>CAXKWD010000002.1:11866848-12466848 GCA_964059195.1 Ectobius pallidus
CGTTACCATCTCGGCCACCTCGCTCGGTAAATTAGTTTTATTGCAACAAAAATCAGATATTAAATTTAATGTATCGCTTTTGGTTCCAAAGCCCTCACCTATCTCTGAGTAAAGGAATGAAGTTTCAATTGTTATTCTTTCCAAAGCCCTGCAAGGATTTCCGCATAGAGCACTGTGAAAGCTTGGATTGCGTTCCATATTCGGAACTGCAGGTTGCCACAGCAACGTGATATCTCAGCCATAATAAAACAATTGCAGTTTGAATTACATTCAGTTTCGTATTACACCGGAGTGTAATATATTACGGTATGCAATGTAATATACTGCATCCTACTCGCTATTATGCAGTGGAATTCTGCATTATTCATAACACTGCTACAACTTAATTCACTTTATGCACAATTTTCCTTATGAGTGGTTTTTGAAAGCTGCATTAGATGAGGACAGAACTCCTTTGTAAAAACAAAACACGCCCACACAGCGTACTCCAAACTACTTTATAAAAACTGACGTCGTTGCCTAGGCAACGTTTAATATTATTAAATTATTATGTTTATTTTAAAAAATCCTTTTAAAACCACTTCACATTGAGTGAGCAATGCTAGAAAAATACCGTTGTTTCCGAACATACATTTTGAAATGTACAGACAATTTATTCATCACCTACTGTGCTCTACCCCGAATTTCCACGTGGGAGTTTTAGCATAAATTGAGGTTTCCTGAAGCCAAAAACAATATTTTCATAGAAAAGTCTTTATATATTTATTGCAACAGACATAGCAAGTGTTCAGCTATTTTTCAACCTATTCGCCACCAGAACTGAAACATTTGTCATACCGTGGAACCAACTTTTGAACACCTGTGTCGTAGAAGTCTGCCTCCAGGGAATTGAACCACTGTGTGACAAACATCTCCGTCTCTCTGTCATTCTCTATCATTTCTTGAGGTGTAGGAAAATATTGAAATCACTGGGAGTGAGGTCCGTGCTCTAGGGTGGATGTTTAAACACCTCCCACCCGAATTTCTGCAGGAGACTTGCTGGGAGGTGTTTCAACATCCACCCTACAGCCCGGTGGCTTCCATATTTTCCTAAACCTCAAGAAATGACAGAGAGGAGATATTTGTCACATAGGCCTAGTGGTTCAAATCCCAGGCGGAAGAATTGTACGACAAAGGTACTCAAAAGTTGGTTCCACGGTATGAGAAATGTTTCAATTCCGGTGGCGAATATGTTGAATACTAGCTGAATACTTGCTGTATCTGTTGCAATAAATATTTAGATACATAAGCATTCATGAACCACATATTATTGTCTCTATTGGACATTACATGAGAATATTACAGGAGAAAAATTCCTCCGACACTGGGACTTGAACCCAGGACCTTTAGTTATCCGTGCCAATTCTCTACCAACTGAGCCAAGCCGGAGTTCACTTCACAGCCCCAGATGGAACCTCTCTCCTATGACTGATTGCCCTAATGGTCTACCTCACAGACAGACAAGTTATGTCATATGCAGTACTGTGAGACACACTAAGTAGTGATTTTTGTGACCGGGCTCCCACTGTTATTGTACAGTTAACATTCAAGATAGATACATAGCCAATTAGCGCGAATAGCCAAAGGTCCTGGGTTCAAGTCCCAGTGTCGGAGTAATTTTTCTCCTATAATATTCTCAATAAATATTTCATTGAAATTGTGTTTTGTTTCTGTAAATGGCCGCAGGGAAACTTACTTTATGAACTCGCCTCGTAAAGGTTGCCAAATCCTCCCCTTGGACATAGGCCATTTACACAGAACAAAGCAAATCCCATGATTATTATCTTTGCTCGGTTTAATCCCAAACTCTCTGGAATAAAGTCACACCGCAGCCATGTATCACAGCCCCCCGTTAGTTAACATGCAGTCAGTGCGTTTAAATTACATTTCGTAACATTGCTTTGCCTTGTTTTCATCCCACGGATAATTCCATTTCCCCCGTCGGAGTTTTGAGCCATCTGCTAAAAGAGTTAGATTCCAACTTTGACTCCAGCATTAATCAAGCACAGAAACTATCTCCCCTGGATTTGAGCTGCAGACGTGGGAAGAACTGGGATTCTAGTCAAGGGGTAGCATTTAGGAAAATCCAATTGTCTCATTCTTTCTGCCTAAGAGATATTTTAATTCATGCTACTTTTAAAATAGTAAAAAATTCAGGATTAATACATTCATTTTAATTGTAGATAACTAGCAGGTGCCCGCGGCTTCGCCCACGATAATTAATTGAAAAATTAAAAATTAACAGTATAATAACTATTAAAGCATTATACTTATTAACACTTGCACGCGAATCATTCATAAACTGAACCATTAATAATAATTAATGAAACAGCTAAAATTCCGGCTTCAGAGTACATTCCACGATTAGAAAGCGCCGCCTGGGAAAACGATCTCAGATTCGATTATGCAGTTCCAAAGCTAACTGTGAACACATAATACGTATTGTTTCTCAACTGTTTGTTACAGATGAATATGATGTGAATTTGATTTGATCAATTCAGTGTAATTTTCAGTAATTATATAATTTTTCAAGGGATGGAGTTTTTTTGTTTGGATTTTTATTGTCCGCGATACTGCCCGCGGCTTTGCCCGCCATTATTAATTGACTCCAGGATTTTTAAGAAATTTACACTGGTAGTTTATTAAAAATGTTTGTGGTTCAGAGCTATGAAAATTGTAAGTAAAAATAAAATTAGAATATTTGTTCATTGTGTTCATTTCACTTAGGCTTTATATAATAAAGAAACGGTTTTCCTAATTTTGTACTCGTGAAAGTTTACACTGCGAGAGACTAACATCGCCGAGTATATCCGATGTCTCACGAAGTGGGCGAGCGAGTGAGCACGCTATTTAGGGCCGTTGAATTTTATAAGAGTTTATGTTTACACAAAGGCATTAGAAACAAAGTCTGAAAATTTGGGTCAAATCTGTTCAATAGAAAAAAGTCATAAAACTTAACAGTAGGCCTATAAGTTATGTCTTTAAAGTAGAAAAAGTTATGTGAATGTATAGTGTCAGTTTGCTGTTTATCTGTGTCTTTTTATTGTGATTTAATGCAAAATTTCGTTCATTTTCAGTCTTGCAATTTATGCCATAGCAACCGATGCTCAACTGTCGTTTAACTCATCTACTCTATTACCAGTAAACTTACTTTAAGGACGTAGGGGCACTAAATTTACTCTGGTTCATAATGCATTTTGCAAATTGCCAAAGAGCCGCAATTGCCATTAACTTCCCTTTCCCCCTACAAACTTTAAGTAACACTTCCTTCCCCTAATCGACAAGTTTGCAGAATTCTGATTGGGTTAATACGCGTTGTTGCGCATTCGAAGCCGAACAAACTTCCTTTAATGAGGGCTAATAAATGAGTTGGAAAAGAGACAATTGGATTCGGGACAATTCTTGCGGAACATTTCCCCTTAAAAACGTGGCGCCCGAGTAAATTTAAGGAATCCACGATTTTACTATTAAGAATAACTGCCTCGTTCAGAAATTACGAGCATAGTTCGCAGGGAAATAGAAAAATAAACGAAGAGCTTAAACTACTATAACTTATGATCCTCTGTTACAACCGCTGAAATAGACAGAAGTTATTGGTAATTTAAAGGCTACATAAATGCCCTCTAGTGGTTCAGATGTGAACTAGAATATTTGATGTCTGATCCAACATTTATTATCAGCGTTAGAAACTTATTTTAATATAAAGTGCAGAAAGTTTTGTGACTCTTGTAGTTTCTTCAAACATACTACTATCTTCAATTTATAAAAATAACCTATCCTGGGGCAAACAGTCCTTTTCAGGAAGTTCACAGAGAAAATTCCATACGATGCATAAAAGAGATTGACAATCCAACATGATTTCTTGAATTGTTTTCTCTTCAGTCCGCATTAAGAGATTATATTTGCATACTCCCCATACCACGTAAAATTCTGTTTGTGTAACTCGTACAATTTGCCCCTACCTGTACATTGAATAAGAACCCAATTTCGATTCGGTGCAAGTCAGTTCATTGTGCTTTTATTCTGTTCTGCTGTTATCTTACCTGAATGAAGTTAACTATGTCTTATATGCACCATTGGTAGCACCGATTACACCAAGGTAGCTCGAATCTATTCATGGATGGTTGATTCATAGTATGCCGTGATTTCGCAGCTGTTAGTTTTGTTTTTATCTAACAAAGCACGAAAGGAATTATTATTTGTATCATCCGTTACATTTCTATTCATGGAATAGTCTTAATAAATCCAACTCTCGTGGGATTACCTATGATAACAGCCCAGTCTTACAGGAATCGCAATCTTGAAGGACTTGTCATCCATTAGTGTTCCAATATGAGAGGACGGAACAGCCAGGATCCATGATCCAAACAATAGGCCTATCAATAGTAAGTAAATTTCAACTGATATTAATTTAAATGGATATGATACAGGATGAAATGATGAGGATGATTCATGGAATGTAAATATCCAATTCGGCATTTGCCTTTACAATTGGGGAAACCATGAAAAACCCATTGATATTGTTTGCCTTTACTCAACATAGCTTAACGCTCGTTTCCCGTAACTGATATTTTTCAGAACTGATTCAATCATAACTCGACAAGTTTTTAAGATACTTCAGTAAATTTTGTCATGCAGCTGTTTTCCTTACTTATTTTTTAATTCAGCTGTGATTATACTCCTTTTAGCTACGAGGCCATATCATGAGTTCGGGATCTTTGTTTATACAGTAGGGTATTTTATGGAGTAAATTTCAACTGATAATAATTTAAATGGATATGATACAGGATGAAATAGTTGGGATGATTCATGGTATGTAAATATCCAATTCGGCATTTGCCTCTATGACTGGGGAAACCATCAAAATAAATGGTGCAAAAATACGTTGCACAAACTTTCTCGCATATACGTGTTAAAGGCTAGCACAGAAAAAATTAAATTAAAGAGACAATTAAATTTTGTTTATTACATTTTCATAAAACTAAGAAGTATCTAGAACGGAAACCATCAGAGTCGATCTTCATGTTTAATGGTTTTACCGTGAATCAATAATAATAATAATAATAATAATAATAATAATAATGAATGACAGTAAAACTGCATATTATTAGTACTACTAGTATTACTACGGGAAAATTAAAATATAAGTCGCACCTTGGGATAAATCGGCCCCACCCAACCCACCCACCAATACAAGGACAGTTGGTCACTCTGCTTCGCTCAGAAACAAAATACATCACCTGCAAATGTGAATATCGAATGGACGGAGCTTAAGGGGCGACTTATATTTGAATTTCTCTATACTGAAACTAAAACTAAACTCCGTGGCACTACATTCCTTGAGGGATTTGGTCTACCAACCGACCGGTGTGTCATCTACCACAGGCAGATGGCAGGGTTGGGGCATGTGGTCAGCATGCCGACCCCCACGACCGTTAATGGTGGTTTCCATGACCGGAGCCGCTACTTCTCTATCAAGTAGCTCCTCAATTTGAATCACGAGGAAGTGTACCCCTACCAGACCCCTCAACCTCAGAAAAATCCAAGGATGTACCGGGGATCGAACCCGGACCGACGGATCTGACGCTAACCACAAGACCACGCCGGCGGTCCTACTGCTGTTACTACTTAGGTTATATTGCAAGCTTTAACTGCATTGTAGGTCATGTAATGTGTTTAGTATGTTTGCGTGAACTATTAGTCTATTGTAACAACTCATTCGCGTCATCTGTTTCTATTGTTTAGTGATGTCTTCGTATGTGGCATTCAGTTTAAACGATTATAATATCCAGTGACGTAGCGGCGATGAGTTATGGAAAATAAGCAAGTCCTACAAACCCGGCGTTTGCTTTTGCGAACGAGGAAACCATGAAAAACCCAAGTCAATTTGGGCGGCCACGAGGTTTGATTTGAACTCAGGACCTCTTCCCTGTCAGCCCATAGGCCTACCACATCGCTGTAATTGGTTTAGTGTGTTCAATGCGACTGAGCTAAACTGATTGCATTTCACAACAGTAAGTACATTAGGCCTATAGTTTTCTTGTTGCTAGTGGCAACAAAATGCCATTCATATTTTAATTGATATGTATGTTCTGAAATTCGCATTTAAGCTGTACTTATTTCGTTTTTATCTTGATATCTATTAATTGTATAAAGAAATGTTTTAAACAAAAAATGTTCATTTTAATTTTCTCTACAACTTTACTGTGGTAGGGTTTCATGTATCACTTACTGTAATGGATATAATCTAGAAAAACTGAAAATGGATACGAATAAAGTACCCCTTAAGTCATTTTTGCAGAAATACAGATATAGCCATTTTATTACTCATAGATAAGAGTTTCCAATTTTAAATTTTTATTAAAATCGTTAGAGCCATTTTTTAAAAAATCAAAAATTTTAAAAAAGTTTTCATGAAAAGTCCCCTTAATATTTCAGTTGTAAAGTTAAATTTCTGGGCGGTTCGACAAAATTTCGAAAAAGTCCTTATTTCAAAAAATGAAGTAAATACAACGAGCCGTTTACCCGCTGTGCTTGTCCACGGACAGACGGACAGACGGACAGACGGACAGACGGACAGACGGACAGACGGACAGACGGACAGACGGACAGACGTCATTCCAAAAATATTTTTTTCGGTTTCTAGGCTTCATGAAACGTGCTCTCCCGGTGTTAACTCAACTTCGATTTTTTGTCACGATCACAATACTTTCTCTATACTCCGTATAAGCGAGAAAGTAAAAATCCATTTCAAATTGGCCGGCCACGGGATTTGAACATGAGACCTCCCGAATGAACGTTGAACGTGGAGATGTTAAAAACATTTTTTAACGAAATTATTTCTAAGTTTTTCAATGCGGTAAGCTCTAGAACACGTTTCAAGTTGTGTAGATGTTTAAATTTATTTTTTACATTTGACTTGTTTCTGTGTAATTTTGCGGCTGTATCTTGTCAGCTGTTTAAATTAATAAAAACGGTGATGTCATATTAATTAGTTTTAAGCCCTAAAGTCATAACAATAAAAGCTAAAAATCCAAAACAATCGTGGAATTGCCCTAAGCATTTCAAATATACGCACTGGAACTGATTTTTACAGCGGCATTCCACATTAAATCTACCCGTCACGATTTGTTACAATTTTTTACTCGGGTATCATGAAGCTATAATACAATTATTCATAAAAGTTAGCCAACGGCCCAGTGAAATGGATTCCACTATAAGTTTACTTCCTCCTTGACGGCTTCAAAAAACTTGTTCATCGTTGGCAGAAGTGTATCCAATTATCTGGTGATTATGTGGAAAATCTAATATTGGTAATTAAAGGGCACATTTTAAGGACCGCTTCTGTGTTTGATTTATTAAAATACTCCCATCGAAACCCAAGTTATGAAGGTGGAGGCATTACTTTTCATTCAACCCTCGTATTTATTTATTTATTTATTTATATTTCCCTCTGGTGTAGTTAAGGCCTTAAGGCCTTCTCTTCCACTAACCAGAGGTGGATACATTCAAACCTTACCAAATAATCTAATTACGAATAAAGAAAAAAATAATTATAATAATAAAAAGAGAAACATTATTATATTATATAGATGTAGATTATGTTGGTGAAAACTATAACCTAATAATGGAAATTTAACATTGTAAGTAGAACAATATAGTGAGAAAAATAATAATAATAATAGGTAGAAAACCCGCAATAATAACTGCAAAAAGAGGAAAGAGCACTTTTTTCGAACATTCAAATCTCGCCTTATATGAGAACTATCAAGAAACTAGTTATTGATTTGTAGAGTACTCATCAAGAGCTTTTCAACGATACTCCACAAGACGTAGTTTAAAAAAATTCGAATTTCCATCCCCCCACCCCTACCCCCACTCGTACCCCCAAAACCCCCGAATCGTTGGTGTCACTGTGAACTCCATAGGGAGTACTCTAATTTATTCAAACAAAGTTTCCCTCTATACTTCATAGGGGCCGAGATATAAATGTTTTAAAATTTCAACCCCCGACCACCCCTTTGGGCCAATTTTGCTCATTATCGAACTTGTCCGAACTATTGGGCCTAGAAATAACATAATAAAATTTGGTTCAAATATCTTCAAAATTACGGCCGCTAGCGTGTAAAGATATATATATAAATATCACCATTTTTTTATATTTTTATTTTTTGAACAGGCGGTGGTTTCGTACTTAGGGAGGCATGAAACGTAAAGATATGAAAGAATTTTTCGAAAGTCATGACATGGTATCGATTGCAATAGTCTTCTTAAGGAGGGTGGAAGTGCGGTAGCATGCAGACCGGTAAAATACGCGTAGCTGACGTCTGTCGGCCTGTAACCCGGTAAGTTTTATTCTTAAGTATAAACCAGGACCATACGGTACACAGGGTGTCCACCAAGTAATGCTGAAGAAATACCCGGCTTATTCCATGGTTTTCATTTATCATTTCAGAAATTCCCGACCAAAATATGAAGCACTTTCTAATAACTGTGTAAGAAAAATTATAGGATTATACATACTTTAAATAAGAAAAACTTTTAGTAACAAAAGTAATTGCAAACAATAATTACTTAGGCTATAACAGATATAAAAAATTAGGAACAATAAAATAAATTAAATATACTTTCATATAGGCCTATTATTGTCTAGAAGTCTTTTTTTTTATTATTTATTTATTTATTTACTTATTTAACCTGGCGGAGTTAAGGCCATAAGGCCTTCTCTACCACTCAGCCAGGGCAAAAACATGAAAAATATAATAATAATAATAATAATAATAATAATAATAATGATTAATAATAAATTAAAAAAGAACTGATATACATGAATACAAGAAACGAACATAAAATACAAAGAAAAAAATTTTTTGGACCTCACTTTGCAATTTTTCGAATTTTCCAGGATATTTTAACAAATTCATTGACTTTTCCCGGATTTTCCCGACCATACGAAATTCCCGGCCTTTTCCCGGATTCCCGGATTTTCCCGACTAGTGGTCACCCTGGGTACTCCACTGGCTAAAATAAACGAAGACAGATGTAGTCACCAATCCGTCTAATGCATTTCGAAGCAGATAATCTGATGAAGTCATATTATCGCTGAAAGCTGTCTGGATGTATGAATGAAGGCAACTCGTAAATAAAGGAATACCAACGCGTCATAAAAGTGTTAATGTTATTTGGGAAAGAGTTTTAAAGGGGTGGGTTTTTACGACGCTACTTCTTCCGTATCTCTCGCCTGGGAATGACTTTATATGCTACCCACTTCACTCCTCTTAGCTTCTTAAAGCATCATCGCTTATTTTCGCTCTAATCCTTCCCAAAACAGCGGTAATTCATAAGACAACTTTTCAGGGAAACAGATTAGAAATTCTTGAGTAAAGTTTTTATATTTAAACTTGTACAGCTGAGAACAGGTGGATTTCTTTATAGTCCAGAATAGAATAGTGCCTGTAGGCCTACTGCAAAGGAGCCGGTCTTACTTACTCAATGACAATAAAAAAATTGCTTTTCTTTAATCAGTGATAATTGCAATTATGATATGCAGAAAATAAGTTATTTTTGTTATCTATCTCCGAATTAAGCTCCAGATCGATTCATTAAGCAGGATTTACGGAAAACAAAAGTCTAAAGTTTGATACTTAACCTTAATTCAAACTCGTATATACTGATATAAGACATTCTTAAAATATGTCAACATTTCTTAAAATACACAGGCGAAGAACTCCACTTAATGTAAGTAGGCCTAATTATTTCACAGTAATATACTTTCTGCATATAACAGTACTCAACTTGATCAACGAAATAAACTTCTCACTAGTTTGAAAATCAAATGCGAAAGGCTATGTCATGGCTAACTGAACGGCAAATTCCAAAGCCGTATATGAACAATGTAAAACATGTGTTGTCAGGATAACCGATTTGCATTTGTTAAATTCTTTATAATATATTACCATAAAATAGGCACTAAATTGGGCATTACTCCGGTACCGGCCAACCGATTTGCTCCAATACCAATAAGCTTCTTCCCATGGACGATATAAATGCGTCTACCAAGTTTCATGAATATCCGATAAAGCGTATTTGAGTTATCCGCGCCTTTGTGATATATTACTATAAAAAGGCACTAAATAGGGCTTGGGGGTCCGCCGTAGCATAGTGGTTGAGGCACTGCGCTACAAACCGGAAGGTCGCGGGTTCGATCCCCGATGAGGTCACTGGAGTTTTTCAATTGGCCTAATCCATCTGGTGGCACTATGGCCCTGGGGTCGACTCAGCCTCCAACAGAAATGAGTACCGGGAGCAATCCTGGGGGTAAAGGCGGCCGGTGCGTAAGGCTGACAACCTTACCACCTTCATGTGCCGACTGTCTAAAAATCCGGGAGCCTCAACCTCCTGGAACCCTCTGGGCCTCCATGGCCTGTAAAAGGAAACACTTTAAATAGGGCATTATTCCGGTACCGGCCAACCGATTTGGTTCAATATCGATAGATTTCTTCCGATGGACATTATAAATGCATATGCCAAGTTTCACGAAAATCCGATAAATCGAATTTGAGTTATCGCGCCTTTAAAATAGACACTAAATTGGGTTTTACTCCGGTACCGGTCAACCGATTTGGTCTAATATCAATAGGATTCTTCCCAATAGCATTATAAATGCGTATATTAAGTTTCATTAAAATCCGATTAAGCATATTTGAGTTATCGCGCGTATAGACACACGGACGGACGGACAGACATTTTCCCATCCCCACACAATCTCATATAGTACCATACTGGCACTTAAAAAAAGACGATTTCATAATAAACGTTCGACAGGGAAATATTTCTACTGACGTTCTTATTTCAAGTCTGATGACGGAATTGATTTCTCGAGAGTGAGGAGCGAGGCTGCCAAACGCCTTCTTCTTCTTCTTGTTAATAAAGCCGAGTCAGCTGTGTGGGTCCTAATGACGTCAGCAACAAATTAAAAACAGCCGAGGGAAAGAAACTCCGGAACAAGGAGTAGAGAAATATGAAGTATGGATTTCCACAAGATGTATAAACCCCCACACACAACTTCGTCATTATTATTATTACTACTACTACTACTATTAATGCTATTATTAATTTTATTATTAAGTTATTATTAAGTTATTATTATTATTACTATTATTATTTACATTAATAAAATCAGGTAAACTGATGTAAAAAAGTGCCAGTATGTTTTTGTTTAATCAGTTATGACTGCAATTATGATATGCAGAATATGTTTTTTTTAAAATTGATTTCCAAGTTAAGTTCCAGATTTATTCATTAAGCAGGGCTTATGGAAGAAGAAAGGTCTACCATCTCGGCCACCTAGGTCATTTTAACGGTCTAGTTGGATAAGCGCATGTAAAACAATCGTGTTTTTTGTCATAGCTACCTGTATTTTAATTTCCAAGGCCTTATAAGATCACAGTAAAACAATAGGCTATGTTGTCAAGATAACTGATTTTCATTTTTTTTATAAATTCTTTCGAATTGGCACTAAATTGAGCATTACTCCGAAACAGATCAACCGATTTTATCCATTATGAATAGACGTCTTCCCACGGACATTGTAAATGTGTATACCAAGTTTCATAAAAATCCGGTAAAGCGTATTTGAGTTACCGCGTCTTTAAAATATACACTAAATTGGGTTTTACTCCGGTACCGGTCAACAGATTAGGTTCAAATTCAATAGGGCACTTCTCATGGACGTCATAAATGGGTATACCAAGTTTCATGGAAATCCGTTACAGCGTATTTGAGTGATGGCGCCTTTCTATGAGAAAGGCGCCATAATCTAATAAAATAGGCACTAAATTGGGCATTACTCCGGTACCGGTGAACCGATTTGGTTCAATATCAATAGGGTTCTTCCCATCGACATTATGAATGTTTATACCAAGTTTCATGAAAATCCAAAAAAGCGTACTTGAGTTATGGTGCGTACAGACGCACGGACGGACAGACAGACAGACGGACAGACATTTTTTCGTCCCCCACACAATCTCATAAAGTACCATACTGGCACTTAATAACAATCATTACTAATATTATTATGCCTCCGGTAGTTTACAAAGGAAAGTTATATCTGAACTTTTAACATCGGCAATCCCGCGAGAGTTAAGAGTTTATCGATAGATTCGATAGTTTTTCGATATCGATAGAATTTATCTAATGAAAATCGTAAACTCGAGTTGGATTTATTAAGACTATTAAATGAATAAAAATGTAATTGATTATACAATTAATAATTACTTTCGTGCTTTGTTATATAAAAACAAAACTAACAGCTGCGAAATCACGGCATACTATGAATCAACCATCCATGAATCGATTCGAGTTACCATGTTGTGACCAATGCTTCCAATGGTGCATATAAGATATTCTGGTAAGCTAATATAAGAACAGAATAAAAGCACCTGAATTGGCTTAGACCGAATCGAAATTGTGTTTTCAATCAATGTAGCCTACATTTATATTATTTCTACTTCCTTATAAGTTATGTTGTATAAAGTAATGTGTTTTTATTCTGTTCGCTGGCAGCATGTGATGTATTAGTCACTGCACGTTGATGCCAGTAAAGAGCTAACGTTTTATCAAATAAAATTGCATCCTTGGTCTATATCCGAGAAATTGCTAAGCATTATTGGTCAATATCAAACACGTGGCATGTGAATGGAATAGTCCCTAATAAATAGACCTGGGATTTTAAGGCAAATGCCTATTTGGTTCCTTATGAAATAACATGAAAATTTTTAAATATGTGGATGTTCCATGACAAATCACTTACATTAATAGAGTTTTATAGTGCCCTAAAATGCCTGTTTGGACCTTTAGAGCCTATTTTACTATTTTAGTGCCTAAAATGCCTATTTCCTACATTTAAAATAAAATTCAATTTCACAATCTTATAATGGACATCCCTCAATGAAAAGCAGAACAGCAGAGGTGGGTTTTTCACAGAAACTTGATTATTCCAAACAATTGTCGCTAAAGGGATGCTGACTGACGGGGGAGGGGGAAGATTAAGGGGGAAGGACTACTGTGTCAAGTCACCAGTGAAAGAACATCTGTTGAAGTGAATATAGTTCGTGATGCCTAATTTTGCAGTTAATTCTGTTATGAATAGGTATACTACGTTTCTTGCAGTAAAAAAAAGACCATGTTACTGTTTAAGTGTATATTGTAATATTTTAAAGTCTATTTTCTATCTATTTACGCATTTTTAAAGCATATTTTAAGTGCCTATTTTATCTTTTAAAAGCCTATTTACTTGTTTTAAAAGCCTATTTTAGGTACCTAAAACTAATTTTTTTAGAGCCTAAAATCTCAGGTCTACTAATAAATTTCAAAGGTTTCTTTACTTAATTAAGTAACCATATCACAAATCTGTATAGTTCTGCTGATACGATTTAAAGCTGATTAAAAAACTAGACCTTTGTTCTCCCTGAAGCTCTACTTAATGAATGAATCTGGAGCTTACCTCGGAAATCAATTAAAAAAAACTTACTTTCTGCATATCATAATTGCAATTATAACTGATTAAACAAAAGCATACTGGCACTTTGTTACATCAGTTTACCTGATTCTATTAATTAGTGCCCTCGTGTGCTTTGGTATAATCGCGTCATTTCATTTCATTGGAGTGTAAGCAGGGACATAATAAAATCAGGTAAACTGATGTAACAAAGTGCCAGTATGTTTTGGTTTAATCAGTTATGACTGCAATTATGATATGCAGAATATGTTTTTTTTTTTTTTTTTAAATCGATTTCCAAGTTAAGCTCCAGATTTATTCATTAAGCAGGGCTTACGGAAGAAGAAAGGTCTACCATCTCGGCCACCTGGGTCATTTTAACGGTCTAGTTGGATAAGCGCATGTAAATCAATATGTTTTTTGTCATAGCTACCTGTATTTTAATTTCCAAGGCCTTATAAGATCACAGTAAAACAATAGGCTATGTTGTCAAGATAACTGATTTTCATTTCTTTTATAAATTCTTTCGAATACGTATATTACCATAAAATAGGCACTAAATTGAGCATTACTCCGAAACAGGTCAACCGATTTTATCCATTATGAATAGATGTCTTCCCATGGACATTATAAATGTGTATACCAAGTTTCATAAAAATCCGATAAAGCGTATTTGAGTTATTGCGCCTTTAAAGTAGACACTAAATTGGGTTTTACTCCGGTACCGGTCAACAGATTAGGTTCAAATTCAATAGGGCACTTCTCATGGACGTCATAAATGGGTATACCAAGTTTCATGGAAATCCGCTACAGCGTATTTGAGTGATGGCGCCTTTCTATTAGAAAGGCGCCATAATCTATTAAAATAGGCACTACATTGGGCATTACTCCGGTACCGGTGAACCGATTTGGTTCAATATCAATAGGGTTCTTCCCATGGACATTATAAATGTGTTTTCCAAGTTTCATGAAAATCCGAAAAAGCGTATTTGAGTTATGGTGCGTACAGACACACGGACAGACAGACGGACAGACATTTTTTCGTCCACCACACAATCTCATAAAGTACCATACTGGCACTTAATAAAATGACGGTCAATAGCCAATCAGCTCTAAGACCGATCTCAATAGAAACGGTGGTGTACCTGGGGCTATGCCTTAAAACTTGGCAATGCTAGTTAATTATTGAGTGCGTGAGAATCCAGATGGCTGTGAGCACTTTTCAACCCAAACAAGTTCCAACTCACGTATTGAAACTGTTTGGTAATGGATTGAACGGGCTTTAGCGTTATAATGCAGTTTGTCAAGTTGGCAGCGCGTCTGCTGATATCGACGTTGCCAGGGTAACGGAACTGAGGAGAGCAAGGAGGCCATGGAGCAGATCTCTTTCCCCTCAGTCTTGTATCTAGGTTGTTATGTAAATGTTCATTGGATGGCTTTGGAAGGAATTGAGTTTTCTTTAAGCACGTTTGAATTCTACCTGATCTCAACTGTTTCTTCAAACCATGCTGTTTTATTTTCTTTATGCATACATTCCCAATTACAAAATCTCTCTTCCGTAAAATATTAATTTTAGAACCCATGTTTATTCTACTTCTTTTGTTTTTTCTTAGTACAACCATAACTCCGTACATTGATTTTTATTAGTAAATGTTGGTATTCATAATATAAAACATAATAATTACTTTCTACAACCGTTTAACCGATAGGAGAATTCCAAAAAACTTCAATTTAAAATTGTTTTCCCACCAAAAAATACTCTGAAAGGTTTCAACTGCACACTTGTACGCCTTCGGATGTTTTTGCAAAAATAAAGGAATATTGTGAGAAATTTATTGTAAATTAATTCTGTTAATATACCAGTTATATCACTTATTTCTTCACATATGTTGATCAAACTCTCTGAAGAAACCATGGTCTAAAACTCAATAGTTTCTGAAATATGCACTTTCTTATATCAATAGCCTACGTTTGATTGTGTTTTCCTTTATTTTTTTTTACAAATATAGGCCTAAGCAAAATAGATATAGCCGAAATCATACAGCATTAACTGCTAGAATGGTACTTTATGAGATGGTGTGGGGGACGGGAAAATGTCTGTCCGTCTATCTGTACGCGCGATAACTCAAATACGCTTTATCGGATTTTCATAAAACTTGGTATACGCATTTATAACGTAAATGGGATGAACCCTATTGATATTGGACTAAATCGGTTAACCGGTACCGGAGTAATGCCCATTTTAGCACCTATTTTATGGTATTATATTAGAAAGAATTATAAAATGCAAATCAGTTCTCATGGCAACATATTGCTTTACAGTGTTCAAATACGGCTTTGGAAGTTGCAATACAGTTAGCGTTGAGAAATAGGCCTACTACCCACATATTCCTTCACATTTGCTTATCAGACCAGACCTCTGTTCTTCCGTAAACCCTGCTTAATGAATCGATCTGGAGCTTAACTCGGAAATCGATTAAAAAACTTATTTTCTGCATATCATAATTGCAATTATCGCTGATTAAACAATAGTATATTACGATACTAGTCCCGCAAGCGGCTCTTTTTTTCAATTTCCGAGACCCGTTATGCGAATACGGGACGAGTATTGCATGCTATATTTTGCACGATGATTATTTATATCAATTTAATTATATTAATTGAGATATTAGCTGAAAATATTATGTATATACATTATTGAAGATAGATGTTATATTTCAGAAAGTGATTCGCGTGTGTTGGTTGTTATTGGGACCGAATATTTGTCCTGTTAAAGTCGCCACAAACTAGGGGGGGCCTTGGTTCCGGTCTTCCATAAAGGCTTGTATTATGATGGTTTCACTTACGACACTTGTGCTTTTTGTAATTTTTACCACACGGAGATTTCTTTTGTTTTCATAGCAACCAGATTGCGTGCGGGAATGTCAAGTTACGATCCACGGCAACATTATTCGTAAGTACCACTAATTACCGTATTTTACGGACCATAAGATGCACTTTTTTACCTTGAAAACAGAGCCTTAAAAGTTGGGTGCGTCTAATGGTCCGAAGTACCCTAAAAAAATTAAAATTATGGTAAATATTGCTGGAATATCCCTTCAGAATATTTCGTTTAGAATCGCAATAAATTTGTTTTCCTTTAAATTTCCATCCTAAAATTAAGGTGCGTCTTATGGTCCGGAGCGTCTTATAGTCCGGAGCGTCTTATGGTCCGGAGCGTCTTATGGTCCGGAGCGTCTTATGGTCCGTAAAATACGGTAGTTATGTCGTGCAAAAAGGCATTTTGGCAGTTGTTACATCAGTTTACCTAACTTTATTTGAGTAAGAATTAACCAGCAATTTCCGAAAGTACGCAAACCTAATCTAATAATAAAGTTTACTAGGAAGTGAAGTGACCTAGCTGAACCTGACATTAATCCTTGTAATGAGTGGCTTTGTATCGACAGGCTGTCAGTCAGACAGGAGGCGTGAAATATGGCAACAACGCTCAATTATACCAACACCCAACCACGGAGTGCTAATTAATCACAGAAAAGCAGTTCCCCCTAAGACAGTGGAGAGGCTCTCCCGTCTCATTTATTCCAAGACTCGCACCTGAACTGCTTACGGAGAAAGACGGACGGCTGAGTAAGTGAATAAACTCAATCTTCTTTACCCTCCAGGATAAATTACAGCCGTTAAAACATTTGAAAGCCAATTTCAGATTTTTAATGAGATCCTATGCGAGAAAAATTGCATTCAATCAAGTTCCAAAAATTCTCTTTACGTTATTACTATTTAGTTATACCATACTTATTACTAGAGACCGGATTTTTAGGTTTTTAAAAACACTGTTTTAGGTTTTTCATTAGGTGAAATAGTTTTTTTTTTTAGGTTTTTTTCCCCAAAAATATAGTTTTCGGGTAGTTGGTTTAATGAATTTGAATGTGCTACCCACTGCCGTAATAACCTCGATTTCATTTGTTTCGGCATAATTAACACGTCTTTTTAAAATTCACAATGTGATCACTAAGTATGAATAACAGGGCAGTAATAAAGGTAAACAAGGACTTTAAAACACAGAAATCTATATCCTTGTCCATACACGGCAACAATGGTTGTTCGTACGAATATTTTAAAAGGAATACGCCGGTACTCTTACACTTCCTCTCTAGATACTGTCCATCCCAGACGACAATGGGTTGAACGAAACGCTGGTGGTATTAATTTCAACCCGACAAAAATTATTGTCTCTCCGCAAAATATCGATTTCTTAAATGACAAACAAAAAAGACAAAAAAAAAAAAAGGAGCCTAAATTAGATATTTTAGATTTCATATCCCGTTTAGGTATAGGCCTATTTAGGTTTTTATAACCGATTTAGGTATTTTTAGGTATTACAGAATTAATGTGGATGAATCCTATGTACGTGATTCGAAAAAAATGTATGAGCGCTTTTTGTTTTGGAAGTAAGGAAAAAAATAGGTAAAAACCTAAGAATCCGGTCCCTACTTATTACTAGAGACCGGATTTTAAAGGGAATTCCTTTTTTTATATTTCATCACCAAACGTGATGAAATTGAACAGGACTTTACTGAGTAAGTTTCAACTGCAAATGACCTGGTTTTAATGTCCCTTTTTCTTCCTTTTTTAGGCCCATTTCCCCCCCTTTTTTTTAGGAACTTTCCCTTTCCAGTACCTTTTTTGCTAATTTATTTTGAAAAATTCGTAATTTATCCAGAATTGGGTAATGTGAAAACATTAAAAATTGTTTTCACTGATTCAGCATTGAAAAAATAATTCCTCCCAGCACAATAGAGCGTTACAGGGAAATCACAGGCTTTCCAAAGTTTCCGATTATAACAAGGTGGGGAACATGGATTTCGTGTGCTATTTTCCTCTGTGAGAATTTTAACAAGATAAAAAAATTGCTTCAGTCATTAGATGTTACAGAATCAGCAGCTGTAGAGCAAATAAAAGGTTTTACACAAAACAAACCTGTATCTCTCTGTTGAATTTTTACACTCTCTTACTTTTCTATCCCTTTTTTCCCACCTTTTTTTGGCAATAATTTTCCCTTTTTGAGTCCTTTTTTGGGTGAGAATTTTCCCTTTAAAATCCGGTCTCTACTTATTACGTGTAACGTAACGGTATCCATTACGATACGGATTTCCATTATGACAACGGTGTAGTATCGATTGTTATCGAACACGAAACGATCTTGAGACTTCGAGAGTAGCAGCTGAAATCTAATTTGAAATAAATTCTGTTCGTGTTAATTTTAATACGAGGGCCGTTTAAAAAGTAAGTTTCCCTTGGACCATTTACAGAAACAAAACACAATTTCGTGGAAATATTTATTGCAACAGATACAGCAAGTGTTCAGCTATTTTCCAACATATTCGCCAACGGAAATGAGACATCTGTCATACCGTGGAAACAACTTTTGAACATTTGTGTCGTAGAAGTCTGCCACCTGGATTCGAACCAGTGTATGACAAACATCTCCGCTTCTCTGTCATCTTTTATAATTTATTGAGGTGTAGGAAATTATGGAAATCACTGGGAGCAAAGTCCGGACTGTGGGGTGGATGTTGAAACATCTCCTAGCCGAAAATTTGCCGGAGACTTGCAGGGAGGTGCTTTAAGCCTCAATGCTCGGACCTCGCTCCCTGTGATTTCCATCTTTTCTTATCCCCTCAAGAAATGAGAGAATTATAGAGATATGTGAAGGAATATGTGGGATTACTAGAATATTAACAAAACAAGGTAACAACAAATTCCTCACCACAACAATAGGCCTACTCCTTTAATTTTGTCAAAATATCTGAAGCCACACAAATACGAAGTCAAAAACATTTGAAAGCTTATTTTGGAGGTGAAAAATTAAAAATTTGAACTTTCTGTAATTTTTCCCACAGTTACGCGCTCAAAGGTATAAGTTTGCCAAATTTCAAGTTTCTAGCTCATCTGGAAATGAGTCAACATCAAAGTTAATAAATGGATGACGTCACGGCAATACTCTCAGGAGTTTCCTTTAAAAATGTAATACTTACTTACTTACTCAATGGCAATAGACAATTCCTAAGTAAGCTAAAGGAATATTATCTATTTTATGGAACCCGAAGTACCATTGCTGCGCTTACCTGAGTCCGCCATTCAACCCTATTCTGTGCTAACTCCATCCAATCATCCCTAGCAAATCCTACGTCCCTTAAGTCTATCCTAATATTTTCCTCCCACCTACGTCTAAGTCTTCCAAGTGGTCTTTTCTCTTCGGGTCTCCCAGTCAATATTTTTTAGATATGTCTTTCCTCCCCCATGTTCAGTCCATTTCATCCTCCGTGATTTAATTACCCTTACTATATCCGGTGAAGAGTACAGGTCATGAACCTCGTCGTTATGCAGTTTTCTCCAGTCCCCATTTTCTTCTCTCTTAGGCCCAAATATTTTCCTAAGCCCCCTGTTTTCGAACACTCTCAGATTATTTCTTCCCGAAGAGTATGCGACCATGTCTCACATCCATATAATACAACCGGCAGGATAATTTGTCTTATAAATTTTTATTTTTAGATTTCTGGACAGAAGACGAGAAGATAAGAGTTTCTGAACTGCATAAAAATAAGCATTTCCTGATTTGAGTCTTCACTTAACTTTGAAAATGTAGGCTAGTATTTAAAAAAAAATCATTTTAGCCTATTTTCCTCTTCAGATGTGATGATGAAAAATTCAAAGTCATTCTATAAAACTCACGGATCAGGTTCTAAAGATTATTATTACCTCAAGTCTGAAATAGCGTGCAATGACGTATCATCCCCAGAAGTTTTATTATAAATGTAAAAGGTAAATCTGTGAATTTTTTTTTTATCAAACTTGTTGAAATTTGTTGAAATTCTTCATGGAAACATCGTTCAAAAAGTCTTCACCGTATAATAGTATGGACGATATTTCGTAAAAATAAATAGGCCTACATATAGAAGTCAATTCAATGCCCTCTGTTATCTCTGACGTTGATCTATATTTGCAGCTTCCTTGAACAGCATAGCAAACAGTCTGTGTTGAATCCATGATTTATGTACAAGAGAAACAATTTTTAATCTTTACATCTTGTATCTGTATTCAATATCTTTTTTTCTACAATCCATCGCTCTTAGAATTCTCTTCCTTTCACATGAAAATCAGATAGCTTTATCAAATCAAGCTGGGAGATAGATTTGTACCCGTCCGAAGTCTCATCTGTATTCTAAGAAAGCAGTTAGAGGAAAATTTCTCGTAATCCATTTAACTATTAGATTAATGTTCGCTTCTAACTCTGTGGAGAAAGAAGAAATGGAATGCGGAAGAAAATAAAACGTTTAAAAAGTGGAGAACCCCTTCCACCGACCCCTTTATAAAGAAATGGAAAGGGAGGAAACTTACGACGGCTGAAAAGGCCGCAACTTCTCAGGTGTCGAGCAAAGCCCAGAACAGGGGTATCCAATTTAAAGGGGTACCAGGGTCAATACAGTGCACGCCGTTTATTGTCACCACTTCGGGACGCAGCAATCTGATAATATTAACCGATTGATAACAATATCCGAAATAATTAAATAAAGGTTATTCATTCATATATAAGACAATACACTACAAAACAGAATTTAAAATATATAGACTGCAAGCAACTATTTTTTTCAACCAGTAAGTTAACAAAGTTTTAAATTGTTTTTACTTTCCTTTAGGAGTCCATTAACCAATACACCATACTCAGTTACGAGTTAGGAGTGTTTTTGGAAGTTTATACTGATTTGTGGTGAACACCGCGTAGCAAAACATCAATCTAACGCCCGTCTGTTCAAGTCTTTTCATTTTACATTAGCCATCACTACATGTCAAAACTATTATCTTCATAAATCAAAAGCTGCAGCTTAACTGAGGGGTGAAACATGTTTTATTGCTTATAAGAGAAAGTTAGGTAATGCCACCCCGTCAAACTGGTCATCCTGTGAGCTGGGAACAGAATTGCTACCTCCAGTACAACACAATTCAGTTGAGTTAGAAACGAAAACATTATAAACGAAATTTTGAATGACGTACAGTACTTGGAAATAAACACGTAAAAAGGAAAACGTGATAACATAAACCGAATCTTTGATCACAATAACCAACATTTTTTTCAATGTATCAGTATTAATCCGTATAGGACTTCACAAAAGTGATAACATTACCTGACTGATAACACTATCCGCGATTACATTAAGCGGCGTTCACTGTATTCCTAAACTGACTGGAAATAAACCACACATCGGTAACTCGTCCCGATCGGGGGTTGAACTCGGGCCATCTGCGTGACACTGGTACCAATAACTACAATTTAATGAAATAATAATTAATAATTATTTTTGCATCCAAATGGTCAGACTATGATGAATGGAGCAATGATGTATGGCAGGGGAAACAGAAGCATCCCGAGAAAACCTGCCCGACCACATTTTGTTCCCCACAAATTCCGCACAGATCCACCGAGATTCGATTCCGAGTCCCATTCAGCCATGGTCCAGTAAATAATAATTAACAATATTATGCTGAAGTCTGACAGTGAGAATTTTGGTTAGTGGCAGATAGAACAGTGACATTTCAAAATATGTTCCTTTTTAATGACACTAGTTTAGCGGAGGTATTTTTAGTTTAGGGGGAACTTTATATCCTACAAGCTCAGTAAATACGTTTGATTTCTTATATTGCAGTTGTCAGGGAATTATTTTTAATTATTAATAGACTATTATCATATTATTGGTAATTACTATTTAGGCCTATTTTTTATTTTTTTTATATATAATTATTTTTATTATTTTATTTTTATCATTACTTTTATTATTTTTATTATTTATATTATTATTATTATTATTATATTTTATTTTTTATATTTATTATTATTATTATTGATTATTATTTTTATTATTATTACCATTATTATCATCGTCATCGTCGTCGTGAATCTTATTATTATTATTATTATTATTATTATTATTATTATTAATTCATGTAATATTTCACAGAAATATACATTCTGGATGCAAGCTGTGGGACAGCTTTCATGGGACAGTTTTCCAAGTGAAGGCTGATGGTATACATTATTCCACAACTCCTAGAAACTATTATCATTATCATCATAAATTATTATTATTATGGTTCGATAAGTTGGTTTTGTACCCCTTAAAATACTCCCACTTTCCGGGCTTATCACGTGGGTTTCTATGGTTACTTTAATGCACGAAACAGTACAGGTAGCACTGGACCAATAATAGCGAATTTTCCTGTTTGCTGGATTTAGGTTAACTTTTTCTAACGATGACCATAGAAAAGTACATACAATACATATGATGAAGTAAAATACGCGCATTTTCTTGTATTATACGTGCAGTATTATTGGTCTGTCGAATAGCTTTATTACTGGAAGAAGCGAAAACGCGTTCCTTTCTAGCAAGAAGGTAGTTGTCGTTTGCCCGGCAAAGCCATCTTGATTTCATAGTAACAGCCGCCGCCGGTGTAAACATGCTTAAAGAAACGCATTTCCTACCTTGTCTGTAGAGATCCTGAGTCACAAGCAAGTACAGACATCTCTCCATATCTTCTACTCAACCACACAACACTTTAAAACACGAATCACAAGCTAATTAAACACTAATTTACATGAAATCACTGCTAACAAGACATCATCACCACTTAGCATACAAGCCACAGGACACCAATATTCGAAACGGAAATCGATCGCGTTTTACTTTTTACCGCGAGTATGAGAAACAGAAGCGTACAGGAGTGGGGGCAGTGCGCTATGGCTAAGCGATGCTACACGTTGTTTCAAAAATATATTCACAAAGCATTATTAAAATAATTCTGCCTTGTGTTTGCGTTATTTTATTTTATTCTTTAATGCATTACAAGTAATCCTCAAAGACAGTAAGTCATAGACCCTATGGAATATGGCATCTTATTAAAATCTAACTATTGCAATCGATACCATATCATGACTTTGCGAAAAATTATTTCATATCTTTACGTTTCATGCCTCCCTAAGTATGAAGCCACCGCCCGTTAAAAAAATTGTTGGTGATATTTATATAAATATATTTATATCTTTACACGCTAGCGGCCGTAATTTTGAAGATATTTGAATCAAATTTTATTATGTTATTTCTAGGCCTAATAGTTCGGACAAGTTCGTTAATGAGCAAAATTGGCCCAAGGGGGTTGAAATTTTGAAAAATTTATATCTCGGCCCCTATGAAGTATAGAGAGAAACTTTGTTTGAATAAATTAGAGTACTCCCTATGGAGTTCACAGTGACACCAACGATTCGGGGGTTTTGGGGGTAAGAGTGGTGGTGGGGGGTAGGGGTGGGGGTGGAAATTCGAAGAGAATTTAAACAGGATCGGATTGAATTAGATAAGGAATAGATTGGGTTCATGGAATTTACAGATTATATGTAAATTAGTTTTTAAAAAAAAGTGTAAAGATATTGCTAGGTGGGAAATGTTTTGTGGGATGAGAAATTTTAAATCGCTAAAATGTTATGTAGAGGTGAAATCGGGATGGGGCATGGAAGCATATTTATTTTCGTGTAATTCGGAAGAAAGATCAAGTTTGGCCTGGTGGAGGCTAGGAATCTGGGATACTGAAAAATTTGAGAGGTTCGGTACCTAGAGGGATATGCCTATTATGTAACGAGGAAGAGGATGCAAAACATATAATTTTAGAATGTAAGGAAACTGAGAGGTGGAGGGTAAATTTAATTGGTGATAAATTACGAAAAATTAATAAAGGGGTAGCATATAAGAAGCTTTGCATAACAAAAAATAGGGATTTATTGAAAAGAATGGGGAAATTTTTCAGAAACATGTCTGTGTGTGTGTCTTGTGAACAAACTGGCTCCAGAACGGCAAATCGTGTGAAAACAAAATTTTGTACATAGGTCAGGTCCCTTCTGAAAATGCGACAGGAAGATTGACAAGTTTATCTTATTTTAAAGGGGACTTTACATGAAGAAATGTTCGTCTTTCGCGATTTTCTCGAAAACAGCTCCAACGATTTTCTTTAAATTTTACACGTGAGGTGTTTATACTAAGAGATAAAAAATTTACTTATGAAAAAATTATCTGAAGGGTAGTTATAAGTAGGGACCGGATTTTTAGGTTTTTAAAAACACTGTTTTAGGTTTTCCATTAGGTGAAATAGGTTTTTTTTAGGTTTTTGTCCAAAATATCGTTTTCGGATAGAATAATTGGTTTAATGAATTTGAATGTGCTACATAGGATTCAATACATAATTAACACGTCTTCTTAAAACACAGTGTGACCACTCAGTGTGAATAACAAGACAGTACTAAAGGCAAACAAATGCTTTAAAACACAGAATTCTATATCCTTGTTCATACACGGCAGCAATGGTTGTTCGTACGAATATTTTAAAAGGAATGCGCCGGTACTCTACACTTCCTCTCTTGATACTGTCCATCCTAGACGACAATGGGTTGAACGAAACGCTGGTGATATTAATTTCATCCCGACAAAAATTATTGTATCTCCGCAAAATATCGATTCCTCAACTGACAAACAAAAAAGACAAAAAAGTAGCGTAAATTAGATATTTTAGGTTTTATATCCCGTTTAGGTATAATTAGGTTTTTATACCCCATTTAGGTATTTTTAGGTGCCACAGAATTAATGTGGGTGAATCCTATGGACATGATTCGAAAAAGTGTATGAGCGCTTTTTGTTTTGGAAGCAAGGAAAAAAATAGGTAAAAACCTAAGAATCCGGTCCCTAGTTATAAGCCACCCACTTAGAACATGTGCTCTTTGCAATATGGCCTCTCGTTTTATATCAGAATATGCAGTCATAAAAATGCATTGGCCATGCTTAAAGTAAAGAAAGTTACGAGAGTACATTTTATTTGGGTTATGTATCCTCCGGGGATGCAAGGTGATTTGGTGAGGATATTCTCTTCGTTTTTACAACCAATTTACATGAAGAGAATGTCATACATAATAATTATATTATACTAAGAGGCCAAAATTTATCTGGGCAGAGAAAGTTATGCGAATTTCACATAAGATTTCTTTTAATAGGTATGTTTGCGAAACGAGCCCAATTCATTTGTTTCAGAATAGCCATTTAAAACATAGACAAACTAAGAAATGGCGGCGTTTATAAATCACTTTGCTAGTTATTTAAGACTCACTTCAGAAAAGACACGTGTTTAATCTATATATATAAAAATGAATGTATGTGTGTGTGCCATGAAACTTTGGGAAGTTGTTGAGTGCATTCCCGGGAAGGTTTCTGGCATATTACATTTTTAATTTTTCCTTTCGTTCGTGAGTTATGAGTGAAAAACGGGCAAAAAACATGTATTTTTTGCGTTTTCGAAGCATCGTTTTCAGTAATACCATTCAATGTCAAATCAATTACAGTAGGCTTTGGCTATTTTTGTCATTCCTTGGACATAAAACTATCGCGATCGCTTGAATGTTCTAGCTCACGCTGGTCGATTCATTTGTTTATAATGTCAAGGCATGCAGACATATGAAATTTTCAACCTACACCGAAAGGGATTATTATTATTATTATTATTATTATTATTATTATTATTATTATTATTATAAAAGGGATAATCAATATAGGCCTCAATATGGTCAAACGTTGTTCGATTTGGACGAAACTCACTATACAGGGGTTTTCTGGGCCAAGGACCTCGAATCTGAGGTCGCTTTTACCAGTCGACGCTATCTAAACGTGGTATGTAATTCACGTGATTTAGGTGTTAATAAATATAATGATTTAACTTTTATGCTTTTAATTTTTAATTTTTGAAATAATTAATTGTAGTACCGTATATGTCATTTGGATTTTATGACATTTTTCTTAAAAATAGGCTATACACATAAATGTGTATTAAAAAATGCGAGGATTTTATCTGTAGGGGTGCTAAAATTATGAAATAGTTGTTAATACAAATTTTAAATAATACATGGTCGCTTACTCTCAGGGAAGAACATGATCTGAGTGTTCGAACACAGGGGGCTTAGGAAAATATCTGAAATTAAGAGAGTTGAAAATGGGGACTGGAGAAAACTGCATAACGACGAGCTTCATGACCTGTACTCGTCATCGGATATAGTAAGGGTAATTAATTCACGGAGGATGAAATGGGCTGGACTTGGGGGAGGAAATATATATCTAAAAAATACTGACTGGGAGACCCGAAGGAAAAAGACCACTTGGAAAATCTAGACGTAGGTGGGAGTACAATATTAGTGTAGATTTAAAGGAAGTAGTATTGAATGGGTTCCATAAAATAGGTAATTTTCCTTTAGATTGATTAGGAATTGTGGATGGTATTAGCTCTGAATACGGTTGAATGGCGGGCTCATGTAAGCGCGGCAATGAACCTTCGGGTTCCATAAAATAGATAATATTCCTTTTTCAATTGCCACTGAGAAAGTAAGTCAGTCAGTCTATAATAATTTGTCATGTTATAAAATCATTGTAAACATAAATTGAATCCGTGAATTGAAACTTGAGATAAGCATAGGTATGATTAGCAGAGTAAAGTTCTATGTTAAAATATGAGGATTTTTACTGTTATGTTAGGATTGTCATTCGTGTTAACCAGCTACTCTACAGAAATTTTCCTGATTAATTTCAAACTTAGAACTTCCTGATGTTTTTACTTCATGCCTGCCTTATTACCAGTGTATACGTTTAATCAAATGTTACTAGTGACAACGAATGAATGCCCTGGAATAGTTGCACGAGACTCAATTTCTCATGCATCTTATAAATCTGTGCCGGACTGCGAAGAAAACAGTTAACAAAATGATTACAAAATGATTTATTCCTTGCACACTATTAGATAAATTTACATGCATTTTAAAAGTTATTTTTGCACTCCTTAACTAAATAATTATCGCGGGCAATCGCTTGATTTTGTAAATCCATCCTTGACGATTCATTTGTTTAGAATATCAAGGCGCGCAGACGTAAGTTGACAAACCAACATGATTTCTTGATTTCTACACGGAAGAGGGATATTCAATATAGGCCTAAATATGGTCAAACATTGTTCGACTTGGACGAAACTCAATATGCAGGGGTTTTCTGGGCCAGGGAACTCTAATCTGAGGTCGCTTTTACCAGTCGATGCTATCTGATCGTGGTATGTAGTCCACGTGATTTAGGTGTTAGGCTAATAAATATAATGATTTAACTATAATCTTTAATTTTTGAAATAATTATCGCGTGCGAAGCCTCGGGCACACGCTAGTTAGCTATAAAAAGTGGAACTGAAAAGTACGGTAAATTTCCCCTCTCTTATGGGGTCGTTGTAATCTGAGTATACCCCATAACACGGCTTAGGGTTACAAAACAGCGCACGAGGATGCTTTATATCCTCTCAAGATCGATACAAAACTTTTCAAATTACAAACCAAGTTTACAGCGCCTCTAGAGTTACAGAACTGAACTAAAAAACAAGGTTTATCTCCCTAATCTGAAACAGGGGTCGGTGGACGTCACATTACATATTTTACAAGAAACATGCTGTATATAGAGCCGGACCACTGCATTTTATAGCAATACCAAGTTTCTTCTGTTAAGGGGGGGTGGGAAGTCAGAGAGTCTATAACACAGCTAACAAGCAGAGAAAACGTGCCGTGAACAAAGCGACAAAAGAATCTTTTTTTTTCTTCTTCTTCTTGATTATCAAGCCGAGAAGAGTGCACTATGCCGGATGAAATATCTGGAGGTTAAATTGATTGGAAATCTTTCTGAAATACGGTACGAATTTCAATGAACGTGAAATGTGAACACGCTTTTATGCCGGGACATTTAGCCGGGCATCCATGCGGGAAAGATGACCTGGAGCTCGATGCCTGTTGCCATAGTGACACCGTTCTGAAGCTACAGTGCACTCAATAAGTCTCTCCGCAGCTTTGGTAATGTTCGCAACTCACGCGAAGGTTGGAATTTCTCCCTACCTTATTTGTATATCTCCTTTTGCTCATAATCTCGATATCTACAGGGTGTTAATAAATAACACCGAAATATTTTACCTGTGTACAGAGGGGACATAGACAAGCAACTTTTATTAGGAGATTTTTGCTCTATGGATTCAATTTTTCCTGTTACAGCATAAAATCTCCCAGGGCATGGCCCCCACTGACTTCTAACATTAGAAAAAAAAAATGCAAAACAAAGGAACTTCGTTGTTAACACTGTAGTCAGTAGTTATGAATAAAAATATAATAATGTAGTGACGGCCAGTCATGTGATTAGTCTGTAAATTTTGCAGATTATGAAAACACTAAATTATGATATAGCTGTTGACGAATCAGGTTTTTATCGTTCACTAGGAATGCATGAAGTCAATTTAATGAACATTTTAACCCTATTTCACGTAATTATTGATTTATGAGCACTAAATTGTAATGACTTTAATGCCCTGTAGCATATACATTTTACGTCATAGAGCAAAAATCTCACAATAAAAGTTGCTTGTCTTAAGTCCCCTCTATATACAGGTAAATTATTTCGGTCTTATTTATTAACACCCTATAAGAGGTTTTGTCCTGAACACTAAATGAATGGCTGACTGACTGACTTAATGAATGGCTGACAGAGAATCAACGGAGAGCCTAAACTATAATAGGTAGAGACTTAGAATTTTGACAGTACCTTCGTTTCATAATGTAAGTGCACACTAAAAAATGATTTTGAAACATTTTGATTTTAAATGCCAAAAATAAAATGTTTTCGAGGATACTTAATTCCTTTTTACACAGAATTATCAAATCCAAATCACATTTCATGTAAGTTACAGTTCTCATGACAACAGTGTATTGTTGGCAGTGGTCACAGGTAGCTTTGGAAATAAATAATACGGGACTTTGACAAATTAAAGAAGTTATCGATATAATTCATTGGTGTAAATAAATTAATATTGAAGAATGAAATCCACGAAAATAATGCACAATGTGATGCAGTAACATAACTTTCTCTACCCTGGACATAGAGATTACAATACGAGGTATGGTACATTATTATATCCCATGTTTTTGGGGAGGGAAGTATGAAAGTGATAATGAATTTCTTCTTAGTTTCATCCACGAAATGGCTGTATGGTATCAAGAGAGTGCGAAATAAAATATTCCGCAAAAACAATAGAATTTTATATTACCGGAATTTCTGTTTCTTCTTATTTCAACTCCTATCAGGGTTGGTGGGTAGAAGCAATGGGATGCAAAATTCTACATCCTCTATGAGCCAGAAAAAGCTATATCAAGCAATTTCTGAGGGAATAGTTCGAGTGTGATAAGTCGTTCTTCTCATTTCAAATTTTTAACATAAGGACCTAGAATTTGAAAATCGAAAGTCCTTCATATGTTCATTTCTAATTACAAAATACAAAACCCGGGAGACGTCGGGGCTTTAAGCTAGTCAGCTTATATACAGCCAATCGTTGTGTTCAATTACTAATTATTGTTTATCAAAGAAGCTACAGGTATGAAGATGTATCGGTGTTCTGTCTTTGTGAATTCAATTTAAAAAAAAAAAAACGAAAGTAGGTGTGAAAGTGATAAAAAATAAAACTATAAAATTATGCTATGGCAGAAAAAAATTATATGCAATACATGTGTGTGAAGTGTAATAAAGAAAAGGGGAAAAAGAGAATATAAAACGGATATAAAATTATTCGTAAGGGACAAAATTCAAATAAATTCATTCAGTGAAGTCAGTTGAGCAGAAAACTAACAGGGGCAGAATTTCTACCCTTATTCCTTATATAAATAGGGCAAAACCGGGTGACGCGCCGCACCGGGATAGATGCCGCACCCCCTCTAACTCGGACATTTGACACTAGGTACCGCTAGTTGTCGTGATACCATCTCCAGTTCCCTCTCTAGAGTAATTGGATCGCGTAAGTTCATTGTTTGTGGTGTTTATTTCATTGTTGTAGCGACATTTATCAGGTAAGTGCACTAGTTTCACCGCGAAACTTTTTTGGACGCATTACTTTATTCTTTCCTGATCTGTATTTGTTCCATTTTTTCTGCGTGTACTACTTTTAATAGACTATTTAGAGGTTGTAAAGATATTGTGAGTGAAGTTAGCCATAACAACAATAACAATAAGCTCTACAGATGAGTGCGGCGCGTGTCCCTGAGTTTTGGGTCACATGCCGCACAGCTTTCAAGGGTGACACGCCGCACAATGTCTTGCAGTATAATTACGCCCCAAAATTATTTGTTCTGCTCTTTTCAACAATAAACATGTCAACTAGGTATAGAGGAAGGGAAGGAGCTAAACATCGTGGCCTATGGAGTGACAATGACCTACAAGAAGCTGTTCGGCGAATAAAGGCATGGGAAATTTCCATTCGGGAAGCCGAACGTTGCTATATTATGCCAGAGAGGACTATTCGTAGGCGCATGGACACAGGAAATTGGGAAAACCCTCACTTGGGCCTGAAGGATTATTTGATACAGAAAATGAAAAAAGGCTAGTCACCCATGTCCAGAGATTGTGCAGATAGGTTCTCTTTTGTTTTACACGTGCCTTTGATGTAAATTTAGACTGTTATTATGAATGCGGCATGTATCCCATACGTGCGGCATAGCACCCTGTAAAGCGGCATCTCTCCCGCTTTGTCTTTCAATTTAATAATTGTATTTACACATTTAATTATTATTTTATAAATATTTTCGTTGCTGAAATAAAGGGAGGGAAGATCATAGCTTGGAATCTCAAAAAGAGTTTTCAGAATATTCAATCCTGTTTTGAGGTAGACGAATTTACACAAAAGTGCGGCGCGTCACCCGGTTTTGCCCTACGTCAACCGAATTAAACAACAAATATCAGAATATAAAACATCTCTTACTCCTTCAAGATGTATTTCCCATTGTACACATATATAGGAAAAAGTAACGGAACCCTTCTGAAATCTAATATGCAAAAAATACAAGTCAGGATACTATAGATCAGGGGTGTCCACAACGAGGCTCTTGAGCCAATCTCATGCGGCACTTGAAACCAAGCTAAGAGCAAATATGATACAGATTTTAAGAAGTATATAGTTAATGTAATTTAATGAAAACATATTATGAGGAAGCGAATAATTTATTTCAAATGTTTGAAGAAAATTACTGAAAGCCTTCCTGATGTTCAGGTGGTAACAGAAGATCATCTGTGTAAAATGTCTTGCTAAACAAAATCAATGTCAGATTTAATGATCTGAGAACACTTAAACCTTCATTTTCATTCCTGGAAAATCCTTTTGCTGTTGATGTTGTGGCCGATGGCTGTCCTGTTTCATCACCAATTACAAAAGGATACAATTGGAGTAGAGTTGGAGCTACTACAGTGAGTCCCACGCAAGAGTTGGCCAATGACGCGGGTTTCTGTGTCGCGGCGGACACAGATCCAACTCCCGGGCGATCGGGTGAAATATCTACGCTAATAAAGCCGCGATCGGTGTAATGATTCAGGTTTTCAGAAATACAGTTAAAATTACAATGAAAATAACCACGTACCTCATCATAAGAGATGCTGGAAATGTTTTCTTCTTGCATACGCACAACACTGGCACCATTTTTTTAGGGAATTTTCTTTCACGCGCGTAAGTCCAGCTTCCGAGATAGAGTTAATTACTCTTCTAATGTTCTAATGTGTGGGGAATTGACCTATACACTTTATTTTTCAAGCTCCCCCATAAATAATAGTCATAAAGGCTATTGTTAGAACAACTTAAAGACAGTATCACAAGAGAAATTAACTCTATCTGACCTCTATCTGACCTTACGCGCGTGGAAGAAAATTTCCTAAAAAAGTGCCAGTGTTGAGTGGATGCAAGAAGGGAACATTTCCAACATCTCTTGTGATGAAGTACGTGGTTATTTTCATTGTAATTTAACTGTAAATTTGAGAACCTGAATCATTACACCGATCGCGGCTTTATTAGCGTAGATATTTCACCCGATCGCTCGGGAGTTGGAGCTGTGCTCGCCGCGACACAGAAACCCGCGTCATTGGCCAACACTTGCGTGGGACTCACTGTAGAACTTCAAGAGGACGAAGAACTAAAAGGACTTAAACGAAGAGATGTTTCGGCCTCAGAATTTTGGAAGTTCCAGAAGAAAAATACCTATAAAAGAGTGTGCTGAGAGATTTATCTCGATATTTGGGACTACTTATGTGTGTGAATCTCTGTACTGAACGCTAAGTTCATTAAATCTAAATCTAACTGATGAACATTTAAGTGAACTCGTGCGAACTACGCTTACCAATTACCGTATTTTACGGACCATAAGACGCTCCGGACCATAAGACGCTCCGGACCATAAGACGCACCTTGATTTTAGGATGGAAATTTAAAGGAAAAGAAATTTAATGTGATTCTAAACGAAATATTTAAGGAATAATATACTTCATTATATAAGCAAATTATAACCTTGAACAAAGGAATTGGTGTAAATCACTTCTAACTTAAAACGTGCATTGTTCGAAAATGTCTTCTGTACAGGTGGCATCGCGTAAATTTTAACAACTGAACTGATTTCTCATGAAAGACTGAAAATACTTTTACACTCTCTAACCCCTAGATTCAGCATACGGTAAGTGTAACGGGACAAGGCTGATTAGAGGTCATTGCATTCATTTGAACCACCCGGCGGAGACAATTCCTTTTGTATAAAAGAACTCAACATTCCTTTCTTTTCGCATTGAATACCCTCATTTTACGATTGTGACAAGTGCACTGAAGTAGGCCTACAGTCTACCAAAATTTTATAACAATCTTATCGTTTACCATAGGCGTACCGAGGGGCGGGTTTTGGGGGTTTGAACCCCCCCCCCCATTGATTAAAAAAAGGAAAATTGTATAATTTTTTAAGTCTGCCCATAAATTACTTAATACAAGTATAAAGCGTGGAAAGCTTAAAACTCGTTATTTTGCGTCTTAATTTTTAAAATTTTCCGGGGGGGGGGACCCCCGGAAGCTTAAAACTCATTATTTTGCATCATAATTTTTATACCCCCCAGACCCCGCGGATGTTATAACCCCCCATATGGTCGGCCTGGTTACGCCTATGTCGTTTACAACACTTTTTTTATAACTATGGTATTCCGGCTATATTTACCATAATTTCAATTTTTTTTAGTGTACTTCGGACCATTAGACGCACCCAGCTTTCAATGCTCTGTTTTCAAGGTAAAAAAGTGTGTCTTATGGTCCGTAAAATACGGTATCACCCAGATTTCAAACAACTAACAGCAAAAATGAATACTCAAAAAAGCACTTCTCGAAAGTAAAATCTTATTTTTTGTTGTATAATTGAACAATAATGTGTATGTCTATGATAAAAACGATGTGGTTAGCTTCGAGCAGATTAATAAATTTTCGGCTCCCAAAGTTAAGGTTAGTGGCCACCCCTGGTATAGGTCATGGAACATGTTGGCTGTATACTTTCGAATAAATGAGGTTTCGCTTAACGACAGCTTGTTACCAACATAACAACAATACATTTCGCTTGTAAGCTTAACGAATTCGCTAAGAAACATGGGTTGGATTCAATAAGATAAGATTGCCTCTAGCATGGAAAATGATACAATACACTGAAGCTTTGAAGAGTTAAAGATGAAAGGGTCCTGGGGTTTCAGGCGCTCTATGCATGAAGAAGGATGGGGTAGAAATTCCGATGGAAAACTTTGCTGAATTTATTCCCATACATTCAAGACATAGGACAAACGAGAAGCAGGTTTGGGGGTGCAGCAAGTGGATTGGGGGAAAATATGCCCATAGAGAGCGCTGGATTCCATTCAAGAATGACTTAAGGGGGGACATACAGCTTTCGATGCTGGAGAATAGGTGAAGTTTCATTTTTTTTTTCTCAGCAATGAATTGTTCTGTAGCCTTGTAATCTGGCATGCTCTATATTGACTAGTTCTACAATTTTATACTATTTTCAGAATTAATTGAACTATTACAGTTAATGGGTAATTATCGTATGACAGCCAAATTTTGTACACTGAAATGCCTTTTCCCTAATAACTCAAACATTTATTAACACATTGCAGTGAAGTTTTGCATGCAAGTATATTTGATATTATTGAACAACACTGTCTAGAATAATTTATGTAACTTTAATAGTTTATTTTTTAAAATCTGATGTAAAAATTTGTAAATAAATTAACAAAAATAATGATTAATTATTTTTTTTTTAAATATTGCAAATAATCCAAATATTCTAGATTATGTTGTTTACATGACATTTACAAATAGATACAAAAAGAATCGCTCAGAAATATTGGTATTTATGAAAATTATCAGAGAAATGGCACTTCAGTTAACTGTAATAGTTAAATTAATTCTGAAAATAGTATGCAATTGTAGAACTAGTCAATATAGAGCATGCCAGATTGCAAGACTACAGAGCAAATCATTGCTGAGAAAAAAAATAATGATCTTCACCTATTTTACAGCCTTCGATGAAATTCATAGGTGAGAAATAGGTGAATTTCATTATTCTTTTTTCTTCAGCAGTGAGTAACTCTACAATCTTGCAATCTGACATACTCTTTATTCACTACTTCTATAATTGCATACTATTTTCAAAATTAATCAAACTGCTAAATTTACGGGTAATCATCGTTTCAAAATGGCAGCCACGTTTCGTGCACTGAAATGCCGTTTCCTTGATAGCGTTACATTTCCTTCATTTTAACAGCTACAGATACTATTATTCCTATTACTACTATTGTCGTGTACCAATTATCCTGCCGGTTGTATTATATGGATGTGAGACATAGTCACTTACTCTTCGGGAAGAACACAATCTGAGAGTGTTCGGAAACAGGGGGCTTAGGAAAATATTTGGGCCTAAGAGAGATGAAAATGGGAACTGGAGAAAACTGCATAACGACGAGCTTCATGACCTGTACTCTTCACCGGATATACGTAGTAAGGGTAATTAAATCACGGAGGATGAAATGGGCTGGACATGTTGCGCGCATGGGGGTGGAAAGACATATCTCAAAAATATTGACTGGGAAATGGAAAAGACCGCATGGAAGACCTAGAAGTAGGCGGAAGGAAAATATTAGAATAGATTTAAGGGAAGTAGGATTTGCGAGGGATGATTGGTTGGAGTTAGCACAGAATTGGGTTCAATGGCGGGCTCAGGTAAACGCGGCAATGAATTTCCGGATTCCATAAAATAGATAATATTACTTTAGCCTGCTTAGGTATTGTCTATTGCCAATGATTAAGTAAGTAAGTTAAGAGGGACAAGAAAGTCGTTTCAGCAAAAATTAAACTTAAAAATGACTAACATTTAGAAATCGATGTTCTAACCTCCCTTAACACAGTCCGATCTAATCAATGTCGACAAATAATAATAGAAAGTAGAATCAATAAGGGATTAATAATTTAATCAGAATGTCAACATAGTATTACAAAGGAAACACTTTTCATTAAATCTGTTGTTTGTGGGCGAAACAAGGACTGATAAATTAATTACTTCAGCATTAGTTTTGTATGAAATTAATTTAGCAACAGATTAGCCGTGGCGGCCGTAATTCGTATCATGTACTGGTTTCCACACAGCGCAGGTGAAAAAGAAGAAAAACAAGTTGATAGGCTGTAACCGCATAATGAAAACGATACATGCAGCAATACCACATTATTATACAAGTGCGGGAATTCAGTATTATAATAGTATATTGCGATACAAGTGCCGTAAGCGGTGCATACGGATTGAGGAAAGAGTTTTTTCAATTTCCGAGATCCGTTATGCGCTTACGGCACGAGTATTGCATGCTATTTTTTGCAAGATGATTATTTATATCAATTTATTTATATTAATTGAGATATTAGCTGAACATATTATGTTTTTGCACGACTTAACTAATTAGTGGTACTTACGAATGTTGTTGCCGTGGATCGTAAGTTGACATTCCCACACGCAATCTTGTTGCTATGTGCGATAAGAGTTTCCGTGCGGTAAGAATTTACTTACGGCACATCATAATACAAGCCTTCATGGACAAGGCCCCCAGGACAAATATTCGGTTCCCATAACAACAAACACATGAGAATCACTTTCTGAAATAAACATCTATCTTCAAGAATGTATATAGGCCTACATAATATTTTCAGGTAATATCACAATTAATATAAGATATACAAGAAGTAGATGAAAAAACACTATCGTGGAAAATCATAAATTAGATATGATAACACTGACACTGGGGCGATACTTTCATTTGTAAAACCACTAGGAGGTGCCCGTGGCTTCGCCACGATAATTCTTTTAAAAATTAAAAATTAAGAGTATAATAATTATTAAAGCATTATATTTATTAACACTTGCACGCGAATCATTCATAAACTAAGCCATTAATAATTAATGAAACAGCTAAAATTCCTGCTTTAGAGTACATTCCACGACATGAAAGCGCCCCCTGGGAAAACTATATCAGAATCGATTATGCAGTTCCAAAGAACCTGTGAACACATAATACGTATTGTTTCTCAGCTGTTTATTGACATGAATATGATGTGAATTTTATTTTATCAATTCAGTGTAATTTTCAGAAATTATATAATGTTTCAAGGGAAGGAATGGTTTGTTTGGATTATTATTATCAGCGATATTTCAAGAGATAAAACCATCAATATTTTACAGCTGTTGCCCCCGGCTTCGCCCGCCATTATTCATTGACTCCAGGATTTTTAAGAAAATTACACTGGTAGATTATTAAAAATGTTTGTGGTTCAGAGCTATGAAAATTGTAAGTAAAAATAAAATTAGAATATTATTTTGTTCATTGTGTTCATTTCACTTAGGCCTTATATAATAAAGAAACGGTTTTCCTTCCTAATTTTGTAGTCATGAAAGTTTAGACTGCGAGAGACGAGCATTGCCGAGTATACCCGATGTCTCACGAAGCGGGCGAGCAAGCACGCTATTTAGGGCCGTTGAATTGTATAAGAGTAGATAGATTCGATTCCAAGGCCTTCTTGAAATGAAATATTTGCAACGCTTTGGAGTCCGAGGTCTCAAGAAAAAGTGTGATTAGAACAAACTGCCGAATGTTGTATTACACAAGTATAGGAACATACTTGTGTACTTATGACACTTTTCACCTACACACTCTCAATTCATGAAAATAAAGAAAACATTTGAGAATGGAAAATGAGATGGTAATTTTTTCCTCTAGTTCTTTTCCAAATCCTGCTTGGAATGAGTGGGAGGCCATGACGAGTTTGCTTCTGATCTTCGTCTGTTTTCAACAAAGCCTTCTGATTAGAAACTCTATTTACGTTGACATAAATACATTTCTCTGGTGTGCGTGCGTTCGATATCCAAAACTCCGATATGTCATATTTTCTTAACAAAAGGCTACCTTATAAGAAAACTAGGCGCATTATTTTCTGTAACTGAATATAATATAATTTTACGCTTCAGTAATTCTTATTCTAAATTTCAAATGACTGAAAAAAGTCACCCGATGAAGCCTGGAATAACCAGTTTTCTTAAAACGACAATTATTGTTATTATTAGATATATTATTGCTTTATTATTATTGTTATTTTTTTTCTATTATTATTATTATTATTATTATTATTATTATTATTATTATTATTATTATTACCAAAACCAACTCACATGTCCATATAAAGCTTCCGGATAGACTATATTAAGAGTTCTTCCGTCTGCACCTACTGACGTACAGATTAACAGCATTTCCAACTCTGGAACAACCAAAGTTCAATTGACCGATGGCCACGGAAGAAGCACGGGTTCCGAACACATGGTCCTACAACTGTAAGTGACTGTCCTTCTCGAAAATTTTATAATGATTGCTCTATTTTCGAAAATCTCTTCTTTCCCATTTGCTATGGCAACAGACCAAGGCCACCTGCAATTAATTTCACAAGTGTATTAAGGAAATCTTCACAAAATACAAACATATAAATAAATGGAAACAGCCCCAAGAAGTTTGTTTCTTTATTTCAGCTGTGTTTATAGGCCTACTCCTTTTAGCTATGAGGCCATATCAGGAGTTCGGGATCTGTGTGTGTACAGTAGGGTAGGCCATGGAATTATTGCTTGTCAATTGTTTCTATAGTTAGTGTAGGCCTACTTTTATGGAGTAAATTTCAATTGATATTAATTTAAATGGATATGAAACAGGATGAAATGGTGAGGATGACTCATGGTATGTAAATATCCAATTCGGCATTTTCCTTTAAGACTGGGGAAACCATGAAAAAAAAAAACCTTGTCAAATTGGCCGGCGCCGGGATTTAAACCTGGGACCTCCCGAATGCGAGTCCAAAACGTTACCATCTCGGCCACCTCGCTCGGTCCCAAAAAGTTATTAAATATTATAATTGAAATGCAATATGTTTTTTAATTTTTTTATTACCAATTAAAGTTTTAAATTCTTTGTGTAATATTAAAAAAAAAACTTTATTTCATAAAATGAAATGTCGAGATGGAATTATTAATCAATATGTGAATAACAGTGATATTATACTCTATTTAAAAGGCCTTATTTTCTTTTATTATGGGGGCTTTGGATTTATCTTTTTTTATTTTCAAGAAATCGTACTCCACATAAACACACAGAGATAAAAAAAAAAAAAAAAAACATTTCATCTAATTAGGCCTATAGGCCTATAGACAAAATATTTGTTACATGCAGTTTCATTTAATGACAATAAAAATTTAGGCTGCATAATTCTAAATCGTTCGAATAATACATCAAGAGTTGAACGTTTTAGTTTGTGACAATTTTATACGCTGGATTTTCACTCCCTTCTGCCTCTATCTGACGAGTTACAGCTCTTTTACAGTTATCGGTTGTTGAAGCACAAACGAGGCTGTCAGATTTAACGTAATTCCAATCGTCGGAGCCACAAAGCTGAATTCAATGGAAAGCGTCTTTAGTCCAGATTACTATTCAATGCAGATGGCCAGTTATCAATAAAAGAGCATGTTTGAAGCGGCAATTGTTAATTCCAAAGCCCTCATTCAGATCTATATGCCAAGGCATTTGTCAGCTTGGTTTCCATAGCGACGACAAGGCCTACATAGCTATTACTTGCTCTTCCATTCAACATAGCTAGTTTTACAATACGAATATTAGATATTTAAAGTAATACTAAAAATATTTAAAAGCAATACTAGAACTAAAGAGAAAAACAGAAAAAAGAAACAAGAAACACGTACAACATGAAAATTACACAATGAAGTGAACAAATCAAAACATAAATAATATATTTTGGAGAAATATATATATATATGCCGTGGGTGTCGGCATTAGGGTGGCCATTTCTAAAATGTCAGAAAGGAGGACACATAACTTCGGTAATCTAGTATAGTATAACTTCGGGCATGGACGGCTGGACAGCAGATATTAGGCCTACCCTGACTAATTTTACTTAATAACTGCATGATTATGCACTGCAGAAAGGGATTTTCATCTCTATTTATGAATGTACAATACAAATGGAGACTTCAACAACAGTCAACAGTACGGCCAACGCCACGTAGTGCACCAAACAAATGATAGTACGCTATCATCATATGGACAAACGTGTCAACCTTAGGAATAGATTCCTTTCTCAGGAACGTACGGGAAAATACAAATTTTATTAATACGCTTTACCGATCCATCAAAGTCTCAAAAAGGAGGACAAATCAACGTCCGGCATAAAGCCGCGCCGGATGGAGGACTGCTTAGCCAAAAGCCTTACAGTCCGGCCAAAAGCCGGACGTCTGGCCACCCTAGTCGGCATGCTGACCACATGCCCCAATCCTGTCATCTGCCAATGGTAGATGATGCAGCGGTCGGGTGGTAGGCCTTGTCTCTTCAGGAGAGTGGTTAGTTTAGTTTAGTGGTTAATATTTCGAGAATATTATAGGAGAAAAATTCCTCTGACACTGGGATTTGAATCCAGGACCTTTTCCTATCTAAATGAGCTAAGGCAGAGTTCAGTTTTGCAGTGCCAGATTGAACTTCTTTCCTAGGACTGTTAGAGCATTGGAACGAAGAGCCAAAGGTCCTGGGTTCAAATCTCAAATATATACACATATATCTATATATATGTACATCCATATATATATATGTTTATATATCCATATTAATATACATCCATATATATATATACATATCCATATATATGGATATATATATACATATACATCCATATCCATATATATCCATATATATATCCATAATAGGCTACTTCGACCTTAAATGAAGATAATTTGGATCCACTCTCATACTGATTGAATTTGAAAGTTTAGTCAATTTGAAAGTTTTCCCTTAAACGATCCGCAGGAATTTCTGTCTATACCCTTTGCATGTGAAATCAACGATAATATTATTTCTACTCTAATCCGCCCGTAATTACAAAGAATCTGACGTCACATCCGCATGGGTTGAACAATTATATCGTGACATCCGGTTTAATACAGACAGTGATTAGACAATAAAACTGTAGAGACCGGAATGGACCACAGTGAAACCAAATTACAAAGGCAGATCAATCCATCTTACTGCATCAGATATAAACCCGGCTAACTACATTATTCAACAGCCGAACAATTAGTTTTAAACAATATTGTCCCTAATTATTGTTCTGTGTGTGGTATATATGATTGGATCTGCATTTAGCAGATATACCCCGCAGCTCCGTTGTCATGGCGACCAAGCCAGACAAGTATTGCTGTTGTAACAGAGGGCCATGGGAAGCCATCGGCACGCTTTGAGCATGTTCTAAACAAATGAACCACAGAAAACTCTTAGCGTGAGTTCTTATAATTTTATTATGATACTTTATGAGATTGTGTGGGGGACGGAAAATGTCCGTCTGCCTGTCTGTCCGTGTGTCTGTAAGTGCGATAACTCAAATAAGCTTTATCGGATTTTCATGAAACTTGGTCTATACATTTATAACGTCCATGGGAAGAAGCCTATTGATATTGGGCCCAATCGGTTGACCGGTACCGCAGTAATGCCCAATTTAGTAAGTATTATCTGGTAATATATTAGAAAGAATATATCAAAAGCAAACCACTAATCGTGATAACATGTTGTTCTACAGTGTTCACATACGGCTTTGGAAGTTGCAATACAGTTAGCTTTGTCAAATAACACTACCCACATATTCCTTCACGTATTATTATGTTCTTCCGTAAGCCCTGTTTAATGAATCGATCTGGAGCTTAACTCGGAAATCGATTACAAAAATACCTTATTTTCTGCATATCATAATTGCAATTAGGCTATCACCGATTAAACAAAAGCATTCTGGCAATTTGTTATATCGGTTTACCTGATTTAATTGAATTTTAAGTTTGCTAGTGACTTATGAATTAACATTTTAACCAAAACAATAAAAAATAAAAGACCAAACTGACGTGAGACGACACTTAATTTTCCAAATTGTTTATAATCACATTATAGTCCTATAATAGTTAATAATATTTATTGTTGCGTAGCTGGTTTCGTCGAAATCATTCAATGCTCTTTTTTTTCACGGCTGCTATGGCAATTAATCTAACAATTGAATACTGTTTTGTTATTAGTTGGCTTTGGCTGTGCGTTCATGACATACGAAGTCAGCTTTTTATATAGCAACTTAGATGATTTTTAGGTAGATTTCGAAGAAAAATCTACCTATTGCAATGGATACCATGTCATGATTTTCGAAAAATTCTTTCATATCTTTACGTTTCATGCCTCCCTAAGTACGAAACCACCGCCTGTTCAATTCTTTTTTTTTGTGATATATATATATATATATCTTTACACGATAGCGGCCGTAATTTTGAAGATATTTGAACCAAATTTTAATATGTTATTTCTAGGCCCAATAGTTCGGACAAGTTCGTTAATGAGCAAAATTGGCCCAAGGGGGTGGGATGGGGTGGAAATTTTAAAAATTTTTTATCTCGGCCCCTATGAAGTATAGAGGGAAACATTGTTTGAATAAATTAGAGTACCCCCTATGGAGTTCACAGTGACACCAACGATTCGGGGTTGGGGAGTGGAAATTCGAAATTTTTGAAACCACGTCTTGTGGGGGTATCATTAAAAAGCTCTTGATGAGTACTGTACAAATCAATAACTAGCTTCTTGGTAGTTCTCATATAAGGCGAGATTTGAATGTTTGAAAAAGTGCCCTTTCCTCTTTTTTGCAGTTATTATTGCGGGTTTGTCATGCCAAGGTTAAAGAAGTAGAGTGCTACGCAGCGACAACAAATTAAACCAAAAGCACTTCGAAATCTACCTCAGCCTGTAGGCTTGCCTAAAGGGATTTTATACTTCAGATGTGATAATAAAAATATATTTTACATTAACATTTATATTTACTACACATACAAGACACTCGAAATTATTTAATTATTCTACCACATCTCTAAATTCAGTTGATCTATTGTTCATACGTTAAAACTAAACTAAACTGAACTCCGTGACTCTACATCCATGGAGGGAGTAGGACTACCATCCGATCGCTGCGTCATATTCATACGTTACTAGTAGGGCTGAAAATAGATTAAAATTTCTAATCGAGTTAACGCTTGACTTTAATCGATTAATCGACTGATTAATCGACAAACAGGTCGGTATTTTAAACGAATCCAAAGTGTACATTTAATATTGTTTTTGCACTCCTTAGCTAGTAAGTGTTACTTACGAAAGTTGTTTACATGGATCGTAAGTTGACATTCCCACACAATCGTGTTGCTAAGGGCCTTGCGATGAGGTTAAATTACTTACGGTCCAAGCGCCACGTCATAATTCATTACGATACACTTCATAATACAAGCCTTTATGGACACGGCCCCCAGGACAAATATTCGGTTCCCATAACAACAAACACATGCGAATCACTTTCTGAAATAAACATCTATTTTCAAGAATGTATTTACATAATATTTTCAGGTAATATCACAATTAATATAATTAAATTGATATAAGTAACCGTCGTGCAAAAAATAGCATGCAACACACGGGCCGTAAAGGCATTTACGGGTCTCGAAAACTTAAAAATCTGTTTCCTCGACCCGTAAACGTGCCACTGAGAAAGTAAGTCAGTCAGTCTATAATTGTCATGTTATAAAATCATTGTAAACATAAATTGAATCCGTGAATTGAAACTTGAGACAAGCATAGGCATGATTAGCAGAGTAAAGTTCTATGTTAAAATATGAGGATTTTTACTGTTATGTTACGATTGTCATTCGTGTTAACCAGCTACTCTACTGAAATTTTCCTGATTAATTTCAAACTTAGAACTTCCTGATGTTTTCACTTCATGCCTGCCTTATTACCAGTGTATACGTTTAATCACGAGGAGAATATATCCACGATAAAATGCCCTGGAATAGTTGCACGAGACTCAATTTCTCATGCATCTTATAAATCTGTGCCGGACTGCGAAGAAAACAGTTAACAAAATAATTTATTCCTTGCACAATATTAGATAAATTTACATGCATTTTAGAAGTTATTTTTTGCACTCCTTAACTAATTAGTGGTACTTACGAACGTTGTTGCCGTGGATCGTAAGTTGACATTCCCACACAATCTTGTTGCCAAGGGCGTTGCGATGCGGTTAAATTACTTACGGTGCTTGCGCTACGTCATAGTTCATTACGATACACTTCATAATACAAGCCTTTATGGACAAAGCCCCCAGAACAAATATTTGGTTCCCATAACAAACACATGCGAATCACTTTCTGAAATAAACATCTGTCTTCAAGAATGTATATACATAATATTTTCAGGTAATATCACAAAAAATATAATTAAATTGATATAAATAATCATCGTGCAAAAAATAGAATGCAATACACGTGTCGTAAGCGCATTACGGATCTCGGAAAATTGAAAACACTCGGCGCAAGCGCCTCGTTTTTTCAAACTCTTTCCTCGATCCGTAATCAAGCCTTACGGCACTTGTATCGCAATATACTATTTACACGTTTAATAACTACTACACTACAGATAATCAGAAGAAATCCTGAATTAATGAATACCATTATTAGTTAACTACTGAAAAAATATATACAAACTTACATTTCCGGTTAATTTTTCAGCCAAGACTTGAGATAGGCCTACAGGAGTTTCTTGTCATTTGAATGTTCAAGAGACAATCTTAGTTTGTTTACAACAATACCGGAAGCACTAAAGCAAAAAATTTAAGCATTACGCATGACTGTACCATCCAGTCTCTTAATAAAGGCGAAGAAATCAGTTACCTAGGGACAACATTCAGAAATATCCAAACATTCAACCCTAGTATTATTATTAAAAAGCTGAATTTCAAGCTAGAGAAATTAGTATCATCACCATTACTGCAATGCGATCAAAAAATATCAATACTGAATGTGTCCATTACTCCTAGCTTGATATACCCTTTCCAGACATCAAAAGTAGAAGATGTTTCGTCGAAATTTCTTCATGATGTCGACAAATTACTAAGAAGTGCCACTAAAGAAATCCTACAACTGCCATCTGACACACCTGATTCAATGTTGTACAGCGCACCTAAGGTGAAAGGATTGGGACTTTTCCGTGCTACATGGGAGATAAGATTGCAGCATATTAACTCCTGCAGAACTTTATTTGTTGCCAACAATCCGTACATTTCATCATTACGGAATCTCCCTGAAGAAAGCAAGATCAGTACCACGAAACTCAACGTTGCAGTTAATAACGACGTTTTGGATGTCCGGAGTAACACCATCTCCGCACAGAAAGTCAGACAGCAATTACGGCAAATAGAATTTAAAAAGTGGACAGAATTGCCAACAAAAGGGAAGGGTGTCGAGTTATATGATGAATATACCCCAGCCAATAGTTGGATAAAAAATCATAAGGGCCTTTCTGTAAACGAATGGCGAGAGGCCTTGAAGATGACAGCAAACGTCTCTGCAGTGCGATCAATACCAGGCAGATCTTTGGACAATAACCTCTGTCGGCGATGCCGTAGAGAGACTGAAACATTGGCACATGTCCTGGGATCCTGCCCGTATGGTGAGCTACTGAGAAACGCCAGGCATCATCAGATCCGAACTGAAATTGCAGATCTCCTACGTGAGAAAGGTTTCAAAGTCTTCGAGGAGGTCCATGGTGTGGCCACAAACGGAAGCCACCGCCGTATTGACATGCTTGTATACGCTGAAGATTCGTTAGAGGGATACATTCTTGACCCGACGATAAGATTTGAAAAACACAGAGGTCAACCAGAAGAGGTCAATAAAGAGAAACAACTAATATATGAACCTACAATTCCATACTACCTGGAAAAGTACCACCTGAAAGAAATAAAAATATACGGCATGTTAATAGGAGCTCGAGGCACAATTCCACGTCATGTAGTTAACATCTGGAAACAATTTCAACTAGACGTGCAGAAGCTGAAGGATTTAGTTCTTCTTGCTTTGAAGGGATCACTGCGTATTTATAGGCATCATTGTTATAATTTGTCATAGTGTTTTATAATTCTATAGATTTCTGCTATTTATGTTAATGCTTTATGTTTAACAATTCATTTATAGATAAGATTACGTTGTATATTATACTTTGTCACTAGGCAGCCTACAGTGGTAGGAAGTGTTGAAAATAAATAATACACTCGGCACTGAGAAAGAAGTTTGGTCATTTGACCCATTTCTCGAAAGACGTTTTTCAGAATTCGACTAAACCGATTAATCGGAAAATGTAATTGATCGACGATTAAACGTTTAATCGATTAATCGAGCCGATTAATCGATTAATCGGTACAGCCCTAGTTACTAGACAGTAATTCAAATTATAGGGAATCTGAACCTGATCCAGATGTTAAAAACTTCATTCAATTTTTTAATTTAAAAAAGTAGACGGAATATCTATAGCCTACCATCAACGGGGAAGAGAGTCAAACTTTATTATTATTATTATTATTATTATTATTATTATTATTATTATTATTATTATTATTATTATTAGGGCAAGGGATTTGATGATTTTGCATCTTTTTTATATGAAGGTTAAAAGATAGCTCCAATGTATATAAATTTATATCATTAAATGATTAATTAAATAAGGGCAATTTGTCTTTGCATTATTTTGCTTTATTTTGCATATTTCGTCATTTTCCAAGAGATAGGTCATTTTTTGGCAATTTTTAGGTCATTTTCAACATGTTATGTCATTTTTGGCATGTTAGGTAATTTTCGGCATTTTAGCAATAAATATTTTTTCTTTCTTTTTAAATGGCACATATTTGATAGGGGCAATTTGATGGGCATGCCAGTTCAGAAAGAATTTATTTTTCGTTAAGGGTGTAGAAAGTAGTATAAATTTACTTACTTCTTTAGTAACAAAATAAGTGTTTTATATTGTAAATTCATATATAACGCACTGTCATCCATTAAATTGCTTTTAGAAATCCATTAATAAAAAATCTGATGTGAAAGTCACATAACTTCCTCTGCCCAAATAAAAGTTAGCAATATTCACATATCCTTTTACAGAATCGCAAGACACAATTTTACGCAAATTATCCTATAAATATTTCAAACTTAAAAAAAAAGGACAAGTGACTGCAGACGTTTATTGAACTTTCCGCCGTAAAGAATAATTTCCGAAATTCATCGAATATTTCCCTCAGATACTTCTTTGCTCTATACATGGCCAACAATACATCTTTCTCACTTCACATTCTTATATAGAATAAGAGGCCGTGAAAGAGCGCGTATTCAGTTGTTCATCACGCAAGACAAACTTTCTACAAACAGTGGGTGAACAGTGGGTGGCTTGTAACTACCCTCAGAGAATTTTTTCGAAAAAAAGTTTCAAATAAAAGTTTTAGCTCTCAGTAAAAGGAACACATGTGCAAATTTTAAAGAAAATCGTTAGAGCCGTTTTCGAGAAAATCGCGAAAAACGAAAATTTCTTAATGTAAAGTCCCCTTAAAAGTAAGAGAAATTTGTCGCCAATCTTCGAATCACATCTTCAGAAGGTACCTGACCTAAATACGAAATTTTGTTTTCATACGATTCTCCGTTTCGGAGCTAGCCTGTTCACAAACTTCCACACAGACAGACACACAGACACACACACAGACATGTTTCCAAAAATAGTATTTTTTGATTCAGGGGGCCTTGAAACGTGTATATATGCTAAAAACTCAACTTCGAATTTTAGGGTCGAAAACAATACTTCCTCTACCTAGAGTACCTATGGTACGGGCAGAGGAAGTAAAAACCTAATTATACGTAATAAAGTGAAATTTATTGGTCATTATTTTAAGATTTCGGGTCATTTTTCCACTATTTTTAGGTCATAAATGCATATTTTATTTTGCATTTTTTCACTATTTTATGGTCATTAAATGCCTTGCCCTAATTATTATTATTATTATTATTATTATTACTACTACTTACTTACTTACTCACTTACTTACTTCCTCAATGAGAATAGACAATTCCTCAGCAAGCAAAAGGAATATTACATATGAGGGTCATTTCAGAAGTCATGGCAACTATTATTTATCAGCCAATAAACCTGCAGGAAACAAAAATCAGGATATACGATTGAAAGTCATTGGAATTTTTTTCGCAATGCTGGTACTAAATTGGGATCCGGATACAAGGCGCCTTGGGTAAAGGACATTCAAAGATGAGTAAATAGAGATCATTGTTTTATTCGTATTGCATATGCACAAAACAGTACGCGTAATACTCGTACTCTTACGAGCTAACACCCTTAAAAATACCCCCCCCCCAAGATTTTTTTATTCTAAGTAATTTTTTATACTTTCCTCACATTCTGTAATTTTTGACATACTTATACGAGACGCATCACACACAGCTGATGGTATTCAGCGCCTTCCTCATCGTTGGCAAATATGTGTGGACGCCTTGGGGGATTTGAACCAGGGACTTCTAGAATGAAAGTCCCAGACAGTACCATCTCATCCACCTCGTTGAGTTTAACGGTCTAGTTTGATAGGCATATGTGAAATAATAGTATTATTTGTCGTAGCTACCTGTATTGCAACTTCCAAAGCCGTACATGAACACTGTAAAACAATATGTTTTAATGAGAACTGATTTGCATTTGATAAATTAATTCTAAATTGGGCATTGTTGCGGTACCGGTCAACCGATTTGGTCCAATATCGATAGGCTTATTCCCGTGGACGTTAGCCTATAAATGCGTATACCAAGTTTCATGAAAAACTTTCAAAGCGTATTTGAGTTATCGCGCGTACAGACAGACGGACAGACGGACAGACATTTACACCTCCCCCAAACAATGTTATAAAGTACCATTCTGGCACTTAATAATGGAAAAGAACTAGCCTGCATTGCGATACAAGTGCCGTAAGGCTTGATTACAATTTTCCGAGATCCGTAATGCGCTTACGGCACGTGTATTGCATTCTATTTTTTGCACGATGATTATTTATATCAATTTAATTATATTTTTTGTGATAGTACCTGAAAATATTATGTATCCATATATACACTAGAAAATAGCCCGTGGCCTTGCCACGGTTAAAATGATGCTTAAATATGAAACTACAGGTCTAGAATCCTGAAGGCACTGACAATACATTTACAAAAGTCTAGATTCATCAATTTTTATTTGAAATATCTCATCATATACTATAGCTTTTTCCTTTAGAATATAATTCGTTCCTACCAGTACGTAGATTTCAGAAATTAATTATATCGTAAGTTTTATGCAGTCCCAAAGCCACCTGTAAACACTGATAATACGTATTGTTTCTCAACTGTTTGTTGACAGTTGAATATGATGTGAATTTTATTTGATCAATTCAGTGCAATTTTTAGAAATTATATAATGTTTCAAGGGAAGGAATGGTTTGTTTGGATTATTATTATCAACGATTTTTCAAGAGATAAAACCATCAATAATTTACAGCTGTTGCCCCCGGCTTCGCCCGCCATTATTCATTGACTCCAGGATTTTTAAGAAATTTACACTGGTAGATTATTAAAAATGTGTGTGGTTCAGAGCTATGAAAATTGTAAGTAAAAATAAAATTAGAATATTTGTTCATTGCTCATTTCACTTAGGCCTTATATAATAAAGAAACGGTTTTCCTAATTTTGTACTCGTTGTGAAAGTTTACACTGCGAGAGACGAACATCGCCGAGTATACCCGATGTCTCATGAAGCGGGCGAGCGAGCAAGCACGCTATTTAGGGCCGTTGAATTGTATAAGAGTAGATTCTTGAAGACAGATGTTTATTTCAGAAAGTGATTCGCATGTGTTTGTTGTTATGGGAACCAAATATTTGTCCTGGGGGCTTTGTCCATAAAGACTTGTATTATGAAGTGTATCGTAATGAATTATGACGTAGCGCAAGCACCGTAAGTAATTTAACCGCAACGCCCTTAGCAACAAGATTGTGTGGGAATGTCAACTTACGATCCACGGCAACAACGTTCGTAAGTACCACTAATTAGTTAAGGAGTGCAAAAATAACTTTTAAAATGCATGTAAATTTATCTAATAGTGTGCAAGGAATAATCATTTTGTAATCATTTTGTTAACTGTTTTCTTCGCAGTCCGGCACAGATTTATAAGATGCATGAGAAATTGAGTCTCGTGCAACTATTCCAGGGCATTCATTCGTTGTCACTAGTAACACAGTATAGTATAACAGTAGCGAAGCTCTAATGAAAGGAAAATGCATCCTTTTGACAGATCGTGCGACACTAGCACCCCAAGCGGTCAGCAAGACGGAACTAGCAAACAGCCATTTCCAGCATTGAAAAGATACGAATATATGGCTGTATTTCTTCTTATTTTTAAAATTACCAGAACGAGATTATTACCGGAAAGGCATACTGGTGAACTCACCAAATCATAGACTTTATGGTAATGTAAAGAAGTTGTAGTTTCAAGATCGATGACATTGTATATCTTATAAAGTATCAGACCGGTTTCCATCCACCATATAAGCTACATCCCTACATCTTCAAGAATTTAATTGACCTACTACTAACATATACTGTACTTACACTGAAAATTGTGACAAATAAGAAAACTTAATAATTTCAATAAGCATGTAGTAGTACTAGTTCAGAAATTAGGGGGGAAAGTAAAGTTCTATAGGCATATAGCACGATAGGCCTATGGTCAGTATCAGATGCAATAGCAAAACACTTTTGTCTTTTTCTTAATTTTGTTAAACACGATAAATTATTAAAAAGTAAAGGATTAAACACGTTATCTGTATTCTCGACAGTTTAATTTTGTTAAATTCAATTATATAGGCCTAACATAACCTCGTGTTAAAACATTTTCAAAATTAGTAGGGTCAGGTGGGGTATTTGTAAAGAGGCCTATATATTTAGAAACCTTTGCATCGTTAGGATTTTCATTTATGATATACATATAAAAATAATTAATTGTATATAGCATTTACAAGCCATTTTCTGCTCCTAAAATTAAAAGAAATAGGAGTAAATGCACTAGTATGGATGCAAGCATGATAATCACAAATTTGCAATTTAATTTCACAAATAACTGTTTTTGCTTACCTCTCAGGATCTTTAGGGAACCTGAAGAAAGATAAATCGGGAGAATTCCTTTGGCTGTTGGTGCAATTTATAGCACCACAAGCATTTCCATAAAATATTGTTGACATTTTACATAAGCAACAATGTAACATATTGTGTGGTTCTTGCTCACCGCTACGAGCGCTGCAGTCGCGCCGGTTGAAAAAAACTGTATGGAGCTTCGCTACTGTTATACTATACTGTGCTAGTAACATGTGATTAAACGTATACACTGGTAATAAGGCAGGCATGAAGTAAAAACATCAGGAAGTTCTAAGTTTGAAATTAATCAGGAAAATTTCAGTAGAGTAGCTGGTTAAGACGAATGACAATCCTAACATAACAGTAAAAATCCTCATATTTTAACATAGAACTTTACTCTGCTAATCATACCTATGCTTGTCTCAAGTTTCAATTCACGGATTCAATTTATGTTTACAATGATTTTATAACATGACAAATTATTTCTTACAGAAGCAATATGGAGTTCAAAATTGCAATCTCTATATATATCTTTACACGATAGGGGCCGTAATTTTGAAGATATTTGAACCAAATTTTATTATGTTATTTCTAGGCCCAATAGTTCGGACAAGTTCGTTAATGAGCAAAATTTGCCCAAGGGGGTGGTCGGGGGAGGGGGTTGAAATTTTAAAACATTTATACTTCGGCCCCTATGAAGTATAGAGGGAAACTTTGTTTGAATAAATTAGAGTACTCCCTATGGAGTTCACAGTGACACCAACGATTCGGGGTTGGGGAGTGCAAATTCGAAATTTTTGAAACCACGTCTTGTGGGGGTATCATTGAAAAGCTCTTGATGAGTACTGTACAAATAAATAACTAGCTTCTTGGTAGTTCTCATATAAGGCGAGATTTGAATGTTTGAAAAAGTGCCCTTTCCTCTTTTTTGCAGTTATTATTGCGGGTTTGTCATGCCAAGGCTAAAGAAGAAGAGTGCTACGCAGCGACAGTAAATTAAACCAAAAGCACTTCGAAATCTACCTCAGCCTGTAGGCTTGCCTAAAGGGATTTTATACTTCAGATGTGATAATAAAAATATATTTTACATTAACATTTATATTTACTACATATACAAGACACTCGAAATTATTTAATTATTCTACCACATCTCTAAATTCAGTTGATCTATTGTTCATACGTTAAAACTAAACTAAACTGAACTCCGTGACTCTACATCCATGGAGGGACTAGGACTACCATCCGATCGCTGCGTCATATTAATACGTTCCTAGTAGGGCTGAAAATCGATTAAAATTTCTAATCGAGTTAACGCTTGACTTTAATCGATTAATCGACTGATTAATCGACAAACAGGTCGGTATTTTAAACGAATCCAAAGTGTACATTTAATATTGTTTTTGCACAATATACTATTAAAATGCATGTAAATTTATCTAATAGTGTGTAAGGAATAAATCATTATGTTAACTGTTTTCTTCGCAGTCCGGCACAGATTTATAAGATGCATGAGAAATTGAGTCTCGTGCAACTATTCCATGAATATTTTTGTCCGGATCTTCTTGCCGTGATTAAACGTATACACTGGAAATAAGGCAGGCATGAAGTGAAAACATCAGGAAGTTCTATGTTTGAAATTAATCAGGAAAATGTCAGTACAGTAGCAGGTTAACACGAATGACAATCGTAACATAACAGTAAAAATCCTCATATTTTAACATAGAACTTTACTCTGCTAACCATACCCATGCTTGTCTCAAGTTTCAATTCACGGATTCAAAATTTATGTTTACAATGATTTTATAACATGACAAATTATTATAGACTGACTGACTTACTTTCTCAGTGACAATTGAAAAAGGAATATTATCTATTATGGAACCCGAAGGTTCATTGCCGCGCTTACCTGAGCCCGCCATTCAACCGTATTCAGAGCTAATACCATCCACAATTCCTAATCAATCTAAAGGAAAATTACCTATTTTATGGAACCCATTCAATACTACTTCCTTTAAATCTACACTAATATTGTACTCCCACCTACGTCTAGGTTTTCCAAGTGGTCTTTTTCCTTCGGGTCTCCCAGTCAGTATTTTTTAGATATATATTTCCTCCCCGAAGTCCAGCCCATTTCATCCTCCGTGATTTAATTACCCTTACTATATCCGATGACGAGTACAGGTCATGAAGCTCGTCGTTATGCAGTTTTCTCCAGTCCCCATTTTCAACTCTCTTAATTTCAGATATTTTCCTAAGCCCCCTGTGTTCGAACACTCAGATCATGTTCTTCCCTGAAAGTAAGCGACCATGTATTATTTAAAATTTGTATTAACAGCTATTTCATAATTTTAGCACCCCTACAGATAAAATCCTGGCATTTTTTATTACACATTTATGTGTATAGCCTATTTTTAAGAAAAAATGTCATAAAATCCAAATGACATATACTACAAAGTATTTATAGCATCAATCATATGTATGATTACTGTAATTATTAACTCGTATGACGTCACTTGCAGGACACTTCTAATTTGCCAAGCTATAATAAGTACAACGACAACATGGAAAATAAATTAGAGTTGAGTGTTTTGGTATCGCAGTCCCCATGAAAGAGTGTGTTTGATGCATCAACCAATACGGGACCACACAAAGAGAAACTCGGTTGACATCGGTACATATGTTGGCAAAATTACATTACCAATATATCGTAACAACATCAGCTGGAATAAAGTTTCCCTTTTTCCAACACAGGCTGACCAAAAAATAAGTGAACAGTGCTTTGATGACGTAAAGGAATAGAATTTGTTACTAGCCAGTGAATTGTTATTATTTAATACATCTAGAAAATATGGATTCTCATTTTACACACTGCAAAATAAAGACAAATTATTGTCATCTGACTAGTATGTTTTTATTTCGCTACCCGCTCCATATTTACACTATTTACAAGTACCCTAACATAGATACGAGGATGGATTGAAAAGTAACGTACTCACTCACTGACAATAATGTTTGCTCACTTCCAGATGAGCTAGAAACTTGAAATTTGGTACACATACAGGGTGTTAATGAATAACACCGAAATATTTTACCTGTGTATAGAGGGGACATAGACAAGCAACTTTTATTAGGAGAATTTTGCTCTATGGATTCAACTCTTCCTGTTATAACATAAAATATCCCAAGGATATGCACGCCACTGACTTCTAATACTTGAAATGATGGAAAACAAAGGAACAGTGAATATTGTGTAGTGGTCGGGAGAATTGTAAAAATGACGATCGATATCTTACAACTCTGAAGGGAAAAAAAAACAAACGAAACATTTTTGTTAGGTTTGGAATTAGGAATAAAAAGATAATGCAGTGGCGGGCAATCATGTGATTAATCAGTAAATTTTGCAGATTATGAAAATTCTAAATTATGGTATAGCTGTTGATGAATTGTTAAGAATCAGGTTTTTATCGATGGCTAAGAAGCCATGAAGTCAATTTAATGAAAATTTTAACCCTATTTCGCTCAATTATTGAGTTATGAGCACCAAATTTTAAGGACTTTAATGCCCTGTATTATTAAATAGAACTAAACACAATGTGTACAAAGGGTTGTACATGGGAAGTTACTGACATTCGTCCTTAGCATAATGTGAGAGTGGCAATGTTCTTTGGGTACACTCGAACAGGTGATATTGTGTGCAGACTCGGTTGCAGAGTTCGCAGACACATTCACTGTCAGCGTTGTGGAATCCTTTCCTGCAGCAGATGCGGTGGTGGAAACCGTGTATTGCCCCTCGGGTGTAGAGGTGGCGAAGTTCGAAGTCGGCTCTTTTCCATTCCTCCTCTTTCATGGCTGGGGTGCAGTAGAAAGCGGGGTCAATTTCTGCTGCTTTCTGTGTTCGTTCCTCCAAGAACTTTTCGCATGCTTGGGTTGATATCAGATTGTGTGTTGATATCAGGTCTTCTATAAATGTTGTTGTTCCCGCCAGCTGATATACTAAACGGGTTGGGGCGTACTTCGATACACCAAGGGTCTTCTTTAGGTATCTGGCCTTGACTCTGTCCAGGGCTTTGATGTTTTTGTAATTTAGGTGTGACCAAATTAATTCGATGGAGTAGGATGCTATTGGGGATATTTTCAGTTTGAACAGTGAAGTTGCTGTTTCTAGTGAGAGGCTTCTAAGTCTTTTAATTTCCATTGTGGCTTTTATTGCGGCTATTGTTCTGTCCTCGACGTGTCTTGTGAAGGTAAAACCGGTTACCTGTAGGGTTAACCCTAGGTATTTGTATGATTTTACTATATCTAGTGTGTGATTTCCACATGTGAAAACATCATTGGATGAGATTCGTCCTCCTTTTCGGAATTTCATTACCTTTGTCTTGTTTTGATTAATTTTCAGTTCATTTTCTCTCGACCATTCCTCTAACTTGTTGATCGCTTGTTGCATCTTAGCCCTGTCTTTACTTAGGATCACCATATCATCTGCGTATAGAAGTATTTTTACCTCCTCCGTTGTGATCTTTTGTACGGTGTCATTTGTGAGCATATTAAATAATATCGGGCTTAGGGGGTCACCTTGTAAGACCCCGTTTGTTTGTACTATGTTCGCTGATTCTAACTGACCGTCACTTATGTTTATTACGTTGTGTTCCAGGATGCTTGTTACGAGTTTAAGGAGGTGGTCTTCTGAGCCTAGCACTGTCCTGAGTTTTCGGACGAGAATATTCCTATTCACTCCGTCAAATGCTTTTTGGTAGTCCACGAAGGTCGCGTATGCGCTGCCTCTGGGTTGTCTTAAAGCTTCTCCTATATATTCTAGAACTTTCTGTATTGCTTGAGTCGTCGATCTTCCAGGTATGAATCCATGTTGTTCTTCTGGCATGACTTCCATTATTCTTTCAAAAATTCTTTCCTGTATTACCTTGGATAACATCTTGAAGGCTGCACACTCTAGCGCAATCCCCCTGTATGAATCGGGTGCGTTCTGAGGTCCCCTGCCTTTGTACAACATCTTGATTGTTGAATTCCTCCAAGTATCCGGTATATTATGGAGTTCTAAGCATTTATTGTACAGTGCTGTCCATATGCCAATTGTGTATGGAAGTGAGGCCTTGATGAGTTCATTTGAGATGCCATCTGGTCCTGCTGCTTTTCTCGGCTTGCTTCTCTGTATTACCGACCAGACTTCTGCTTCTGTTATGGTTGGAGGGATTTCCCTTTCCGTGTGTCCTCCTGGTGCATCATGTTGTTTGAAGGCTGTCTGTTGGAACAGTTCCGTAAAGTGGGCTTCCCAGGTTTCTAGTGGGACTTTTGGTACCACTGAGTTTCTTCTTGCGTCTAGGGCTTTGTACGGTTTATTTTCCGCTTCTCTCAGAAGTTGCTGTTCTTTTTTGTGCGTGTAAACCTTCCTCTTTTCGCGGAGCAAATTTACGTATGTCCTTCTTTCCTGTGTATACTTTTCTCGTTTCTCCTGGTCTGGTTGTTTCTTTAGGTCTCGTAGTCTTCCTAGAACATTGTTTCTCATTTCATAGCACTCTGTGTCGAACCAGGGCTTGCTTCTCCTCGTGGGAGGCGGGGCAGGCGTTGCTTCCAATAGACAGTCTTGTAGCAAGCTTGCGGCGGCGTCTAGTTTTCCTGCTTCTATGAGTCCCATCACCTGCTCCTGTTCAAGGGTCCGGGTGAGGGCTGCTATGTCCAACAGCCTCGGTGTCCATTTTCGTGTTTCCTTGGGCTCTCGACCTGGGTTCTTTTGCACCTGGAAAGATGCCGTTACTGGTAGATGTTTCCGGGTGGTGTCCCAGGAGTCCTTTCCTAGAACTGCGTGACCCCTTAGCTTAATGTTTTCTCCACGATGGAAAATTAGGTCGATTGTGCTCGTTCCGTTGTGCGCGATGTATGTGGGGATTTTTTCGTTGTTGACTAGTTGGAAACCCTCTTCTTCCATCAGTTCTGTTAGGGCTGTTCCTTTTCTGTTCGGGATGTCCAGTCGGCAGTTGAAATCGCCTGCCATTATGGTTGACTTTTCCGGGTCAGCTTGTTCTAAGATTTTTGCTATGCATTCTACAGTTTCCTCAGCTGTTGTCTGAGGACGTAGATAAACACCTATTATTGTGATGTCCTTCAGGTGAACAGTGACTGATTCTTCGGTAACGTGGGATTGTCTTGCCTGTCCTAATGATGCTTTATGGAAACAGGATATTCCGCCTGAAGGTCTGCCGTTTTGGGTGTGCTTTGCTAGTGCATGAGTCGCGTAGTATCCATTGATGTTCAAGGGTTCGGTTAAGAATGTTTCACAGAATATTATTATGTCTTGCATGAATAATGAGTTGTTGGGTAGTATGCTCAAAGCTGATTTGATTCCTTCTATATTCCATGTGGTTACCTCTATTGTAGGGTTTTGTCTTTCGCTTTCTTTATTGAAAAAGATAGGGGCGAAAAGTTGCCCCCTCTGGCCAGAAATCTTCCGAGTCTATCTTGTCAGCTTCTTCCTCTATTATTCCTACTCTAAATGCTTTTGATCGACCTCTGGTTCTCATCTCTTTACAAGTATGTACTGAAGTGACGCCCTTATCCTTCATATACTCTGTGATATCTTCTACTGTTGTGGCCTCATCCAGTCTTCCGATGAACATCCATTTAAGACTTTTGGTTGGTTTCAGTCTGTCTGTTCTGGCGCCCGTGCCTAATTTTGGGGCCGGGAAGGTTGCTCTCTGAGCGGCTTGCAGTCCATTTTCCCTGCTTGCGTTGTGATTTGCTTTGTTGGGGTCGTTTTCTCCTTCCGCGGTATAGTTTGTCCTCCTACTTCCGGAGCTGGATCCCAGGACTACATCCCTCCATTCCCTCCTTTGTGCGTGATTTTCTTTCTCTGTTTCTATTTCTGATGGGCTTTCACCTCTCCTTTTTTCCGTTTCTTTTATTCCTGTTGTTTCTGTTTCCTTTGGTGTTTGGTTCAATTTCTGGTTGATTTTATTTTCAATTACGGTGTCTAACTTATTTGTCAGAAAATCCGTTATGTTTTCTATGCTTGCCCTTATTTGCTGCCAATTACACTCTTCGTATGTTAGCATATCATTACATTTCTCTTTGGTTACTTTTGGGCTCGTGTGTTGGTAGACTGCTTCTTGGATTTGTTTCCGCAATTGACCACTGTGAGTCGCTACTTGCTCGACCTCGCTACTCGGCGTGTCTTGTCTTGATCCGCTAGGTGGTGTCTGACCGGTAGGTGCCATTGTGTCCACAGAGCGGTCAACAGATGGCGCCACCTGTCCTGAAGGGGAGCCATCCGCTTCCTTGGGCTTTGTCCGTTTCTGTTCTTCTCTAACCTGACTTTCTGGTTTCTCCTTTTTTGAGTCCTTTGCTTTTAAGGCATTTTTCATCGATTCGAAACATTCTCTAATGTCACTTACCGCCTGCTTCAGGTCCTCCTTACCTTCTTTTTTCAGATAACCTCCAGCTTCCGTGATATTTTCTATTACTTTTAGAGCGCTACCAATCCGTGCTTCCACTTCGTCCGCCATCTTAACAGGACATCCCTGTAGCATACACATTTTACGTCATAGAGCAAAATTGTCCTAATAAAAGTTGCTTGTCTATGTCCCCTCTATACACAGGTAAAATATTTCGGTGTTATTCATTAACACCCTATATAGCTTTTAGGCTGTAAACCACAGGAAAATTTCCAAAAAAATACTTTTTTAAATTTTTAGCTCTAAAAAACCCTGAAAAAGGGCTCGGTTTTCATGGCAACGGTATTATCAAACAGTGTTCACATAGGGCTCTGAAAGTTTAGAAATCAGATCCAAGATGAAATGGTGAGGATGATTCATGGTATGTAAATATCCAATTCGCCATATGCATTTACGACTGGGGAAACCATGAAAAAACCCACGTCAAAATTGGCCGGCCACGGTATTTGAAACTGGGACCTCCCGAATGCGAGTCCAAGACGTTACCATCTCGGCCACCTCGCTCGGTAATTATTAATTTGTACGAAGAGAACGACAGTGACATCTGGTGATATCCTTAATAATAGCTGTAATAGGCCTATGCTAGCACTTTTTTCTTTACTTTAAACGGGCTCAGCCCGTAAAATGGAACTTTACATAGAGAGAGCTCTGATAAACAAAGATTACGATTCAAAATAACACAAAATATATAATTACATAGAATAAGAACTGTAGTGATAGTAACAAAAGAAAGTCGCCATGTTTAAGTCATAACTAGGGGGCGGATTTCTATGACATATCATATTTTCCCCCTTTGCATTATTTCAGGTTTCCGTCTAATTTAAACCCGATTCCAAGCATCCTGGTGAAAATGGAACGGCTTTTATTGTGCATATAACTGCATACTTAGGAAATTTTCAACTATTGTAGCATATTTAGTATTGAATATGCATATGTAGGTCATATTTTCGGCATTTTCGACATTTTGAAGTTTCGTATCATATTTTGTAAATTTTGCATTATACTGATTATTTTTTTGAGAATTTACAGATATTTTAAATAATTAACATTATATTTTAATAAAATGAATTGTAATGAAACTTAAAAAATATATACATAATGTGTAAGTGGTAAAGTCATATTTTAAATTTTATTGCTCATATTTTAATGTTTTTATGGTCATAAATGCATGCATACATCCTATTTTTTAGGTCATAGAAATCCGCCCCTATGACTAACATACGAGGGGTATTCCGAAAGTAAGTTTCGTCAATGTATGGAAGGAGCGGCGTGTTCACCAGGGGAACCAAACAAACGCCAGACGAATCTCCACCCGTGGCTGGTTCCACGACGGAAGTGGCGTCAGCGGAGGAGGCATGACGCAGGCGCACTGCGCCGTAGAAGAGCGAGTCGCAGCAGACTGGCGTGCCCGCGGGTATTAGTGTACCGCTCACGATGGCACGAGAGATTTGGCGCCACTGACATGTACCGCTATCTCCCCTCTTTCAAACGAGCCATTGCTGCAGCCGCTGAACCTTTTATTGTCCGAGATAGAGCTGTTTGAAATTGATCTCCCGATTTCCGTCCCCGCAAAGTGCGGCCTCCACGAACCCATCTCGCACAAACCTTATGGAACATCAATTTGTCACTCAAAATGGTCTGTATGGAACCTTTAGTAATGTCAGGAAGCTGAGGTGGAGCAGGCTGTGCGCCAATTCCTTGCATCGCAGGGCACCGAGTTTTACCACAGTGGGTTCTTCAAACTGATCGCACGTTACGACAAATGTCTCAATGTCGCTGGTGACTATGTCGAAAAATAGTGCACGGTGTATAGTTCATGCTGCCATGCTGTATTGCTTTTGGGTCAATAAAGTGTCCGTGTGACAAACTGACGAAACTTACTTTCGGAATACCCCTCGTATTTCTACACAGAAGGCCATGACTGTAGACTTGCTGAGAATGTTTTCATGTCCTTGCTCCAGGTTTATACGATAGAGCAGGAGAAGTTTAAACGTATTAGAAATGTATTGTAGGAATGTTGATCTAGCACGCTGACATTTTCCGCTGGGGAAGTTATTCATCTTCCTGAATTGAATTGCAGTCCCCGGTGCTGACAGCACAAGAATTCATGCTCACAAAAATGGATCACCTTTATCGCGTGGCATTTAGAAAACCCTGACTTCTATTCTGTACAGTATGGCTTTCGCCAACTCCATCACATACACGATATCAAATCACGCGAACAAGGCCTCCTGTTATAAGATAAGCAGAAAAAAACATTATAACAGAAATGTCCGTCTTTCGTTAAGCTGGGTCCTTCACCAACATGTTGCAGTTTAACATATGTTAAATATTTATCATCAACATGTTGACGTATACAAGTCAAGTGGTTACACACACACAGGCACACAGAATTATATATATAATTTTAATGCTCTTTCTTCTCGATTCTATATTCTCTCCTACTTCTAATTTATTGACAGCTGAATACATTTTTTTTATGTTCAATGTAGAATAGCTTCAATGAAGTTGATATACAGCTATATAACGCATTACCTCAACATATGCAAGATTAGGACATAAATAAATTTAAAATGTATGGAAAAAAATATGTTGTTGAACTTATGTGTTTACAAAATAAATGCATTTTTTGAGGCTACTAGCAATTAAAATATTAAATTATGCTTGTATATTAGTTCTTTTTTTTATTATGTAAGACTCTGTCATGCAATTCTTTTTGTCCTGATAATAACATTTATTATTATTATTATTATTATTATTATTGTTATTATTATTATCAGCTTTATTATTATTATTTGCGTTATTATTGTATTTATTGTATCTTTTTGATGATGTACAAATGACGCATGTGTATTCAAACTGCCTGAGTGGAATAAAAGGTCCTATGACCTTAATTTTGCTAGCCAAAATAAATAATAATACTAATAATTATTATTACTATTACTATTATTATTATGCCTATAAACCAACAGGGGAAAAAATCACGGACAACCACCGAAGAATTGAAAATAGCAATATTCACAATTTGAGACCGGAACAGGCCAACAGGCCTAAAACATTAAGACGATTATTATTATTATTGTTGTTATTATTGTTATTATTATTATTATTATTATTAAAATATGTTCCAAGTTCAGGCCTGCGTGTTGACAATAGGGAGAGCTTTATTGTGCCAGTCTATAGCACTGTCAGAGTTAGTTGAGGGGAAACGGGACGAAAATGTGAAGGAGACAGAAAAGATTGGGAAATTGCTTTACGCTAGGGTAGGTCACGTCTCAACTCCGTCTGATGATAATGATAGTGATGATTACATCGCCATTAGTGGAAAAAACCACAGGATAGAGTTCCCGTAATAGTTCCGGCCTTTCCGCACCACGATTTTGTCTTCAGGATCCGAATCAACTCGTCACCTTCAATAATTGCGGGATTAAAAGCAAGAGACCGCTCAATTGTCTTTAGAAGACAGCTTTGTTTACCAGGTAGCATAGGCTCTGACGTGCATTAAGAAATAAACAAAAGTTAGATAGAAGTCACTATCTGTTGCTATAGTAACAATAAGCAATGCCTGCTCTAATCAATCTCTTTTATTTAAGCACGGTCTGCCATAATTTTTATTTCAGTAGAGGGCCATGACTAAAGTAAAATCCCATCACAGTCATTCTGTTGCTATAGTAACAATAAACAATGCATGCTCTATCCATCTATTTTGCTTAAACATGGCCTATGATAAATTTATTTAAATACACGGACGAAGTTTCCTAGCCTAGAATATTGTTCATTGCTGTTTTTTTAAACACTTATTTTTTATCGTTCAAACCGACCCTTATGGCTACCATTTGCTTCTATTTGCATAAAATTTTGCTCAACTACAAAGCATATTCGAACATATAAAATAGTGCATGCATATATAACTTAGATATAACTTAGATTTTCATCCCTTTTAAAATAGGTTTATCGTTTGGTACAGGTAGGGGGGGGGGGGTAAGCGGACCAACTCTTGTTGTTGATTTCAGAGCCTTGTAATACGTAAATAAATGTAAGAGATGTAACGGAAACGTTTGTTTTCACAAGCAATGCAAATTACGTGAAATTATTTCTCAAGTCAAGCAATTTATCGGATGTAGAACAAATTTCAGTACATTCCCTGCCATCCTGTGAATGTCGCTAGGCATGCGCAATGGCTCATATCGGCAACTTAGATAGGCCTATTTTAGTCGGTCCGCTTTTTTCCCCCAACCTGTAACTTACCTACTGCAATCATGATAATTTATTTTTCATTATATTATTATTATTATTATTGTTATTATTATTATTATTAATCTTATTAATCTTATATTACTTCGAAGCCGGAATTTTTATTTTCGCTTTCGTTCGCGAGTTATGAGTAAAAAACTGTCAGAAAACGTCATTTCTTTCGCTATCCAAGTATCAGTTTTCAGTAATACATTTCAACTGCAGATGGCTTTGCCTACTTTTGTCATAATTTGAAAATAAAAGAATCGCTTCATTTTGTAAGCCCAGCCTGGTCGATTCATTTGTTTATAATGCCAAGGCCCGCAGACATCTGAAATTTTCAAGATAGACGGAAGAGGGATAATGAATATAGGCCTAAATGGGCAAACATTGTTCAATTTGGACGGAATTCACTATGCAGGGGTTTTCTGGGCCAGGAAACTCGAATTTGTGGTTGTTTTCCCATGCTGCACTTTCGAATCGTGGAATTCACTTCAAAGCCGGATTTTTAGCTGTTTCATTAATTATTAATCGTTTAGTTTAGGCCTACGAATGTTTCGCTTGCAAAGTGTTAAAAAATAAAAGTACTCGTATAATGTTTTAATTATTTTGCTCTTAATTTTTAATCTTCCAATTAATTATCGTGGGCGAAGCCGCGGGGATCTGCTAGTAGAAAATAATGCCAAACCATTCTATATCCATAACGTTTGTTATAAATCCGATACGAAATAGAATATTAGCATTGTATTTGCTAGGATAGGCTATAGTAAATACGAATGATGTTCATTCATTTCCGGACCAAAACAACGACTGGATTCTCAACGCCAGAAAATAAAAGGCAGATGAATTTATTGTCTCTCGAATTGAGCGGTCAACTACACTTCTGCCCTACTTTTCCAAGCGGATGAAAAATACGCTGAGTTACTGTTAACATGTAAGGGTTTCAAACTGTAGTAAAATAAATTTCCCTTTACCGTAAATTTCTGGAAGGGGGGAAACGTAACACCTACACGAATTTAGGTATGAGAATCTGGGGCTGTAAAATATTCATAAATATGAAAACTTTGAAAAGAAATATGAGAAAGAAACTTTTCAGCGTACAACTACAGATTCATAATTTATAATATCTCTGTTCCCATTTTCCTGTAGGAAGTTATTAAATATGAACAACTTCAAAGCAATCCGGCTATCCTTGTTTTATTCACTGTTGCTGAAATTGCGTCTTCTTTTTATCCGTAAAAAACAGCACTCAACCCTTTTTAAGTTAAATGTTTTCATATAATGCGGCTGCTCATAATGCCAACTTACGAAACGTTAAAGTACCTTTTAGGGGAATGGGAATGAAATAAATGAACAACGCCTCGAGTAGTCTTTTCTTACGTGAAGGAGGGAAAAACTTTTTAAAACTGACTTTCATTTGTCTGCGTAATTCCAAAGCCTTCCTTATTTACATTTTAACAAAGTCTAAGCCCATCAACAAAGTGCAAGGCCATCTTATGTTAGGTATAGTAAGAGGTAATCTCTATATATATAAAAGGCTTTGTCCTGACTGACTGAATGAATGACTGAATGACTGAATGACAGGAATCAACGTACAGCCTAAACTATAACAGGTAGAGACTTGGAATTTTGACAGTACCTTCGTTTCATAATGTAGGTGCTCACTAAGAAAGGATTTTGAAAAATTCAGATTCTAAATGCCAAAAATCAAATGTTTTTGAGAATACTTAATCCCTTCTTACACAGAATTATCGAATCCGAATCACATTTGACATTAAAACATATTGTTACCAGCGGGCCTTGGAAAAAAAATGAAAGTAGAATAAATTTGACAAATGAGAGAAACAAATGAGAGGACTATCAATATCCACGAAAATAATGCAGTCACATAACTTTCTTTACCCTGGACATAGAGAAAACAATACGAGGTATGGTAATATATATATTATTATATCACAGAATGAAATTCACGAAAATAATGCAGTCACATTACTTCCTCTAGCCTGGAAATAGAGAAAACAATACGAGGTAAGGTAATATGTTTTGGGAAGAGATGTATGAAAGTGATATTGTATTTCTGTTTAATTTCATTCCGAAAACGGTTTTATGGTAACATGATAGTGAGAAACAAAATTTTCAGCCACGATAATACAATTTTATGTTACCGGAATTTCGGTTTCTTCTTATTAGAACCCCTCCCGGGCTTGCTGTGTACTGTACAAGCGATGGGATGCAAAATTCTACATATAGCCATAAAAGCTATTTCAAACATTTTCTTAGGGGATAGTTTGAGTGTGATAAGTCGTTCTTTCTACTTCAAATTATAAATACCTATATAAGGACCTAGAATTTATAAATCTAAAGCCCTTCATAAGTTAATTTCCAATTACAAAATAAGAAACCCGGGCGACGCCGGGCCTTTTAAGCTAGTTTTATTGTATTTGAAAAAGGTACGATGTTTATGTGGGAATCATTCGTTAAAAATAATCGATACAAAATTCTGTAATTTTTCCTCGTATAGGCCTACTGTAATGCTGTATTCTTCTAATTACTAAACACCTGGGCCCTGTTTCATAGAACTTTTACACTCATACAATTAGCAAATACATAATAATATTAGTTATTATAATTAGTCTTTTGTTTCATAAGAATATTAGCTAATATTATTAGTTATGAGTTCATGGCTCTAAATTATTAGTAAATATTGCTAATATTATTTGTAAACTGTTTCATAGACTGCAGAACTGATAAAATGTACTCTTAATAGGTCAATTAGGTGTTCTAAGTGTATTTGGGCTAATAAGTTACTCTCAAACCCATGAAATTCAGATTTCGTGATCTTATACATATATATATATATATATATATATATACATATACATAGATATTAAATATAATAAATAAAAATAAAGAAATGGAGATGAAAGAGGATCCTTTATTTTTTTATTTTGTTACCAATTAAAGTTTTGAATTCTACGTGTAATTTTAATACATTTCATTTCATAGGAAGAAATGCCGGGATGGGATTAGTTGTGTTGTATAAAGTAACGGGTTTTCATTATGCTCACTGGCAGCATGTGACGTATTAATTCCCGCACGTTGGTGCCTTACGTATCCAGTAACTAGATGACGTTTTATCAGATAAAATTGCATCCTTGCGATCCGAGAAAAGATATTATAAGAGGAATTGCTAAACGTTATTGGTCAATATCTAACACGCGGCGGATGAGTGGAATAGACTTTACTAGACTATTATTATCTGTGTTGTATAAATAATAAATTAATAATAATAGTAATAATAATAGTAATAATAATAAGCAATGTAATAAACACATACAATTATTCACCTTCATTTATAAAAAATAGTGTGTATGAAACGTCACGCGACAGAGGTGAAACTTGTTTTAATTTTTGGATTTTTCAATTTTGGATTTTTTAAATTTTGGATTGTAGGACTTTTTAATATTGGGTTTTTGGACTTTTTTAATTTTGGAATTTGGATTTTTTAATTTACGATTTTTTATTTTTTTTTAAATTTTGGAATTTTTTGAATTTTTTATTTTTAAATTTTGGATATTTAGATTTTTAATTGGATGTTTAATTTTATAAATTTTGAATTTTTGGACTTTTGAATTTTGGATCTTTAAATTTTTTAATTTTGGATTTTAAAAATTTTGTATCTTTGAATTTTTTAAATTTTTAAATTTTTTTCGATTTTTTAATTTTGGATTTTTTAAATTTTGGATTTTTTAATTTTTTGATTTTTTAAGTCTTGGATAAGTCCGTTCCGTCACACCTCACTAATTTCGTGACGATTTTCAGCGTTACATTAATTTTGTGACGATTTCTGAGCGTTACACAACTCTCGATTTACCCCTACCGAGGCTAAAGAAGTTTCACTTCAAAAATAGTGCAGATCCCAGCGGTTGTATTTTAGCGACGGAGGAAATGAATGAGCTAGAATCGACAGTTTTTATATCAGTGTAAATGAGAGTTCTAGAATGGAAATCTACTAAACTGAATGGAAACTACTTTTTTTTCATATCATTGTTATAGCTTCCTGATATTGCACATATTCTAGAATCGATTTCCTGCCTGTTAAAAAACTAAATTGATGGCGTTATTAGAGAAAAGTTCCATGAATGTCGAAAGGCAATTAAAACTTGTTCATTTGTTAATAACGAGAGTCATCCAAAGCCTTAAATGTAGCGTTCACAAGCACTGAGCAGAACTGCTTTTGTTTTGAATGAAGAGTAAGAGTGGTCATTTGGCGACTGTCAGATCTACTCACCAGATCGGCAGATGTTTTCAACGTCAAAGATTTTAATAACATCGGGCTTACCTGGAAAATAAATGGAAAATTATATTAGAACATGGTTGTTTAAATAGGTTTCTGTGACATTTATGCCGTAAATAGCTATTTATGTATCAAGTACGGAAAATAACGCTTTAGCGGACGAATCTAGTATAGCGGCCGAGGTGTAAGCCTAGGCTGAAATACTGGATGAGTCCGATATAGTATATTGCGATACAAGTGCCGTAAGCGGTGCATACGGATCGAGATCCGTTATGCGCTTACGGCACGAGTATTGCATGCTATTTTTTGCACGATGATTATTTATATCAATTCATTTATATTAATTGAGATATTAGCTGAAAATATGATGTATATACACTATTGAAGATGGATGTTATATTTCAGAAAGTGATTCGCATATGTTGGTTGTTATGGGGACCGAATATTTGTCCTGTTAAAGTCGCCACAAACTAGGGGGCCTTGGTTCCGGTCTTCCATAAAGGCTTGTATTATGATGGTTTTACTTACGGCACTTGTGCTTTTTGTAATTTTTAACGCACGGAGATTTCTTTTGTTTTCATAGCAACCAGAATGTCCAGTTACGAATGTGCGGGAATGTCCAGTTACGATCCACGGCAACAATGTTCGTAAGTATCACTAATTAGTTACGACGTGCAAAAATGTTTTTGCGTACGTGCAGTGTTGCCATACGTACGACTATAGTCGTACACATACGACTATTTCATAGATTTGTACGACGTACGACGCAACCATGTGTCGTATGCCTATTCATACGACTATTTTTAATATTAACATTTTATCGCCCTACTACCATTTTCTGTTAATTTTTAGCAACCTACTGCAGAATTTTCAATTTGGATAAACATTAAGTTTTTTGTTTTTTCGTAGTTTATTTTGTATATGCCTACATATCGCTAAATGAATGGCGGAATGTTATAATAGCCATTGTCAAATAAAACTCAGTCCACTTATTTATTACAGGCTTTTACAGACCGGTGCGCACCACGCTTAAGTTGTATTGTTGTATTGTTATTGCTACTTCTTTCATTCTTCTCCAAATATTTTATATTTTAGCCGCACGTGTGCTAAACGAAGCAATCCAAACCTCTAAAGAAATTATACCGATAAAGAGCAGCTGGTCTTATTGTTTTTCTTTTATTTTGACCAAACATAATAATCATATGATTGTTATTATTATTAAAAAAATAATAGTATATGTTGACACGTCCATATCAAAAGTGGCTGTATACTTTTCTTTAAATAATACAGTATTTGGAAATGTTACTTTCTTATGGTTTGTAATGTATTAATATTTTATTATTAATATTTTATTTCTTCCTGCAACATCTGCAGGTAGCGATGACAAAGAGTAGGGCCTACGAACAACAATGGATGTATGTATACAGTTACGAGAGACCAGTTATCTGAGTAGTAGCGGTGAACAATAAAGTCAGCATGCGTGAGTGGAGGAGCAGTAGCACGTTATAGAACTTACAAAAGCAAATTTTAACCACCATTTATAGAAAAATGTCTGTACAGAGTACCTCACTTGGCAATCATTATTATTACATTATTATTATTATTATTATTATTATTATTATTATTATCATCATCATCATCATCTTCATCCTGACAATTCGCAAAGTGTACGACGGTTTTAACTAGCGTACGACTATTTTCAGTTGTTCGTACGACTGTTTTACGTTTCTGATCTGGCAACCCTGCGTACGTGGTGCATACAATATTTTTAGTAAAAGCTCTTTAAATTATATGAAATACCGAATAATTAATTATAATGAAAGGTATAGTCACTCATTTAATGACGTCATATTTTCACAGCCACCTGATTCGCGGAACAACAATGAACCGTACGTACCAATAGGAAATACGGTATAGATGCATTATGAGTCGCTTTTTGTAAACAATAATGTATACGAACTTGTATTTAAGAAAAGCTTTTGAAAATATTACCAGAGGAAATTTCAATCCAAGCCAGAAACATTGAATTGAAGCTGCTGCCAGCAGTAGACTATGAGAAGGAATATATTTTAAGTCCTCAAAAAATACCTTAAAACAATAGTATGTCATAGAAGTTCTTAGAACAAAAATACAACAATTTAACAATGGTGATAATCACAAATCGTGAATCCGTAACTCACGAAAAAATACCCATCCCTATCTATGGGTATTATACTTATTTTTGAACACCCTTTATTTGCTATAGGCCTACATGATTTCAGTTCGTTGTTCTGATTTATGAAGAAACAAAAGAAGGTTTTAGTATTCACTAACAATAAGATTATCACGAGTTTTATAATCTGTGCTTAAGGCAATCTTCACGATATTCAACTGTTGTCAGTGGAGGGAAATTTCTAGAGAGAGAGACGGAAACCGATGTTCTTTTATTTCCCTGAGCAGGAATGAGGTTATGAAATTTTACTGCTACTTCCCTCTATAATAAGGCATATTTACTGGGGTAAGGGCAATAAAGAATGTCTGCCAGTGTGGTCAATGCATAAAGACGCAGGGAAATAATATCCCAGACTCTAAACAAAAGAATTATAGGCCCCGTAAATCACAAAGTAAATGTAGAAACACGTATAAAACATTGGATTGTGAATCATGGGGGGATATTTTCTGTTTTTCTTTTAAATCTGACGTTGAACATTTAATATAATTAAGTGGGTAACGGATAATCTCCTGGGGGACAGTAAATTCGAATCAGACGTCTTTAGCGTTTAGAATTTATGTTTTTAATTAAGTTAACACACCACGTGATCAATGTACACTTGAATTTGCCATCGCTATACATTTATCACAGTATTAGAGTAGGTAACGCCTGTAATATGAAATTCAAAGTGACAGAAACCACAATTAAAAGCAACTGGCGAATTACAAGGTCCAACAGTTCATTGGGAGTTGCTATTGTAACTATATAAAAGTGATACCTTTAGGACTCCATGTTGTTTTTCTATCTCACGCATTCTGACTGGGAAGGTTCTTTGAGCCCAGTGACTTTAAATGAGGAAGAGAAACTGCGCGAAAACCATGGTGTATTTGCTGCGCAAGGTGCTATACTTGGTCCAAGAGCAAAAGTAAACAACAGACTTGCCTTGACTGTGTCCTGTAATTTCATTGGTTAAATTATATGTATATATGTAATTTATATATATATATGTGTGTGTGTGTGTGTGTGTGTGTAAACTACAATCTTAAACATTTTAAGAGGAAAATAAAAAAAGTTATTAGATAATATTAATAACTAAACTAAAGTAAACTAAACTCCGTGGCGCTACATCCCTGGAGGGACTTGGCCTACCACCCGACCGCTGCGTGATCTCCCGTAGGCAGATGGCAGGATTGGGGGGCATGTGGTCAGCATGCCGACACCCACGGCCGTTATTGGTGGTTTTTCATGACCGGAGCCGCTACTTCTCTATCAAGTAGCTCCTCAATTTGGAATCACGAGGCTGAGTGCACCCCTACAAGACCTCCCTACCTCAGAAAAATCCGAGGAGGAACCGGGAATCGAACCCGGGCCGACGGATCTGTAGTCAGCGACGCTAGCCACAAGACCACGCCGGCGGACAATATTAAAACACTCTTTAATTTTGTTCGGTCTTTCAATGTATCAGTCAAATTTATTCTATTTCTTGTTGTAAATGCAATTTTTAACCACTGGTTAATGCTAAAAAATATTTTTTATTTACATGTACTCATAAATTTAGAATTTTTTCGTGTATAGTATACTGTGCGTTGATATGTAAGTATATTTATATTAATCTACTATGTCCCCTAAACACAAGCGTTGTTCATATAGGGGCATGTTTGGTTACATTTCATTTTACTTGTATTAAATATGTAATAATGATAATAATGTAATGTAATGTAAGTAATGTTAATAAAATCTATCACAACAGACAACTATATAACTTGATCCAAGATGTAGACTTGCCTTGACTAATGCCCTGTCGTTTCATTGGTTAATCGCGCCAGCGCGTACTTCACGATAGTGCGACAAGCTCAGTCAGATGTTTACTTCCATTCCGTACACATCGTAAAATTATTTATATCTTATGTAATTGTGAAAACATAATTTCTGTTAAGTGAATTGCTTGCTTTCATATTTATTTATACATGTTTTACAACATACACGGGTATAGGAGACAATATTTCATTTGTTTTCATCGTTACTTTGGCAAATTTGTTGATTCTGAAGAAAAACAAGTGACATAAGTTACTAAATACAACTAGTCTCTATATATATAAAAGGCTTTGTCCTGACTGACAGGAATCAACGTAGAGCCTAAACTATAACAGGTAGAGACTTGGAATTTTGACAGTACCTTCGTTTCATAATGTAGGTGCTCACTAAGAAGGGATTTTGAAAAATTCTGATTCTAAATGCCAAAAATTAAATGTTTTTGAAAATACTTAATCCCTTTTTACATAGAATTATCAAAACAAATTCACAGAACGTATTGTTACCAGTGGTATCAGGTGGGCTTGGATTAAATGAAATGGATGTTTGACAAATTAGAGAAGGTATCATTATAATTCATATTATCTATATTAATAAAAGGAATTGTCCTCGATGTCCAGCAAAATCTACTGAACGCAGATATCTGAAATTTTAAACATAGGTGGGCTGAAGGGTCGGAAAATGCACCTCGAAGCCGGAATTTTAATTTTAGTTTTCGTTCGTGAGTTATGAGTGAAAAACGGGCAAAAAACATGCATTTTTTGCGTTTTCAAAACATAAGTTTTCTGTTATACATTTCAATGTCAAATCAATTACAGTTGGCTTTGGCTATTTTTGTCATATCTTGAAAATAAAACTTTCGCGATCGCTTGAATGTTGTAAACCCTAAATATGGTCAAACGTTGTTTTATTTGGACGAATCTCACTATACAGAGGTTTTCTGGGCCAAGAAACTCGAATCTGAGGTCGCTTTTACCAGGCGACGCTATCTAATCGTGGTATGTAGTCCACGTGATTTAGGTGTTATTAAATATAATGATTTAACTATTATGCTCTTAATTTTTAATTTTTTAAATAATTATCGCGGGCGAAGCCGCGGGCACATGCTAGTATTTTATAAACATAATTAATTAATTCGTTATACTTTTAATTTACATAATGTGTGATAAAGTACTCCACATATTGTAAGTAAAAGTATTAGGCATAGCCTATAATAATTTCTATTAGGCTATAGAAGAAAATTGCGAGCCAGGGCTTCAGAACTTACGTTACCAATAACGAAACATGCGGGGAAAAGGTTTGTCGAGTGACGAGAAGATACAGATTGTAAATTTATACAAAACATTGAGAATCGGTAAGAAGACTCTTGTAAAGGATGGCCATTTACAGAGAACTTTGTAACATGTTCGGAGAGAAAGGAATTTTTCTTAGATAATAATAAGTTAATAATAATAATAATAATAATAATAATAATTATTATTATTATTATTATTATTATTATTATTATTATTATTATTATTATTAGGCCTATCTAATGAAGCTATAGGAAGAGTTCAGCTGTAAAATTAAATCTCAAAGAGTAAGCTAAATCTGAAATATTCAATCAAGCATAAATATTATCTCTAATATCTATAACAATAACTTTACTTAACTAACAACATCTAGACGTCGATCCTATTAAGGTCATTTTCAAGTACGAGTTCTCGAAACTTTTATTCCGTTCACAAGTTTGTTTTCTTAACATTTTCCTTGAGAAATTGATTTTCACTTTTTTTTCACCGTCTTTTAATTCTAAGAATTACGCTTCCACCTAACGTGGAAGTTTGGAAGCTCGGATTTAAGAAAGTTAATTAGTAAATCTTGACAGCTAAGATATAAGAGGATTTGACCTTCATCCCGGCGTCTTTTCACAAAGGTCAGAGCCTTTCGAAATTCGCTGACAACCTTAAAGTAAGCTGCAAGTTGTGCCACGGCTTAAATGTCATAGGGACTTGTTAGAAGTATTGAATTCCGCTACACGCTCCCGTGTGCGAGAAAAAAAAAGTTTCTACTTTCAATTAATCAAAATCTAACCTTTCTAAACAGCTCTCAGCATTTCCGAGTAAAGTGACTTTATTCACAGAGGGGGCCGTGAGTAAAATACAATCCCATCTGTTGCTATAGTAACTGTAAACAATCCCTGCTCTAACGAATCTCTATTACTTAAGCATGGCCTGATATACAGTGAGTCCCACGCAAGAGTTGGCCAATGACGCGGGTTTCTGCGTCGCGGCTGGCACAGCTCCAACTTCCGAGGGATCGGGTGAAATATCTACGCAATTAATGCCGCGGTTGTTGTAATGATTTAGGTTCTCACATTTACAGTTAAAATTACAATGAAAATAACCACGTACCTCATCACAAGAGATGTTGGAAATGTTCTCCTCTTGCATAAGCACAACACTGACACCTTTTTTAGGGAATTTTCTTTCACGCACGTAAGTTCTGCTTCCGAGATAGAGTTAATTTCTCTTGTGATATTGTCTTTAAGTTCTTCTTGTGTATGGGAAATTGACCTATACACTTTATTTTTTAAGTTTCCGCATAAATAATATTTACATACTGTTAGAAGAACTTGATGACAATATCACATAGGCCTATCACAAGAGAAAGTAACTCTGTCTCGGAAGCTGAACTTACGGGCGTGAAAGAAATTTCCTAAAACGGTGCCAGTATTGTCTGGATGCAAGAGGAGAACATTTCCATCGTCACTTGTGATGAAGTACGTGGTTATTTTCATTGTAATTTTAACTGTAAATGTGATAACCTGAATCATTACAACGACCGCGGCATTATTTGCGTAGATATTTCACCCGATCGCTCGGGAGTTGGAGCTGTGCCAGCCGCGACGCAGAAACCCGCGTCATTGGCCAACTCTTGCGTGGGACTCACTGTAGTTTTTAATTAAGTAGAGGGCCTTGAAAAAAGTCCATATGTCACCACTATCATTACCTGTTGCTATAGTAATAATAAACAGTGCATTTTCTTTTACTCAAGCATGGCCTGCCGTTTATTTAAATAGGCGGCCATGATTGCAATACAGTCCATCACTAGCATTGATCAATCAACCAATTTATCATTCTCCATCTTCCACAAAAGTTCGATGAAGTTTAAATACCGGAACAATTAAAAGTAGCTGATGTAGATGACATGAGCTGCTCTTTTCTATGACTGGATGCTGCTGATCCTCTCAATACACTCATCTGTCACTCCATAAGTCACAACATAAGTGTAGACATTTTCAAGTGATCTCCAGTGATTGACGTGTAGACACAGTGATCCTATAAACTGCTGTTTATATTACTTTCATGGATAACTACATTCATCAGGGGAATCAATGTAAATACTAGGCCTGTTGTATTCTTCATAGGGGAAATTGCTGTAGGCAGGAATATAATCCGACTTGAAATCTGTCATTAATTTACTATGCATATTTGGTAGTAAGATTTGTTGGGATAAAAACGGTTTGCTTTTTAAGTGTAGTTATTTATTGTACATTTAGCATGGAAAGGAAGAGCAATGACATTTATATAAACTACATAATGTTAAGGTTCCAGCTTATCACCTTCAGAATATTAATATCTGAAAACAGTTTTTAAAATATTGAGCAGCTTTTTTAAATTAATTTAGTGGCAACCATTATTTAAATACTAGCTGAAAAGGGCCGGCGTCGCCCGGGCTTTGTAAATTTTTTTTTTTTTTAATTGGAAATTAACTTATTTAGAGCTTTCGATTTTGAAACTCTAGGTCCTTATATAATATGTATGTAGAATTTGAAATGAGGAAGAACGACTTATCACACTCCAACTATTCCCTCAGAAAACGCTAGATATAGCTTTTTATGGCTCATAGAGGGTGTCGAATGCTGCATTCCGTTGCTTCCACAGATCATGCCTGGGAGGGGTTGAAATAAGAAGAAACATAAATTAAATAAGATTGTATTGACTTGACGGAAAATTTTATTTCTCACTCTCATGTTATCATACAACCGGTTCGGGGCTGAAATAAAAAAAAAAAAAGATAACACTTTCATACTTTCCTCCCGAAAAACCTGGGACATTAATATACACCGGCATAGGACTGAAAATGTTCCATCCCGTTTTGTCTTCTTTCAGATGCTTAGGGTCTATGAAAAACATCCCTATTTCTCAACTAATACAAAGCCTATAGCTATGAATAACGTATCAGTGGATAGGATTTTTTACAGACTGCTGATATAGCATACTCATTGGCAAGCACTTAAGCTGTCCCTGCAATACGACCTCTTATTCTACATCAAAATGTGAAGTGAGAAAATTATATTTTCCATGTCGAGGGTAGAGAAAGTTATGTGACTGCATTACAATATGCTTTATTTTCGTGGATTTTATTCTTCAAGAATTATTTTTACAAATGCATTACATCGTTAGCATCAGAATTCGTTCAAGTCCAATATTATGTAGTGCCCAAAGCCCTATGTGAACTGTGTAAACAATACACTGTTGTCTTGACAACTGATTTGGATTTAATTTATCAGTATAATATTCTCACAAATTATATAAATTTTCAAGGGAAGGAGTGATTTGTTTGAATTTTCGTACACACATACACACTTTCGATTTTATATATTAGATATACATTAGTAGTAAATCCGTGCGAAAGTTTAGCAATTGCCAGGAATTTAGTTCAGTAATTAACTATACCCTTAAACAGTCGTTTATAATCACACAAAAAATGCTTAAAAGTATATGAAAATTTAACAAAATGCACTGGCAATTAATCATGTGATGGGACTGTATTTTAATCATGGCCCTCTACTTAAATAAATAAAAGTATAAGAGGCCATGCTTAAGTAAAAGAGATTGATTAGAGAATGCATTTGTTTATTGTTACTATAGCAACAGATACTGTAAAGTTTTCCTGGAATAGATTAGATGCCAACGTAATATTTACAAGTTCACCCACATTTTTCCTTTCTCCCACTCACGTCTGAAGAGTAAGAAAAAGTATGCTAGGAATGTGAGCAAGGAAGAAGGTGTGAAATAACCTAGCATGTTTAACAGAGTTGGGAAGAACAAGAAAGGAGAAGATGCCTGATTTATGATATTGCTTTGAGAGACTTTACACTAATTAGAGTATAGGTATTTCAATAAGGTCTAGTTTAATAAGGTTTTGAATATGAAATTGAGCCTTATGATTTCTCCTTTTCTTCGGCTGAGTGTTTCTTTCTATCCACAGTAATTAAGAAATAAGCACCCCTTTGTGCCTTTATTATGAGGGGTGGATTCCTTGTAAAATCGCTTTGAAGTTTCGAGCAAGGATAACAGATAGGCGCTTTCATTAGCAAGAGAAAATTTCTCTTTGCTTGATGATAGAATGTATTAATTTCATGAGTTAGTCTATGTTTCATTATTACCTATGTAATGCATCGAACATCTTGCATGAAGGAAAATATGCTTTTCATATTGAAATCATTAATAATAATAATAATAATAATAATAATAATAGTAATAATAATAGCCTGTTATGTCCTATTAAGGCCTATATATACATACAAAATGAAATCAGGTAAACTGATGTAACAAAGTGCCAGAATATTTTGTGTAGCCTAATCAGTGATAATTGCTTAGGTTCTCGGGAAAGGTTTTTTAAAAGATCTATGGAAGATAGAGTGCGTGTATTTAGTCTGCTGTATTGGCTATTACCATTCAGAGCCCTATGTGAACACTGTTTGATAATACCGTTGCCATAGAAACCAAGGGTTTAGGCCTAATAATAAAAAAATTAACTTTTTGGAATTTTCCTGTGGTTTACAGCCCAAAAGCTATAAGTGTACCAAATTTCAAGTTTCTAGCTCATCTGGAAGTGGGCAAACATTAATGTCAGTGAGTGTAGCCCTTATTCGGGGGGGAGGGCTAACAATTTAAAATAATACCTTTTTGGAATTTTCCTATGGTTTACAGCCTAAAAGCTATATGTGTACCAAATTTCAAGTTTCTAGCTCAACTGGAAGTGGGCAAACCTTAATGTCAGTGAGTGAGTCCTTTTTGGGGGTTTTTAGGGCTAATTTTTTTTTTTAAATTACTTTTTGGAATTTTCCTGTGGTTTAGAGCCTAAAAGTTATATGTGTACCAAATTTCAAGATTCTAGCTCATCTGAAAGTGGGCAAACATTAATGTCAGTGAGCCTAGTCCTTTTTTCGGGGGAGGGGGGGTTAGGGCTAAAAATAAAAATAATTTTTTTTTTGGAATTTTACTGTGGTTTACAGCTTAAAAGCTATATGTGTACCAAATTTCAAGTTTGTAACTCATCTGGAAGTGGGCAAACATTAATGTCAGTGAGTGAGCCCTTTTTCGGGGGTTTTTAGAGTTAAAAATTAAAAAAAAAAAAAAACTTTTCGGAATTTTCCTGTGGTTTACAGCTTTAAAGCAATATGTGTACCTAATTTCAAGTTTCTAGCTCATCTGGAAGTGGGCAAACATTGATGTCAGTGAGTGAGTGAGTGAGTGAGTAAGTCAGCCATGTGGCCTTATATTATAGGATTATGAGTTGAAGTTCTATATGAACATCCACGTGCTTAAGGGGAAAAAAATGCAAATATTCCTCTAATGTCATTCTTTACTTCTATGGACACAAGCAAAGCCTATCCAACGTTACTATGGTAACTAAAGTTCCAAAACATATTTAAAATGCGAGAAACTTTCCCACAGCAACTCTCCCCTACCCTTTTTAATGTGAGGGTTGCGGGTTACTTTTTGTGTCAGAGACGAGAACTACAAAACTAGTGGAGTTTATATTTAGTTAAATTCAAATTTGCCTTCAGGGAGGCAACACAAAGAGAGAACAACATTATACGGGGGGAGAGATTCAAGTTTCAGTTTATACCAAGAACTGGGAAGGGTGAAGTGTCAAAAAGTTGGGTACGCAGGTCCAAGCAGATGGTGCGACAAGTTGCTCAAACTTTCCTGTTCACCCTCTCTCAGTCTATCACTCTCTCTCTCTCTGAGAGGGTATGTTTCACATTTCTACATTCCACGAATACACAAATATTTAATAAGTTTTGATTGACTGACTTCTAGGTACAAGTTTCTATAAATTTTGATGAACCAATCTCTTTGGGGAAGCAAACAGATTGAAGAGCCCTGTAACTTGCCGTACATAAATACAAACAGCCACGACACTTTATAGTGTGTTTCACATCTAAGTTCGTCATATATATATATACTAGCTTGTGCCCGCGGCTTCGCCCGCTATAATTATTTCAAGAATTAAAAAAAAGAGCATAATAGTTAAATCATTATATTTATTAACACCTAAATCACGTGAATTACATACCACGATTAGATAGCGTCGCCTGGTAAAAGCGACCTCAGATTCGAGTTCATTGGCCCAGAAACCCCCTTCATAGTGAGTTTCGTCCAAATCGAACGTTTGACCATATTTAGGCCTATATTGATTATCCCTCTTCCGTGTAGGTTGAAAATTTCATATGTCTGCGTGCCTTGATATTCTAAACAAATGAATCGTCCAGGATGGACTTACAAAATCAAGCGATGCCCGCGATAATTATTTCAAAAATTAAAAGTGATGAATTATATTGATCACGGCCTCCTAAAGATTGGCGTACATTAAAGGAGGCCGTGTATTGATACCGTCTCTAATTTGTCAAACTTCCATTTCATTTAATCCAAACCCATCTGACAAAACTGGCAACAATATGTTCTGTGATTTTGTTTCGATAATTCTGTGTAAGAAGGGATTAAGTATTCTCAAAAACATTTAATTTTTGGCATTTAGAATAAGAATTTTTCAAAATCCTTTCTTAGTGAGCACCTACATTATGAAACGAAGTTACTGTCAAAATTCCAAGTCTCTACCTGTTATAGTTTAGGCTCTACGTTGATTCCTGTCAGTCAGTCAGTCAGTCATTCATTCAGTCAGTCAGGACAAAGCCTCTTATACCTAGGTATATATAGAGATATGACTATAATATTAATTTTATACTATTTCGTAAAGTCTTCTGATGTGGGGAGAGACGCGTTGGTCAAGGAAAGGTTAAGAATGGACGAAGCCTATTGATGGTGACCGTTCTAATAAATCAAGCAAATGAAATGAAGGTGCTAAGAACAATTCAGGGGAAAACTTGATTAGATAAGATACACAATACAGAAATTAGGGACAAATGCCAAATTCAGGAGATAACTAAATTTACCAATGACAGAACAAAATTTTGGAAAGAACACGTTGATAGAATGGAAAACAATCGCCTAGCAAAAAAGGCTCAAGAAAGCAGACCAGAGGGAAAAAGATCAAGAGGAAGACCTGCTACGAGATGGAAAGACAGTACACATGACTCATCTGAGGAATAAAGGGGAAATAAACAGGATGCCATCACAGTATAGTATAACAGTAGCGAAGCTCTAATGAAAGGAAAATGCATCCTTTTGACAGATCGTGCGACACTAGCACCCCAAGCGGCCAGCAGGATGGAACTAGCAAACAGCCATTTCCAGCATTGGAAAGATACGAATATATGGCTATATTTCTTCTTATTTTTAAAATTACCAGAACGAGATTATTACCGGAAAGGCATACTGGTGAACTCACCAAATCATAGACTTTATGGTAATGTAAAGAATTTGTAGTTTCAAGATCGATGACATTGTATATCTTATAAAGTATCAGACCGGTTTCCGTCCACCATATAAGCTACATCCCTAAGACAAATCTTCAAGAATTTAATTGACCTACTACTAACGTATACTGTACTTACACTGAAAATTCTGACAAATAAGAAAACTTAATAATTTCAATAAGCATGTAGTAGTACTAGTTCAGAAATTAGGGGGGAAAGTAAAGTTCTATAGGCATATAGCACGATAGGCCTATGGTCAGTATCAGATGCAATAGAAAAACACTTTTGTCTTTTTCTTCATTTTGTTAAACACGATAAATTATTAAAAAGTAAAGGATTAAACACGTTATCTTTATTCTCGACAGTTTAATTTTGTTAAATTCAATTATATAGGCCTAACATAACCTCGTGTTAAAACATTTTTAAAATTAGTAGGGTCAGGTGGGGTATTTGTAAAGAGGCCTATATATTTAGAAACCTTTGCATCGTTAGGATTTTCATTTATGATATACATATAAAAATAATTAATTGTATATAGCATTTACAAGCCATTTTCTGCTCCTAAAATTATAAGAAATAGGAGTAAATACACTAGTATGGATGCAAGCATGATAATCACAAATTTGCAATTTAATTTCACAAATAACTGTTTTTGCTTACCTCTCAGGATCTTTAGGGAACCTGAAGAAAGATAAATCGGGAGAATTCCTTTGGCTGTTGGTGCAATTTATAGCACCACAAGCATTTCCATAAAATATTGTTGACATTTTACATAAGCAACAATGTAACATATTGTTTGGTTCTTGCTCACCGCTACGAGCTGCAGTCGCGCCGGTTGAAAAAAACTGTATGGAGCTTCGCTACTGTTATACTATACTGTGATGCCATCCTACATCACAATAATAAGAAGAAGAAACAATAACAAAGAAATTATGAAATTGAATTAAATGCATGAGAATAATTTTTTCACAGAGTTTATAAACACTTGTCGGACTGCAGAGAAAACAGTTAACATAATGATTAGGTCATGGTTTAGCTGTAATGTTAATTTTTCTTAATTCAGCTGTGTATATAGGCTACTCCAATTAGCTAAGAGGCCATATCAGAAGTTCGGGATCTTTGTCTGTACAGTAGGTTAGGCCATGGAACTATTGACTGTCAATTATTTCTATTATTACTGTTTTTTATGGACTAAATTTCAACTGATATTAATTTAAATGGATGTGATACAGGATGAAATGGTCAGGATGATTCATGGTATGTAAATATCCAATTCGGCATTTGCTTTTACGACTGGGGAAACCATGAAAAAACCCATGTCAAATTGCCCGGCCCCGGGATTTGAATCTGGGACCTCCCCAATGCGAGTCCAAGACGTCACCATCTCGCTCGGATTTTACATTCTTTCTTCTATTTTATTTTCCATCATTTTATTGCCAATTGAATACAAACTATTATCAATTTAAGGGTTTAAATATTTTCAGATATACCGTATTTTACGCACTATAAGACGCTCCAGACCATAAGACGCACCTTGATTTTAGGTTGTCTATTGCCATTGAGGAAGTAAGGTCTGAAAAATTTCCTTTGATTACTCCTAATCATTGAGTTGATTGTTTTCTGTGCAGTCCGCTCCGAAACACGTAGTTTTGAGTGTGACTGATTTTGTGACTGATTTCGTTTTAGTTTGACTGATTTTCCAGATTTACCCCAACCGCGAGAAAAGAAGTTTTACTTCAAAAATAGACTATAATAGGATTACTGCATTTTATTATTTTGAAAGCAATCTAGAATTTCAGTTTCTGAATGGAGACAGTTACTTCCAATTTAGAAACTTTTGAAACTTACAAAAGACAGAGTTACTTAAAGTTGCAACTAAGCTAATTAGAGCTTTCCGATATGAAATTAAAAATGCTTAGAGATTTTACTAGAACAGTTGGTAGCGTTCGCACGATTTTAGATACGTAGAGCTGCGGAGTTTTCAAAGGTGAAACGTACCGTGACGATTATTATCGGATGAGTTGGCTTGTCTGGGATTAATTACCGGCCAGCTAGAGAAAGAATAAGAAGAATAAGTAGAGCTGTGGTTTGTCTTTAATTAGACACTCGTTAAACCTCTTACGAAGTGATTTTTAAGCTTGAGGGAAGCTGATAATGCTATAAAGGGATATCGTGTTGTCTCTCAGCCGACTTTTTCTATGTTTGCTCACGTGCAAAGGGATTAATGTACCCTTTGATGTTGAGAAATTTTTGTAGTAACATTGGCTGATGTGATGTACCTTTTTAATGTTTTATAATAGAAGTTATTTATGATATAAGGGCTAAAAGAAGGATTTTATTTTGCGAGTAATAGGTATGTTATCGGAACGAGGCCATAAGGGCAAGATTATCTCTCTATATAGAAAAGGCTTTGTCCTGACTGACTGACTGACTGACAGGAATCAACGCAGAGCCTAAACTGTAACAGGTAGAGACTTGGAATTTTGACAGTACCTTCGTTTCATAATGTAGGTGCTCACTAAGAAAGGATTTTGAAAAATGTTGGTTTTAAATGCCAAAAATTAAATGTTTTTGAGAATACTTAATCTCTTTTTACACAGAATTATCAAATCCAAATTACAGTTCACATGACAACATTACTGTTGGCAGTCTTCACATAAGGCTTTGGAAATAAATGAAAAGAGACTTGACAAATTACAGAACTATCAATATAATCCATGTTACAAATAAATATTAAAGAATGAAATCCACGAAAATAATGCAGTCACATAACTTTCTCTGCCCTGAACATACAGAAAACAATACGAGATATGGTAATGTGTATATTATTATATCGCAGGTTTTTGGAGATAGAAGTATTACATTTCTGTTTAATTTCATCCCCAAAACGGTTTTATGGTAACATGAGAGTAAGAAATAAAAATTCTCTGCTACGATAATACAATTTTAATTTCTGTTTCTTCTTATTTGAACCCTTACCAGGCTTGTTGTGTACAAGCGATGGGGTGCAAAATTCTAGATCCTCTATGAGCCATAAAAAGCTATATGAAGCGTTTTCTGAGGGAATAGTTTGAGTATGATAAGTCGTTCTTCCTATTTCAAATTATAAATACCTATGTAGGCCAAATGACCTAGAATTTAAAAATCGAAAGTCCTTCATAAGATAATTTCCAATTATAAAATAAAAAACCCGGGCGACGCCGGGCCTTTTAAGCTAGTAGATTATAAATTAGATTATTTTTACCTAATTCGTATCTGTGATGCTCAGAGCGGCTGCGGTGGTCATTTATTTCATTTTAGAATAAGTGATTTGTTATCTTGTTTGGATTTACAACATTTAAGTTGGCAACTCTGGAGTGTTATAATTTTATAACTACAGCCCGGATTTGTAAGCAAAATGCATGTTTTTTTTATTATATAGGTTAAAAGTACGCGTCAGTGATATATTTTGTAACACTTTTCCAGAAAATTTTACTAGTTAAAGCATATAAATGCATATTCCGGAGGAAAATGCATATTTTAAGTTTTAAATGAAAAAAGTGCATGTTTTACTCTGGTTCCAGGTAGTCTTTTCCCTTCGTGTCTCCCAGCCAATTCCTTTTAGATATATCTTTCCTCCCTCATGCGTGCAACATGTCCAGCCCATTTCATCCTCCGTGATTTAATTACCCTTACTACATCCGGTGAAGAGTACAGGTCATGAAGCTCGTCGTTATGCAGTTTTTATCTCTCTAATGGCCGGTTTCGGACACTCTCAGGTTATGTTCTTTCCGAAGAGTAAGGTATCTAATACACTAATGTGTATATTTTAAAACGTGGCTAAACATGGATGTAATTTGATTTTGGAATTACCAAAGACGAGGAAGGACTAAAAGGACAAAATCTTATGCGAAAAATTCATGAGGGAGGAAGGACATAGGCCTACGTATATAAAAAACATTGACTGGGAGACCCGAAAGGAAGAGACCAGTTGGAAGACCTAGACGTAGGTGGGAGGACAATATTAGGTTAGATTTAAAGGAAGTAGGATTTGTGAGGGATGATTGGATGAAGTTAACACACAATAGGGTTGAATGGCGGGCTCGGGCAAGAGCGGCAATGAATCTTCGGGTTCCATAAAATAGATAATAGTCCCTTAGCTTGCTGAGGAATTGTCTATTGCCACTGAGTAAGTAGGTAAGATATAAGGAGGCATACAGATTTTCGTTGTAGGCCTACTCTAGTATTGTGCAAAAAACACAAAGACCTAAAGCATGTTAAAAGACAGCATTTATCTGTGAATTCAAACCAACTCATTGAAAATGAAAGTGTATTAATGAAATAACTGACAAAATATCGCGCCAAGAGCTAAACAAGAAGTGGCTTTCAGAACTGATACAAAAGCCTTCAAGTTTCACTTCCTTACTAACTTAATGGAGGGGATATTTGAATAAGTGAAGTTGGCAGCGCTGACTTCGTTAGGAATAAAATACGGGCCTACCTGTAAGCAAGGTATCTTAATTACAGAAAAGTTGACTAACGTATTTGAAAACTTTGACAGGCTCTTCAAGCTCAGAGTGGTGGAAGCGTGTTAGAGAGGTGTAAATTGCGAAAATCCGTCTCCACACTTGTGAAAATATTTCACTCGATTCTTTCGCTCCAATAAATCTTGTAAATCAGTCAGCGACTCCAATTTGTTACTACTGTGTATTTTACGTGTGCAAATACAGAAGATTTTACACGCAGATTTTTAATTAGTGGGGCTAGAAAGTTGAAGAGATTAAAATTGCTTAAAAAAACCTAATAAAATCAGTAAACTGATATAACAAAGTGCCAGAATGCTTTTGTTTAATCAGCGATAATTGCAATTATGATATGCAGAAAATAAGTTATTTTTGTAATCTATCTCCGAGCTAAGCTCCAGATCGATTCATTAAGCAGAGCTTACGGAAGAACAAAGGTCTAAAATTTGGTACTTAACCTTAATTCATACATGTATACACTTATATAAGAAATTCTTTAGTATTATCAGTGTTCACATGTAGCTTTGGAACTGCACAAAACTTACGATATAATTATATATATCAAAAAAATATATAAATAAAAAATAAAATATAAAAATAAAAATATATCAAAAATCTTATTTCATAGTTCAATAGTTATTTCACTCTGTACTTAGTAGACAATTAAGGAACGATTTTATTTGTAATAACTCAGAGTTTCAATTTTGTTCTTACTACTTTTCCTTTTTTCTTTTTACTTTGTTCTTTCATTTTTATTATTATTTTTTTAGGTATTGATTTAATTATATTTTCTTTATGTATTTGTAATTTGTATTTTGTAATGTAAATGGCTGAACTGTGCCCGAGCACGAGCGCTTGCTCATTCGGGTGGTCTTGTTTTGTATAAATATTTATTAAATAAATACTGGCAAAATTTAAATTCAAATTTTAATTTGAAATTTAAATTAATTTCTGAAATCTACGTTTGGTATTTAAGCATCATTTTAACCGTGGCTTATGGATACATTTCTGTAAGATTTTATTTATAGCAAAAAATCTTCAACAGTGAATCCTGTATAGCAAATTAATTTTTCAACACATAAGCCGCTTTTACTCTACCACTAAAGATATTCAAGTGCGAAGCATCTCTTGAAGAAATAAAAATCAAGCAAAAGTAGGAAAGATTGTTCAAGTTTCGCAAGTGCAAAGTCTAATGCATATAATGGACCGGCCCTTCAAGCCCTTTGGCTCTAAAATACTACCAGACGAAAAGAGAGGGATGAAAATGCGAGAGAGGGTGTGGGGATCTTAAAAAAAAGTGGAGTAGATGGAATCAGTAATTGAATGGATAGAGGAAGCTTCCTTGCAAGACGGCATCTATACACGAGTAGGCTATATACACTATATCTGATCATAGATACAAGAAAATAACTCAGAGGTTAGATTTATCAGATGACATGGATTCCGACAGCAGAACTAGTCTTACTTCGCTATAACATAATACGTTTTGACAGGTACGTAACAGGTTTTGACAACACAAACACCAAAAATCACATTTCTGGTATCAAGAAATAAAAAAATGAAAGGCGTGATGCGTTGTTGCGGAATTATTTGAATATATACTACACCTACCACTGACATCTATAAATATTTCATAAGAATTCCCCGACCTTAAGGAAATATGAAGAAGCAAGCAGATGACAGAGATGAATATACTACAGGTATGAAATGTGAAATCTATTTTATGGCGAATTTTGCATCGAATATTCCACTCATACTTTGATATTGACCAATAACGTTTCACAATTCCTCGGCTATAGACCAATCACGATAGTTTATCTTATAAAATGCTTGCTAAGGAAGGGATTTTACCTGATAAAATGGTCAGCTCGTTACTGGACACGTAAGCATCATTGTGCGGTGATTAATACGTCACATGCTGCCATTAAGCAGCACGAAAACAGATTATTTTAGTATTGGAAAATTTCCTTTTTCTGCTTGTGGTAATGTTTGTTATTAAAAAGAGAATTGTCCACCTAACCACACTATAAACTGGACCAAAAGTTCAGCCCCTTTTTAGTCAACACTAGTGCAATATTAATATGTATGAATTCAATTATTATTACACTGTTGTAGACTAAAAAAAGGGCTAAGTATACGTTGCATTCATTGAACTTTTGGTCCAGTTTATTTTGTGGTTAGGTGGACAATTATTCTCTTTATAATAACATATTATTTTATACAACATAACTTGTTTGGAAATTGAAATAATATAAATGTACATTGATCAGAACACAATTTCTATTCGGTGCAAGCCAGTTCGTGTGTTTTTATTCTGTTCTGCTGTTAGCTTACCTGAACGAAGTTAACTATGTCATATGCACCACTGGTAGCACTGGTCACAACATGGTAACTCGAATCGATTCATGGATGGTTGATTCATAGTAGGCCGTGATCTCGCAGCTGTTAGTTTTGTTTTTGTATATCAAAGCACGAAAGTAATTATTATTTGTATAATCCGTTACATTTTTATTCATAGAATAGGCGTAATATATCCAACTCGAGTTGACGAGTTGCATCAGATAAATTCGACAACTCACGTGGGATTACCTATGATAAAATCGTCAGCTCATTACTGGACACGTAAGCATCAATGTGCCGTGATTAATACGTCACATGCTGCCATTAAGCAGCACGAAAACAGATTATTTTATGTAACATAACTTGTTTGGAAATTTAAATAATAGAAATGTAAATGGATTAAGAACACAATTTCGATTCGGTGCAAGCCAGTTGGTGTGCTTTTACTCTGTTCTGCTGTTGGCTTACCCGAATGAAGTTAACTATGTCTTATATGCACCACTGGTAGCACTGGTCACAACATGGTAACTCGAATCGATTCATGGATGGTTGATTCATAGTAGGCCGTGATCTCGCAGCTGTTAGTTTTGTTTTTGTATATCAAAGCACGAAAGTAATTATTATTTGTATAATCCGTTACATTTTTATTCATAGAATAGGCGTAATATATCCAACTCGAGTTGACGAGTTGCATCAGATAAATTCGACAACTCACGTGGGATTACCTATGATAAAATCGTCAGCTCATTACTGGACACGTAAGCATCAATGTGCCGTGATTAATACGTCACATGCTGCCATTAAGCAGCACGAAAACAGATTATTTTATGTAACATAACTTGTTTGGAAATTTAAATAATAGAAATGTAAATGGATTAAGAACACAATTTCGATTCGGTGCAAGCCAGTTGGTGTGCTTTTATTCTGTTCTGCTGTTGGCTTACCTGAACGAAGTTAACTATGTCTTATATGCACCATTGGTAGCACTGGTCACCATATGGTAACTCGAATCGATTCATGGATGGTTGATTCATAGTAGGCCGTGATCTCGCAACTGTTAGTTTTGTTTTTGTACAACAAAGCACGAAAGTAATTATTACTTCTATAATCCGTTACATTTTTATTAATGGAATAGTCTTAATATATCCAACTCGAGTTTCGTCAGATAAATTCGCGATGTGTTTTGTTTCTGTAAACGGTCCTCGTACTATTATTTTATTTACCTGTGTTTTTAAACACATAATGTTAGCGGGAATTGCATCACTATCTTATTTTTAGTTTTGTACAAAAGCACAATTACAATAACCACAAAGTTTTGTACCGTAGAAACCACTTGTACAATATATCAAGTTGCGAACAACCCTTAGAGAAGGGGGAGGGGGGTGAAACCACCCTCTTAAACTGCAATAAGTGAATCTAACCAGTTGTACCAACCTTTCCCCTGCCTCAAACGGCCCAACTTGGAAAATTAATTGACCGATTAATTTGAACGGAATGGGCCACAGTGGTAGAATTTAAACACCGTCATGAATGCAAAGGGTGGTTTCTACCCTTGCGGCTATTCTTCAATGCTGCCAACGTTTAGAATTAAACATTCCCTTGGGAGCAAGGTAAAATCACTCCTACCTGAACAATTACATTTTAATACCAAATACATAGATGTTAAAAGAGGATTATATTGATTGCCTACTGTGTATTGGGTATTGCCTGTTGATTATGGCCGCTACAATGGTTATTACATTTATGTTCCTATTGTGAAAGACCAATTTAACACTGTAGTTTATTCGTAAAGGCTTTCATGGGATTAGTATTATAATCACGGCCCCCTATTTAAATAAAAATTATAACAGGCCATGCTTAAGTAAAAGAGATTGATTAAAGCACGCATCGCTTGTTGTTACCATAACAACAGATGACTGTGATAGGATTTTATTTTAATCATGGCCCTCTAATTAAATAAAAATTATAACAGGTCATGCTCACACTTAATCTTGAGCTAAACACTCCATAAAGCTGAAAACAGTTCATATCAAGAAGGCATCGCTCGAAAAAATTAAGATCACGGCCCGTCCCCAGTATTCCCGTTGCGGCATTCTTGAACTACAGTCTATTTTTTTATTTGTTTACAACGTATTATTCTGAAAACAACAGAGTTAAATCCAGGGACTTTAGAAAAAGTTTTTTTGTGGAAATGGTCGATATAAGTGACAACGACATTAAAAATAAAGATTCTTTAAACCAAAAAGTGTCGGAAATAAGCGAATAAACAAAAAACCAAATAAATGAAATGCAAAGAAAAGCAATTTAATGTCTTTTAAGCTGAATCTGTAGTTGGAGAAAAGAACAAGAAAGTTTTTATTATTTTTCTATAAAGTTGTATTAATTACCTACAAACTCTCGTGAAAGATTTTTAGATTTACAGCATTATATTAATTCAGGCATGTGAAAGTGCTTAATCAAGTACATGTACAATGCTACGACTTTTTAAATCGATTTTCTATATTCTGAAGACTGGAAGAGAGATTGTCTAAATAAATATATTACTTAATTCATTTCCCCAGCGATATATTCTACTATAGCATCTGTATCAACAAAAATCCTTAGTTTGGTAGCGAGAGTTGAAATTGCTACGAACTATAGTTAGTTCCATTCTGTACCAGCATAAAATTACACACGATCTATTCTCTAGTAGTTGGCAACCCTTCAGAAATGACGTCAATTTCAACTCACCGCCTTCTGCAAATAGTCAGTCTCTTCCTACTGCATGCAATATCAGCTCTCCTCAGCCCCGCATTTTTTCGGCTCAAGATAAAGTGTGTAGAGAGAGAAATACTTTATTCAAGTCATCTGCCTGGCAATCCAGGTGACCATACAGATCCAGAATAAACAAAGAAAAAGAATCATACATTACATAGTAACATGAACTGAATTGAAACGGAACATAAGAATTCTAAGTACCATATAAATGATTGTGCAATAAAAATAGCGAATCTTCTAAAACCCTAATACATATTTTAACAACAGTGTCTTTAGAAATATTGAGAGACTGAAGAAATGAATTAACAAAGGTGAAACTTGCACCGCGTGCTCCGAAAAGCAGACCCTTCACCTCCCATGCATTGACAGGTAAGTTATAGCTCTCACTAAGGTGAGGGATGCATGGTTGGTATATGGCCTCCTTTTCCGCACTCACACGCTTAGCTTGTTCTCTATCCTCTTCTAAGCGAACTGTAGGATCCAAAATTAACCCTCGTTTTACAGTTCTATTGATGGCTATTATGTCGGCTCTTCGATTACTGCCATCTTCCGCGATGCAATGCACCTCTTCATACACTTCCCAGTCTTTTTGTCGTCGAAGGGCTGTGGCAATCGCTGAACGGACACGGTGGTGGCGAGAATTTCTCAATAATTCACCCTTTTTACAACTACCCAATACATGGCCCAAGGTTTCTGGATTATTGCAACCTGTATGCCGGCAGAGTGATGTAGTTTGACTCCTTCCAGGTACAGACCTCACCGCAGAGATATTACAACACATCTTGATTGCATTAGTCCACTGTGAACAAGAGAGACCTTTTCTATTGGATATCCATGTGTTGGTATTGGGATTTTCACTATAGACTGAAACGCCTTTACCTTTGTGAGGGAGTCCACACCATTTTTCAAAAGATCTTTTTCTCATTTCATTTCTTAACCATCGGCCTGACTTGGTTAGTGTTGTTTCGTCACACCTAATGCTGAAATGTGACAGTATGTCCTCCTTTTCTTTATCTAAATCTCTACAAAAGGGAAGGTGTTCATCATATATTTTACTAAGGCATTGAGCGATGTTGAATTGTTGAATGTGAGCTTCCCATTCGGCATTAACGAGTCCCAGTCCCCTGAATTTCCTCGGAGAATAAATCATGTCATTTGGACAATCATTTGGCAAGCTAATAATCTCTTTTATGGTTGATCGTAAGAGTTTGTCAACATCTTCTAAGAACTTGGTTGGAATTTTATTTAATGGAGTACTTTGGATAGGGTATACAATACATGGCCAAATATACTGATTGATTATGTTCGCTTTTTGGTCTGGATTGAGAAGATTTGAATTTGACAGATATGATAAATTATCTTCCAAATCTTTAATTATTTTATTCTGATCAAAAACAATTTCATCATAAAATGTAACTCCTAGGTACTTTACGGTTTCACCACTTTTTAAACAATTTAGGTTGGCAGTTCCCAATTTAACAGTTGAATCTTGACTAAGTTTACCATTTTTAATATTAATCATTTTACATTTAGTTGAATTAAGACTGAATCCAATTTCAGTCAAATGGCTTGTTGCTAGATTCAGTAGTGACTGGGCAGATGTTTCATTCTTAGCAACTAGAACTATATCATCTGCAAATGCCAATGCTGATATATTTTTAGCAGAGTGATTTATCTTGAAGCCGTGGCTTTGTTCAATTTCATGATCTGTTAAATTTTTAATGGTATCATTTATGGCTAAGTTAAATAATGCGGGAGAAATAGGCGATCCTTGTGCAACTCCTTTTCTTAGTTCAATGTACGACGTTTTGTTTTTATTACATTCTATTTGAATGTGATTTCCTTGAATTAGATCAGCAATTAACTCTCTTAGGTTATTTGGCATGCTAATATGCATTAAACACCTTTTAATATGATCGGGTCCCACATTGTCATAGGCCTTTGTAATATCAAGGAATATTACACTACAATCTTTCTTATTTATTTTGGCATCCTTAAGGCAACCATTAATGATAGATGTATTTAAGTGAGTACCAGGAAGGGAGATAAATCCTCTTTGATGTGCTGAAAATTCTAAATATGATCGTAATCTCAAGTCAATTGCTTTTTCAATTACACGTCGTATCACCGAAAAAATTGAGATCGGTCTCCAATTGGATAATTGCTCAGCATCACCGCCTTTAAATATTAGAATCGTCCTAGCCCTTTTAAATATCTCTGGGCATTTCTTAAGGCGTAGCATTGCATTGGCTATTAAACACAACATTTTGTTTGTATGCAGCTCTTTTAATGCCCTAATAAGAACATTGTCTGGGCCAGGTGAAGTGTCAACTTTTATTCTTTTCATAGCAGAATTAATTTCATCGAGAGTTATTTCTATATCCTCTTCAGAAATTGGATCAACCTCTTGCATGTTAGTCAAATTATTAGCTTCTCCAAATAGCTTTTGATAGTACTGAGTAATTGTGGAAGTTGATACTTTACACTGAGGAGAATTATGTTTATTCATTACTTGTCTCACAACTTTCCGACGTTGATTATAATACAAGTATTGAGCAACCTCATATTGGTATTTTTGCCTATTGGCTTGTCTTTTCCTTTTGGTTAACCTAGCTGGGTTATTACTTATGGAATATGAATTACTGTGATTGCCTTGCCTGTTCTTTCTCATCTTATAATAATGAACTGCAGGATGCTTTGGTCCTGGAAGTGAATGAATAGCATGAGATAAGAACTCTGAAATCTCCACACATACATCTTGAAGTACTTCAAGGTTAGGATTTATTACAAGTTCTTCTAATGCACTTTCAAATTGCTTGATTACTTTGTCATTTTCATTGGGTAAAGCATTATCTGCTGATAAAGTATCGTTATTCACATTATTAGTGATACTCTCTTTGCTACTATTAATTGTAGTACAATCATTGCTACCATTAGTATCTTGTGATTCATTATTGGAATTTCCGATTTGTTGTGAATTTCCATTCCTTTTTTCGTATTTAGATACTAATTTTTTGCGATATATTTCTGGATGGATAATGAATGTAATGTGAGTTTATTTAAGTCATGGCCCTCTATTAAAATAAAATTACAACAAGCCTTGCTTAAGTAAAAGAAATTGAGTAGACCATGCATTGTTAATTGTTACTATAGCAACAGATAATATTGTGATAGAATTGTGTTTTAGTCATGGCCCTCTATTTAAATAAAAATTATAAAAAGGCCATGCTTAAGTAAAAGAGACTGATTAAAGCATATGTTTATTGTTACTATAGCAACAGATAATGAAAGTCACTAACAGGAAATTTCCCCTACTTATGCGTACATTAAAAAGTTGCACGTTGAAGTAGCGAAGTTTATTGCTTTAATAATTCATGGGTCAACACTGCAATGTATATACGAGAAACATTCCTTTAAGAAAAACAGACCCGTATTTACTAGCCGACTAACCAACACAACATTAAGTCTTTCTTTAAGCTCGCAAAAAGGCAAAGAGTAGAGATGTGTTAACAGAGCACACACACACACAGAGAACAGTATCTGTAAGAATCAACAGTTCCCGGGAGGTTAGACTTCCACACACATAAACTAGACAAACACTTCTAAGCCCTCTGGCTTTTAACCTGTGCTTTCTATTCCACTTATTTGTTATTTGCAAAGCTGTTGCTATGGTTACGACCGTATTTACTATTTAAGAGAAACTATACGGTCTAATTTCACACAAAGCGGGGTATAGGGCCTACTTCTTTGCGTCAACATTTATTCCAGTGAAATTATTGAATACTTAATTTTTTATTACTTTATTACTTTTTACCCGACATACCACAATAAAAGCTAAGAATTTTAAGAGCTTCAAGTTTACTAGATCTTGAGAGAAAAATATATTTTGTGGCTTTTTATTGGGTCTCATGGAAAAAAAGTCCTTCAGGTGTTGTTTTACAATTTTTGGAATAAAACTTCAGATTTGATGTGCACCAAAAAATTACTAACTTACTCTGTAATAAAAGCTAGTATTTAACTTAGAAAAAAATAGCTAAACATTATTTTACTTAATTGTGTTAAGTTAAAATCATAAACGATGTGTCGTAAGGCCACAAGTAATTAAAAATTAATCTACTAAGTTTTATTTGCTTATTACGCATAACTTAATGTTGAAAATTTAAAATTAGTTAATTAAAATTTAGTACGCAAGGTGCAATTTAAATAGTTAAATATGCGGAGGAAATTAAAAAAAAAAATTAAAATTAAGATGCAATTCCAAAGAACATGTATTCAAAATAGGTGGGTTATAACTACCCTTCAGATATTTTTTTCGAAAAAAGTTTCATGTTAAAGTTTTAGCTCTTGGTATAAGCACCCCATGTGCAAAATTTAAAGAAAATCGTTAGAGCCGTTTTCGAGAAAATCGCGAAAAACGAAAAATTCTTCGTGTAAAGTCCCCTTAAAAATAAGAGAAACTTGTCGCCAATCTTCATCTCGCATCTTCAGAAGGTACCTGACCCAAATACGAAATTTTGTTTCCATACGATTTTCCGTTCTGGAGCTAGCCTGTTCACAGACAACCACACAGACACAGAAATGTTTCCGAAAATAATATTTTTGGGTTAAGGGGCCCTCAAAACATGCATTTATGTGACAAATTCAACTTCGAATTCTGTAGTACCCATGGTACGGGCAGAGGAAGTAAAAATAGGTAAAAATCTAAGAATCCGATGGAATAATACATTGAATGAAACAGTTAAACGGAGATTGTAATAATTTCCTTTCCTATTAAGATTTTCCACGTTATATTTAGTCTCCGATTCGTTAAGTGTCACGAATTCATTTTTATCCTCATTAAGGCTATGGTATTCGCTTCAATTATTCCTACATTAAGGGATTCACAGTCATTTGTTAATACTTGAGTTTCCTCTCATTATATTCCCGTCAAACTTCGTTACACGTGTTTTAATTGTTTCTTGTTCTTTTTTCTCTAACAAGATCCGATATGAATATTAATGACTATTTGTAGCAGAAAAGCTTAGTCTAGTATAGACGGACTTAGAAATAATATCGTAAATTTCAAAATAAGGCGCACCAGAAAATCAAATCTTCAGGAAAGGATAAAAGTTACCGCAATACATTAGAGTGGCACGATGCAGTCGCGTATGGATGTTTATGGGTGTCTTTCCTTCAGTAAACTATATCTAGTATCCATAATCTGCATTATAGGCCTACATATATCCCTAACCCTGTCTTTCATTTGTATCTTTCAGAATTTTAAAATGGTCCCACACAATCAAAAACCAAAAAAATTAAAAGTGCCCCAAGACTCGTATTTTCACGTTGTACATCCATGTAGACATTGCAAGTATGTAAAACTTACAACACTGACGTCCCATATGGTAAATTAGGGTCAAATAAATGGAGATTCAATAATAATAATAATAATAATAATAATAATAATAATAATAATAATAATAATACCTAAACTAAACGAAACTAAACTCCGTGCCACTACATCCCTGGAGGGATTTGGCCTACCACCCGACCGCTGCGTCATCTACCACAGGCAGATGGCAGGATTGGGGGGGCATGTGGTCAGCATGCCGACACCCACGGCCTTTAATGGTGGTTTCCATGACCGGAGCCGCTACTTCTCTATCAAGTAGCTACTCAATTTTAATCACGAGGCTGAGTGCACCCCGTTCCAGACATTGAGGGAATGTGGTCAGTTTGAAGCACGAGGCTGAGTGCACCCCTACCAGACCTCCCTACCTCAGAAAAATCCGAGGTACCGGGGATCGAACCCGGGTCGACGGATCTGCAATCAGCGACGCTAACCACACACTCAAATTTATTTTCATTGTCAAATAGCGTTTATGATTATTTCAGTTTTATGCCTATTTCTCAATGGATTGTTTAAATATTAATGTAAATAAAGGGCAAACGTTTTCAACATCAAATATACACCAAAATAGAAAAAGAAAGACTTAAAAAAAATGCGAACACCGAAATCAGCCATTTTATTTCATTAAAAAAAATCACGATCCTATGTAACATTTAACTTACGCCACTTTTCTACTCAGGGAATTAAATATCGCTGATGGAATAGTTGGGAGCCTGGGAGAACAATAAAAATGCAACTGCTGTATTGGTTTAGTCCGTTAGAAAGTTCGAAAATCGTTAACATAGCACGAGTTCGCCGTGACGGGAGGCAACTCCTCCGACAGCTTTGTTGAGCACGTAGTCTAGACGTGAGAGTGCAGGCGCTGGTTAGCAGCTGCATAGGGGGGCCTTGACTATCGGATTTTCCAGCGACTGTAATCGAATGAAGCAGCGAGTAGATGCTAGTTTGTTACTTCTCTCTGACATCTAATTAATACAAAACAATGCACTAACGCTGTCCGCCACATTTGTTTATTAACACTGGCGTATGGCAGTTCTCTCCGCATTGTTGCCAAATCTAGTTAAAAGCTGTTTCAATGCGAACTAACAAATTTCAATAAAACAGCTATTCTGCTATTATAAACTAATCCACTGAACCTTATACTGGGCCAATCCAGTAAAACTTTTAATGCTCAAATTATTAATATATACAAAAAAACCCCTACAGGCTGAGTAGATTTCGAAGTGATTTTGGTTTAATTTATTGTCGCTGCGCAGCACTCTTCTTCTTTAGCCTTGACATGACAAACCCGCAATAATAACTGCAAAAAATAGGAAGGAGCACTTTTTCAGACATTCAAATCTCGCCTTAGGGGAGAACTATCGAAAAACTAGTTATTGATTTGTAGAGTACTCACCAAGAGCTTTTCAACGATACCCCACAAGACGTGGTTTCAAAAATTTCGAATTTCCATCCCCTCCCCGCCTATACTCGTACCCCCAAAACCCCCGAATCGTTGGTGTACTGTGAACTCCATATGGAGTACTCTAATTTATTCAAACAAAGTTTCCCTCTATACTTCATAGGGGCCGAGATAATTTTTTCAAAATTTCAACCCCCGACCACCCCCTTGGGCCAATTTTGCTCATTAACGAACTTGTCCGAAATATTGGGCCTAGAAATAACATAATAAAATTTGGTTCAAATAACATTCTAGCGGCTTTATTAGCGTAGATATTTCACCCGATCGCTCGGGAGTTGGAGCTGTGCCAGCCGCGACGCAGAAACCCGCGTCACTGGCCAACTCTTGCGTGAAACGTTCTGTACAATGGAATATACTAAGAGCGGAGGAAGTTATGTGACTGTTTCACAACAGATTACTTTTTCCTAAAACAGTGGAATACTCACTTATTTTTGACCCTTTACATGACCTCAGAGAAGACCTAAGTTCCACTAAGGCAATAATTTTAACACAGGCTATAATTATGTCTGTATACAAAGCCTTAAGTGATGTATTGCGCTCGCAGTATTTGTTCTGAGTACCTACCGGAAATGGATGATATTGTTTGTTTACCAATGGGAACCTGGGGAAATTCTTAATGTACTTAAATAAAATTCTCTTCTCTGGCAATTAACAAGCAAAAGTCCATTCCATTATCGCTATTGCTGTGTTACTTTTGAAATGCTATAATTAAAATGTGAAAATTCAGTTCCTTTTGTGGTTGGATTTACTATTTTCCTTAATTTCAAATTCAGGATTCCCCAGAGCAATACAAGCACACTCTAGTTCATAATATATTAAACTAGCTTAAAATGCCCGGCGTCGCTCAGGTTTTGTATTTTGTAATTTCGAAAATAAGCTATAGGTCCTTAGGTCTAGGCCTATATAGGTATTTAGTAATTGAAATGAGGAAGATCGACTTATCACACTCAAACTATTCCCTCAGAAAACGACATATATAGCTTTTTATGGCTTATAGCAGATCCACGATAATTACTTGAAAGATTAAAAATTAATGGCAAAAAAATTAGAACATTATATGTATTAACACTTTGCACGCGAAACATTCATAGGTCTAAACTAAACTATTGATATTCCTAATTAATGAATTAGCTATAAATCCGTCTTTGAAGTAAATTCCACGATTAGAAAGCGCAGCATCGGAAAAATAACCTCAGATTCGAACTGAAATGTATTAGGCCTGAGAACAGATTCTTCAAAAGCGCAAACAAATGCAAGCTTCCTTCCCGTTTTTCGCTCATAACTCGCGAACGAAAGCTAAAATTAAAGATGTACTATGCCAGAAACCTTCGCGGGAGTATACTCAACAATTTCCCAAAGTTTCATGCCGATTGGATGAATGGTGTAGTAATGCATAAAGGACAGAAACACATACATTAGTTTTTAGATAGATAGATTATACATGTTGCTATGGTAACAATAAAAATTCGTGCTCTGATCAGGCTCTTTTTATTCAAGTAGAGGGCCATGATTTTACAATCCCACCATAAAAGTTTGTCTGTTGCTATAGTAACATTAAACAGTGCATCTCTAATCAATCTGTTTTGTCATTTTCATTTAATTAGAGGGTCATGACTAAAATACAATCTATTGGCAATAGCCTAATCACCCCAAATTATCCAACATTTCATATAGATAAAGTGAAAGACCAAAAATCACTCCGCAATTAGTTCATATGCTGTGTGAACTAATCCAGGAAATTAATGCATTTACTTTCTTCACCCTGAGATTTCCGCACAAGTGTTTTCTGCAGTGCACAGTTAAGTTGAGGGAAAGCACTTTAGGTGTTCACTCTAGAGCCATCAGTTGCAGGAAAGCGCTGTGGACGAAGCCAGACAACTCTAGACCCTAGAATTTCTAGAGGGAGGTAATTTTAATTCTTTCGTGCCCCGAGTCGAGGAGAGAAACCCGTTGAAAGCATCAACAGAGACATCTAGAGATGGAAATCCACATCATTAAGCAAGCACAATGGCCAGTAAGACACACACACACCACAATCTCCAAGCTTCATCACCGTCATCTTAAATGAATTTCTCAGAAAATTCATGCCGGGCGTATGTTATTACTTTTTGCCATCTATCTCTGGTCTTAGGAAAGCATATACATGTATGGTGTATGGTGTAAGAGTAATACGAAAATTTCAAAATTGGTTTATTTTGTTGACAAAGTTAATGGAAGATTTATTTACAATTTTCCACTTTTTTATTATTATTATTAACGAGCCAGCGGAATATGCACATGCCCGTGGTCGGGGGCATTTCAAAGATGGATATATAAACAAAAATCCGTGGCGCTACATCCCTGGAGGGAGTTGGGCTACCATCCGACCGCTGCGTCATCTACCGTGTAGGCAGATGGCGGGATTGGGGGCATGTGGTCAGCATGCCGACACCCACGGCCGTTAATGGTGGTTTTCATGATCGGAACCGCTACTTCTCTATCAAAGTAGCTCCTCAATTTGAATCACGAGGCTGAGTGCACCCCTGCCAGACCTCCCTACCTCAGAAAAATCCGAGGAGGTACCGGGAATCGAACCCGTGCCGACGGATCTGTAGTCAGCGACGCTAACCACAATATATATATATATAGACAGTGCTTTAGTTGGAAAATATTTTTTGGGGGTACTCATCTTACTTCAAAATTTTCCATATCGCCTCATACTGAATGTAATCCTTCAGTTGACATTTTCTGCATGCAGTTTCTTCTGCTGACCTATTGCCTCCTTGTAGTCGTGACCTGACGTATGGAGCAGGATCAAAAACGTCTAGTGGTGGTCCCACACATTTTATGAAAACAAGGTGGCTAGCCAACATGTGATCTAAGGAGAAAGTAACTGTAGAAATGCGCACGAAGGTGAAGATTAGAACGCATATCTGTGGCGAATTTAATAGTGCTGGTCATTTTTGCTATTGAATTAGACATTTAATAAGTATTTTAGGACAATCTCGTTCCTGTACTGCCAGTACGACGTACCGGAGCACATATTTTTCCCGGTATGGTAGAAGGAAAGTAATGTTATACCGGTATGCAGTACCGGTGCGTACCGGCCCAACTAAAGCACTGTATATAGATAAAGTTAAAAATAAAGCTGTGCTAGGCAGAGTGGGAGAAAGAAGAGTTTTATTGGAAATCTTCAGGAAGAGGAAAAGAAATTGGATGGGACATTGGCTAAGAAGAAATTGTCTGCTGAAGGATGCCATAGAAGAGATGATAAATAGGAAGAAGGTTCGAGGCAGAAGAAGATGCCAGATGACAGACAACATTAAAATGCAGACACAAAAAGTCTGAGAGAAGGGAACAGTGGAGAATGCTGAGTTTGCAATGAAAGACCTGCTTTTGAGAAGAACACTAGGAATGAATATGAATATATAGCCTATATATATATATATATATATATATATATATATAAATCTGCTTTAACTTTGTGTTTCTTGTGTCAGAAGTTGAATTTTTAATGCAAGCTTCCTAAGAAATGTATATATATATATATATATATATAAACATCAACCCGCTTTATCTGGCAAGTAGGTCTATTATCCGTACTTTATATTTCTTTCAAATCAGCAGAGGAAGATATCCCTTTAATATAAAGCCAAATGGCTGACTGACTGATTCACTCACTCACTCACTGACGTTAATGTTTGCTTACTTCCAGATAAGCTACAAACTTGAAATTTGGTACACATATAGCATTTAGGCTGTAAACCACAGGAAAATTCCAAAAAGTTTATTTTTGTAATTTTTAGCCCTAAAAACCCCCGAAAAAGAGCTCGGTTTCAATGGTAACGGTATTATCAAACAGTGTTCACATAGGGCTCTGAAAGGTAATAGCCAATACAGCAGACTAAATACACGCACTCTATCTCCCATAGAACTTTTAAAAAACATCTTCCGAGAACCTCAGTGGGGGTTTGGGGGCGGAGCCCCCAATGAGCGTAGGGAATATTAATATAAACTGATATTAACTTAATTTAAATTAAAAGCTATTCTACAAACTGACTTCTAATTCAGGTATATAAAAAAAAATAGAATCTAAAATAAAAAGCTGTTTTTGTCAAATGTTCAGGAATCTTTTTATTGTGATGGATTACCTTATAGCCAGGCTATTTAATTAGTTCTTCCACGAAAAGTTATCTTCAAGTTCCAAACAAAACCAAACTTCCCTTCAATGCGACAAATATAGATAACGCAATTCCAGCGAATGGGATCTTGTAAACATACTTTCCACTAATCTCATTAAAACAATGGACGGCTTTGCTCTTTATTTCCATTATCTTGTCTGGAACATTTCTTTTCCGTTCGCTTTTCTTGCTTAGTCTGTTTTATGCTATTCTTTTGTTTGCGTGGTTTGATTTACGACATCGTCGCTAGGAGCGCGGAAGAGCACCTATGCTGTGAAAAACAAAGGAAGGCTGCAGGGCGCAGAGGAGCTTAATATCCGTAACTAGGAGGCCGTGTTTGCTATCAGGAGGGTGTGGATTGTAACATTATATACAGGGTGTCGTAATAGCGGAATAATCATCAACAGCACATTAAATGATGGATATGAATCATGAATCATGATCAGTTTTATGTTATAGAATGATAATTCTTTCACACTGGCCGTCAGTAGGCTAAGATGGAAAGGTGAAAGTCAGACTGAAAAATTCAATGCCATAACCGGGATTTGAACCAGGAACTTTGGCTCTCCGTGCCGCTGCTCTAACCACCTGAGCTACCATAGCAACATGCCGGTACAGCATTAAATTATTTCTAGGCCCAATAGTTCGGAAAAGTTTGTTAATGAGCAAAATTGACCCAAGGGCCCCCCCCCCTTGGGGGGGGGGTCGGGAGGGGGTGGAAATTTTGAAAAAATTATATCTCAGCCCCTATAAAGTATAGAGGAAAACTTTGTTTAAATAAATTAGAGTACTCCCTATGGAATTCACAGTGACACCAACGATTTGGGGGTACGAGTGGGGGTGGGGGGTATGGATATTCGAAATTTTTGAACCCGCGTCTTGTGGGGTATCGTTGAAAAGCCCTTGATGAGTACTCTACAAATGAATAACTAGTTTCTCTGTAGCTCTCATATAAGGCGAGATTTGAATGTTTGAAAAACAATAACACTTAAAAATATACCTCAGCCTCAAGGCCTGCCGAAAGGAATGTGTGAGGACCGACTAAGGATAAAATTACCAATGTAATAGAGATCGAAAAATTAAAAATAATAGTTACACACATTTACAACAATAATGCATGGCAAAATAAAAAATAAATAATAAAATATAATATCAATTTAAAACATAATAAACAACTCTCTGTTTATAAAAAAGAATTCAGATTTATTTATATTTCATATGGTGCATGCATTGATATTGCTTCCGAAATCTACCTCAGCGTGTAGGCCTGCTTAAAGGGATTTTTTTTTAAATCTAAGGGCTCACGCCCGCGGCTCATGCAGATATTAGTACAAGCCCGGATAGCTAACATACCTCGCTTTTGCAGGTATCCATGTCTTTTGTTACGATGACCTCCGCCCTTGCTATTACCTGGGTCCACACAATCTGAGGGGCGGTGCATCCCAAAAAGAACCTAATTCCGTTCTCCTCTCTACGTTTCCCACAATTAAACCTTCACGTGCTCACATGGTCCTCTTTATGACGCAATCTCGTCTAGACGCCTTTGATCTGAGAAGAATTACTTTACGCTCACACGATGAATATCGTCAGTGATTCCGACAAACTCAACGGCAGGGAATTCGTTATAAGCTCTATAGTTCACAGGAATTTCAAGATGTACAAGAAAAGGTGATTCGTTAGACCATGCATGCATTTTTTACTGTTACTATAGAAACAGATAACGATTCTGCATTTTAGTCATAGACCTCTACTTAAAAAAAATAACTGGTCATGCTTAAGGAAAAGAGATTAGAGCATGCATTGTTAATTGTTACTATAGCAACAGATAATGATTGTGATGGAATTGTATGTTACTCATGGCCCTCTGCCGAAATAAAAGTTGTAATAGGCCATGCTTAAGTGAGGTGGAATTACTACCAAGATTAATTTTCTTTAAAGCTGCTATAGGTAAAGATTGTGAAATTAGATTGAATAGACTATACGTCATCCTAAAAACTTTATTTTCGAGAAAAAATTACTGTCTATTTCTATGAACAGCATAAGGTCGAACAAGTAGAATCCTTTCGAAATGCAATTACTAAAAATAAGGTTGTTGGAGTAGTGAGGGCGACTATAGACGATTTTGCCTTATTCTCAAAAACACTTTATAAGAAGAATATAAATGGTGATTTTCTTAAATAACTGTTCCAACGATTTCGAATAAATTTAATATCTTATCTGCTAGAGCTAAGTTGTCAAACTTTTATTTTAAAATAATTGGAGTGTAGGCCGATATCGTTCACAATATTTGCTTAAAGTCATTCCATGGGAGCTCTATGCACGTTGAGGCAAGGATCCTTTATTTAAAACTAGCGTGTGCCCGCGGCTTCGCACGCGATAATTATTTCAAAAATTAATTAAGAGCATAATAGTTCAATCATTATATTTATTAACACCTAAATCACGTGAATTACATACCACAAATAGATAGCATTGACTGGTAAAAGCGACCTCAGATTCGAGGTCCTTGGCCCAGAAAACCCCTGTATAGTGAGTTTCGTCCAAATCGAACAACGTTTGACCATATTGAGGCCTATATTGATTATCCCTTTTATAATAATAATAATAATAATCCTCTTCGGTGTAGGTTGAAAATTTCATATGTCTGCGTGCCTTGACATTATAAACAAATGAATCGACCAGCGTGAGCTACAACATTCAAGCGATCGCGATAGTTTTATGTCCAAGGAATGACAAAAATAGCCAAAGCCTACTGTAATTGATTTGACATTGAATGGTATTACTGAAAACGATGCTTCGAAAACGCAAAAAATACACGTTTTTTGCCCGTTTTTCACTCATAACTCACGAACGAAAGGAAAAATTATATGCCAGAAACCTTCCCGGGAATGCACTCAACAACTTCCCAAAGTTTTATGGCGATCGGATGAATGGTGTAGTAATGCATAAAGGACAGACACACACACACACATACATTCATTTATATATATATATATATATATATATATTTGTTACTATCTTAAGTGCTACAGACATTTTGGTTTCGACAAATTTATTAAAATATTACTGTTATTCAGATCTTAAAAAAAGTTAACATTGCTGCGTCTAAGATATATTTATTCTACAGTGACTTTCCTGTGCCTCTGCCCTCTCTCGGAAAATAAGCGTAACAAAATTCACTTAGGTAACAGAAACCTCCACTTGGAGCCCCTTCGCCCCAGTATAGGGGATGTAGGACAACAGATACAAATAGTGACTTTATTTAGAAAGAGAAAATAGCCAGATCTAGGTTCAGGGTATAGAATGTGGTGTGTTTGTTTTATACATTTAAAACTGTATAAGTTACTTCGTAGTACTAAAACCAGCTTGTGCGTAATCTTCCTGTATTGCCGCAATTGTTTGATTTCTTGGTGCACTCTTGCACTAAGAAAGTGTCTGTCATAAAATGGAATGGCCGGTCATTTGCCACAGGTTTAGGCCAGGAAGTGTAAAATCCACCGATTCCGGACGTGTTGAGAATAATCTGATGTCACTTGTTCTTTTGTCCTCAGCCCTACAGTAGAAATGTGTCCGGGGCCGTGATTTTTGTTTTTTACATAAATTCAAACTGTCATTTAAAAATACAGTGAACGCCGCTTAATGAGTGGTATAAATAAAACCAAGCCGCGGCTCAAAACTCACTAACTCACAGCTGCTTGGTTTGGTATAAATAAAACGCGGCTTCCTCAACCACCTGCCTAGCCGTTGCTCAGCGACCTTGACAGCTCAGCCGCTGCTTGGGATTTGGTATAAATAAAACTAAGCCGCGGCTCTCTGTTGGTAGCAGCGGCTTGCTTTTTTCTGAGGCACCTCATTTGCGGACTCAGCTTGCTCAAGTGAAGTTTTTAATCGTATTGGCGGGGTTCATGGGGGTGATTTTTTAACGAATATGAGTAATTTATAAGGAACCTATTGATTATGATGGGCACAGGATGTAAAGAACCGGTTGTACAATAAAATTGTAAAACATGTGTAACTTAACTTTGTTATTTTTCTTTTTAATAATAATAATAATAATCACAAGATTAATACATAATTATAGGTCTAACACATTCTCATATTTTACTGGTATCAATATGAACTAAAATATTTCAAACGTGATTAATTATTTTTTGAACGACGTAACTAATTAGCGGTACTTACGAATATTGTTGCCGTGGATCGTAACTTGACATTCCCGCACGCAATCTGGTTGTTATGAAAACAAAAGAAATCTCCGTGCGGTAAAAATTACAAAAAGCACAAGTGCCGTAAGTAAAATCATCATAATACAAGCCATTATGGAAGACCGGAACCAAGGCGACTTTAACAGGACAAATATTCGGGTCCATAACAACCAACATATGCGAATCACTTTCTAAAATATAACATCCATCTTCAATAGTGTATATACATAATATTTTCAGCTAATAGCTCAATTAATATAAATAAGTTGATATAAATTTTCATCGTGCAAAAAAACAGTATGCAAGCACCTCGTTTTTTCAAACTCTTTCCTCGATCCGTATGCACCGCTTACGGCAATTGTATCGCAATATACTAAAACGCTATTTCAAATTGTAATACTGTAAACTAAATAGGTTAACTTCAAATCTATTATATAGCAAGCAGATTCAAAACGAACGTGTTTTATAAATTAATTAATTATGGGGACTAATGAAATATTAATAAAAGAACTACATATATTAATGTGGGACACTTTTAAGTATGAAATGTGTTTATTAGTATAACATGTTAACTTTTGTTTATTAGAAATAAATATAATTGTATCTGTCTACTGTTCTAGTTAAATGCTTAATATATTAATTTACAAGCCTAAACATAATTCTTAGTGCCCTAAAATCAAGGTTTGCTAATAAAACATGAATACTAGAGAATATTGTAGGAGAAAAATTCCTCTGACACTGGGACTTGAACCCAGGACCTTTGAATATCCAGGACTTTTGTATACTAGGCCTCACACTCTTGTCTCTTTTCTTTCTCCCAAAATAGTTTTTCTTTCTTTAAATTCAGTACTTATATTTCTAATTTTTCCTTTTCTTCTCGGGTTCTCTCCCAATTTTTTAAGACTATCGGCTTATTCACAGTGAGTCTCAGGTCGAATTTTACTTTATCCTGCTCTTCAAATTACTACAGTTAAAACTGCGTTACATTCTCGTTCTAGCTGACTTTTGAAAACAGTTACTGCTAGAGATTTTTTCTTTGTGCACTCTGGCAGTTGAGCTTTATTCAGTACTCGTTTGTGCATTTTCAGAATTTGCACGATCTGCTTTTGAAATACACTATTTTCTTCAACCATTCTGATGCATTATACTAAACTTTAAATTTTAAATCGCTGCACAGACAGTCAAGTGGCATGTTTGTTTACTCAGCCGCTATGTGTCGGGCGATATGGGATGCAGGTGTCCAAGCACTTGCTACCAGCTGCCTGAGCCGCGGCTTCGCAGGGAGGGGCAGTTTTTATTTATACGAAACAGACAGCGGGTGCTAGATTCTCAACCTTCTCATAAGCAACGGCTAGGTAGCAGTGGCTTTGTTTTATTTATACAACCAAATGTAATTGCGGATAGTGTTATCAGTCGGGTAATGTTATCACTTTTATGAAGTCTCGTACTAAAATATTGAAAAATGCTGTTTATTGTGATCAAAGATTCGGTTTATGTTATCACATTTTCATTTTTTGCGGATTTATTTCAAAGTACTGTACATTTAAAATTTTCTCTTTAAGGGTTTCGTTTCTAACTCAACTGTATTTGGTTGTATAAATAAAACAAAGCCACTGCTACCTAGCCGTTGCTTATGAGAAGGTTGAGAATATAGCAACGGCTGGCTGTTTGAAATAAATAAAAACTCCCCTCCCTGCGAAGCCGCGGCTCAGGCAGCTGGTAGCAAGTGCTTGGACACCTGCATCCCATATCGCCCGACACATAGCGGCTGAGTAAACAAACATGCCACTTGACTGTCTGTGCAGCGATTTAAAATTTAAAGTTTAGTATAATGCATCAGAATGGTTGAAGAAAATAGTGTATTTCAAAAGCAGATCGTGCAAATTCTGAAAATGCACAAACGAGTACTGAATAAAGCTCAACTGCCAGAGTGCACAAAGAAAAAATCTCTAGCAGTAACTGTTTTCAAAAGTCAGCTAGAACGAGAATGTAACGCAGTTTTAACTGTAGTAATTTGAAGAGCAGGATAAAGTAAAATTCGACCTGAGACTCACTGTGAATAAGCCGATAGTCTTAAAAAATTGGGAGAGAACCCGAGAAGAAAAGGAAAAATTAGAAATATAAGTACTGAATTTAAAGAAAGAAAAACTATTTTGGGAGAAAGAAAAGAGACAAGAGTGTGAGGCCTAGTATACAAAAGTCCTGGATATTCAAAGGTCCTGGGTTCAAGTCCCAGTGTCAGAGGAATTTTTCTCCTACAATATTCTCTAGTATTCATGTTTTATTAGCAAACCTTGATTTTAGGGCACTAAAAATTATGTTTAGGCTTGTAAATTAATATATTAAGCATTTAACTAGAACAGTAGACAGATACAATTATATTTATTTCTAATAAACAAAAGTTAACATGTTATACTAATAAACACATTTCATACTTAAAAGTGTCCCACATTAATATATGTAGTTCTTTTATTAATATTTCATTAGTCCCCATAATTAATTAATTTATAAAACACGTTCGTTTTGAATCTGCTTGCTATATAATAGATTTGAAGTTAACCTATTTAGTTTACAGTATTACAATTTGAAATAGCGTTTTAGTATATTGCGATACAATTGCCGTAAGCGGTGCATACGGATCGAGGAAAGAGTTTGGAAAAACGAGGTGCTTGCATACTGTTTTTTTGCACGATGAAAATTTATATCAACTTATTTATATTAATTGAGCTATTAGCTGAAAATATTATGTATATACACTATTGAAGATGGATGTTATATTTTAGAAAGTGATTCGCATATGTTGGTTGTTATGGGAACCGAATATTTGTCCTGTTAAAGTCGCCTTGGTTCCGGTCTTCCATAATGGCTTGTATTATGATGATTTTACTTACGGCACTTGTGCTTTTTGTAATTTTTACCGCACGGAGATTTCTTTTGTTTTCATAACAACCAGATTGCGTGCGGGAATGTCAAGTTACGATCCACGGCAACAATATTCGTAAGTACCGCTAATTAGTTACGTCGTTCAAAAAATAATTAATCACGTTTGAAATATTTTAGTTCATATTGATACCAGTAAAATATGAGAATGTGTTAGACCTATAATTATGTATTAATCTTGTGATTATTATTATTATTATTAAAAAGAAAAATAACAAAGTTAAGTTACACATGTTTTACAATTTTATTGTACAACCGGTTCTTTACATCCTGTGCCCATCATAATCAATAGGTTCCTTATAAATTACTCATATTCGTTAAAAAATCACCCCCATGAACCCCGCCAATACGATTAAAAACTTCACTTGAGCAAGCTGAGTCCGCAAATGAGGTGCCTCAGAAAAAAGCAAGCCGCTGCTACCAACAGAGAGCCGCGGCTTAGTTTTATTTATACCAAATCCCAAGAAGCGGCTGAGCTGTCAAGGTCGCTGAGCAACGGCTAGGCAGGTGGCTGAGGAAGCGCGTTTTATTTATACCAAACCAAGCAGCTGCTATGAATTAGTGAGTTTTGAGCCGCGGCTTGGTTTTATTTATATCACTCATTGTGTTGTACTGGAGGTAGCAATTCTGTTCCCAGCTCACAGGATGACCAGTTCGAGGGGATGTCATTACGTAACTTTCTCTTTTCAGCAATGAAACATGTTTCACCCCACAGTTAAGCTGCAGCTTTTGATTTATGAAGATAAAACTGTTGATATCCAGTAATGGCTAGTGTAAAATGAAAAGACTTGAACAGACTTACGTTAGACTTTTTGCTATGCTGTGTTCACCACAGATCAGTATAGACTTCTAAAAACACTCGTAACCCGTAACTGACTATAGAGTACTGGTTAATGGACTCCTAAAGGAAACTAAAAACAATTAAAAACTTTGTTACTGGTTGCAAAAATAGTTGTTTGCAGTCTATTACTGTATTAGACTTTGAGTGGTCCAATGATTTACAGTTTCGTATTAATTTATGAATAAATATTTTAAATTCTGTTTTAGTAGTGTATTATCTTATGCATGAATAAATAACCTTCATTTAATTATTTCGGCTACTGTTATCAGTCGGTTAATATTATCAGATTAGCTGTGTCCCGAAGTGATCACAATAAGCGGCGTACACTGTATATTAAATCTGAATCTGTGCATCTGATTGGAAATGAACGGATTTATATATCTTCTCTTCTCTATCTCTATAAAGGCTTTGTCCTGACTGACAGGAATCAACGTACAGCCTAAACTATAACAGGTAGAGACTTGGAATTTTGATAGTAGCCTACCTTCGTTTCATAATGTAGATGCTCACTAAGAAGGGATTTTGAAAAATTCTGATTCTAAATGCCAAAAATTAAATGTTTTTTTTTTAAATACTTAAGCCCTTTTTACATAGAATTATCGAAACAAATTCACAGAACATATTGTTGCCAATGGTATAGGTGGGTTTGGATTAAATGAAATGGATGTTTGACAAATTAGAGAAGGTATCATTATAATTCATATTATCTATATTAATAAAAGGAATTGTCCTCGATGTCCAGCGAAATCTACTGAACGCAGAGATCTGAAATTTTAAACATAGGTGGGCTGAAGGGTCGGAAAATGCACCTCGAAGACGGAATTTTAATTTCAGTTTTCGTTCGTGAGTTATGAGTGAAAAACGGGCAAAAAACATGCATTTTTTGCGTTTTCAAAACATAAGTTTTCAGTTATACATTTCAATGTCAAATCAATTACAGTTGGCTTTGGCTGATTTTGTCATACCTTGAAAATAAAACTTTCGCGATCGCTTGAATGTTGTAAGCCCTAAATATGGTCAAACGTTGTTTTATTTGGACGAATCTCACTATACAGAGGTTTTCTGGGCCAAGAAACTCGAATCTGAGGTCGCTTTTACCAGACGATGTTATCTAATCGTGGTATGTAGTCCACGTGATTTTGGAGTTAATAAATATAATGATTTTACTATTATGCTCTTAATTTTTAATTTTTGAAATAATTATCGCGGGCGAAGCCGCGGGCACATGCTAGTACAGTATAATTCACTCACCAAATTAGGCAGTAAATCTCACACCTTGAAGTGGAAGCACTCACCTGAAACAGATAGAAAATATATCAGCTTATTGGTTCAAGTAATAACACCTTCCTATCTGTACTGAGGCATTTAAAAAGCTCTAAGACAGTAGTTTCCAACTATAATTGATCCCATTCTAGTTTGATCCTATCCAAAAACAAAGGGGAGGAGAACTCACAGAAAGTTCGCAGAAAATTCGCATCATGTGACAAAACGTGATTGGTTAATGTCATTAGCATGCGCCATTACCAGGGTGTGGCTTACAAGTGTTCGTAAGTTCGTGCAACAATTATATCAACATTTACATTTACATCTCACTGGCATCTTCATCATTATAGTATATCAATTAGCAAACGAAACAAAGGATTCATTGTTCACGACGACCCTGCGGGTAAATTGTACTGAGAATAAACAAACTAACGTAAACACGGTGAACATGTGCGTTCTCACGTGCGGGCTATGACAGCCACGCCTCTTTGTTTTGAAAAGGATCGTTCTTAAATGGGATAGAGAATAGTGACACGCGAGACTTTCTTGCGGCCTGCTAAGCCAGTTCGAAAAATATTTTATTTTAATATACTCTCCATTAAAATATATTTTAGTACTAGCAGGTGCTCCCGTCTTCGCCCACGATAATTAATTAAAAAATTAAAAGAAAAATAATTAAAACATCATATTTAAAAAGATTAATAAGTATAACCAAACAGCTAAAAATCGTGCTTTGAAGTGAATTCCACGATTAGAAAGCGCAGCATGGGAAAAATAACCTCAGATTCGAGTTCCCTGGCCCATAAAACCCATGCATAGTGAGTTTCGTTCAAATCGAACAACGTTTGACCATATTTAGGCCTATGTTGATTATCCCTCGTCCGTGTAGGTTGAAAATTTCATATGTCTGCGTGTCTTGATATTCTAAAAAATGAATCGTCCAGGATGGACTTAAAAAATCAAGCGATCGAGTTCCCTGGCCCAGAAAACCCCTGCATAATGAGTTTAGTTCAAATAGAACAATGTTTACCCATTAGGCCAATGTTCATTATCCCTCTTCCGTCTAGGTTGAAAATTTCGGATGTCTGTGGGCCTTGGCATTATAAACAAATGAATTGACCAGGGTGGGCTTACAAAATGAAGCGATTCTTTTATTTTCAAATTATGACAAGAAAAGGCAAAGCCACCTGCAATTGATTTCACAATTTAATTCTATTACTGAAAACTGATGCTTGGAGAGAGCAAAAAAAGCATGTTTTCTGCCCTTATTTACTCATAACTCGCGAACGAAAGCTAAAATTAAAAATCCAGCTTCGAGGTGCATTCGGCCACACTTCAGGCCATCCATATTTAAAATTTCAGGTCTCTGCGTGCAGTAGATTTCGCTAGCTTCGCGTACAGACAGACAAACACTTCCTTTTGTTATTATAAGTTAGACTAATTCACTTTAAAAATTGTAATTTTCTTCGTACTTGAAATTCTGAACTGGTTAGGCCTACCTCATACTAAAAAATTCATATTATCTCCGTACCTTCTTCATCTGTGACAATAACTTTTTTTTTTAATGTCGCATACCTCCTTCATCCACTCACTCTTTCAAATATTTTTTAAAAATCTTAATTATTTTCCACTCTGTATCATTGACAAGGCTGTGATGTTCAAGATTAGCCTCACATACTCCCATTTAAGTACTGCAGACATAAAACCGGCTACAAGCACAACATTGACAGTACATTACATAAATATGTCAAATATACACCGGGGGATTTTTATTCCTTTCTCACTTTATTTGTAAGAGTGTCTGGGCTATTTATTCAAGATGTCATAAAAGATACGATCTCGTTCCTTCAAGATGGAAGCACTTGTAAACAACCGTAAACAACACTATCTGATTATCTTAGAGACATAAAACTGGATAGACTCAATAAAAGTGCTACTTAAAACTACCTAACGTAGTTTCGAAGTAAGGATACTTAAGATGAGAATATAAACAATGCCAAAAAGCACTCTAACTAAATGTATCCATTGCCATTCGACAAACAACTAAACCAAATACATTCGATTCCATCCTCATCATTCTGTCTGCTTGTCTCTCCCCCCCCCCTCTCTCTCTCCCTCTCGCCCTTCTCTCACTCTCTGAATCACAGTCACTCGTACAAGGTGTTGGTGACCCAAAGAATGTACTTTTATTTTTAATGCACCATATAATTTGTTTTTAATCCAAATATAAACAACACTATAACTGAATACATCCCTAGTCTGTGGTTGATTTAAATCAAGGCCTTCTACTTAAATAAAAATTATAACAGGCCATGCTTGAGTAAAAGAGATTAGAGCATGCAATGTTAACTGTTACTATAGCAACAGATAATGCCTGTGATGGGACTGTATTTTAGTCATGGCCCTCTAATTAAATATAAATTATAACAGGCCATATGTAAGAAATAGACACCTTATTACAAGGATATGAGGATATACAAATTGACATCAATATTATATATATATATATATATATATATATATATATATATATATACCAATATAAAAATATTGCTGAGCATTTTCAGGATTACTTACTTACTTACTTACTCAATGGCAATAGACAATTCTTTAGCATGTTAAAAGAATATTATCTACCGGTATTTTATGGAATCCGAAGATTCATTGCCGCGGTTACCTGAGCCCGCCATTCAACCCTATTCTGTGCTAACTCTATCCAACCATCCCTCGAAAATCCCACTTCCCTTAAATCTATCCTAATAATGTCCTCCCACCTACGTCTAGGTCTTCCACGTGGTCTTTTCCCTTCGGGTCTCCCAGTCAATAATTTTGAGATATGTCTTTCCTCCCCCATGCACGCAACATGTCCAGCCCATTTCATCCTCCGTGATTTAATTACCCTTACTATATCCGGTGAAGCGTAAAGGTCATGAAGCCCGTCGAATACGACAGAGAATACTCGACAAAAGCCGAAGGCGCGTTCTTATAATCTAAAGATGATTGTAAACAGCTACTTAAGGATTTTTAATGAAATTCAAATATTCTCACTAATGCATTACAAAAAAAAATCACTGGTTAGAAAGACATTTCTTTTACATTTTTACGTCTGACTTGACATAAATTTCCAGCTCACAGAACAGGTTTCTTTTTCTTCTTCTTCCCTTCCAAACATTTCCCCATCTGACAGTCTAGCACGCTAATTGGTTTTCCTTCTACTCTCTTTTACATTTAAATCTCTCTTCTTTTGTCACCTTGCTTTCCAATCCACTTTAAGTTTACGTCATTGATGTGGAAAGATCCATTTTGAACGGAACTCCTTCCACCGCCTTGTAAATGTGTAGGCTCCAGCCACTGCATGAAAGAAAACTCTTCAGAACTTTTAATATATACGCTTAGCGTTTACAAAAGCTTTCTCATGAAAATTGAAACAGATATTACTTTATAAAATGCTGTATAAATTTAATATCAATGGGAGGAAAATAAAAAAAGTACTTCACCGCTACTGGTTGTGGTTATCTTCATGGCTTTTGTGTGTATCAAGTTACATATTTCATCTGGGTTTAATGAAAGTTAAAAACAATGAAACCACAATGAACAAAACTTTTAACTTTGGACGGTTCATATAAAGCAACAAAGACTGAGGATTTTTGTGTATATTTTTTACGTGTAAACGTCTTTGAAATACATTGCACGCCGGTTATTGGGATCACTTCGGGACGCAGCTAATCTGATAATCAGGGCCCGTCATCATTTTATTGATCCTTCACAGACATTGCCAACTTGTAGATAAGTCCTAATTACTCGTATGACCTCTAGATTATAGAAATACATTTTTATTAGGCCATTTTTTGTCATTTTTTGGTATTTTATATTTTTAGGGCATTTATTTCAAATTTACATATTTATTTTATTTTCGTGACATTTGCTTCCTTGTTTAGTAATTTTCATGCTTTTACTATTAAGTATATTAACTTTTCTTGTCGTCTAGCTATCAGACAATCGGAAGTCATTTGCCTTCGATTTTCTCATTGTGATTTACTGCAATCCTGAATAGGGTTAAGATTTACAAGCTTCTTTTTTCTATATGGGTATTATTTAATATTTTAATTAATTAATTAATAGAATACTATAATGCAACATTTTGTAGGATCTACTTAAAATCAATTTTCTTACTTTTTTCTCAAATGCTCCACTCAAGAATAAAGAACAAGGTTTTTAGACCTACAATATCCTTTCTGCATTTACAGTTTTTACAATTGTGTACAGCCTAAATCAGTCAATAACTTTGTGTGTACAATAATATTTTTTATAAATAAAATATCAGTTTTTAGGTAATTTTTTATAATTATTGTCTTTTTTTTAAATTTAGGGTCATTTTATAGGTCATTTTTCAAACAATTTTAGGTCATCAGAATCCGGGCCCTGATGATAATATTTACCGATTGATAACAATAGCCGAAGGAAGTAAATGAAGGCCATTTATTCATATATAATATAATACACTATAAACAGAATTAAAAATATTTATTCGTAAAATAATACATAACTCTGAATCATTGAACCACTCATAGGCTAATACAGTAATAGACTACAAGCAACTATTTTTCAACCAGTAACAAAGTTTTTAATTCTTTTAACTTTCCTTTTGGAGTCCATTAACCAATACTCCAAACTCAGTTACGAGTGGTTTTTGGAAGTCTATACTGATCTGTGATGAACACCACACAGCAAAACATCTAACGCCTGCCTGTTCAAGTCTTTTCATTTTACACTAGCAATCACTGCATACCAACACTGTTATCTTCATAAATAAAAAGCTGCAGCTTAACTGAGGGGGTGAAACATGTTTTATTGCTTAAAAGAGAAAGTTAGGCAATGCCACCCCCTCGAACTGGTCATCCTGTGAGCTGGGAACAGAATTGCTACCTCCAGTACAACACAATACAGTTGAGTTAGAAACGAAACCCTTAAAAACGAAATTTTGAATGACCTACAGTACTTTGAAATAAAGCCGCAAAAGAAAAATGTGATAACATAAACCGAACCTTCGATCACAATAAACAGCATTTTTTCAATGTTTCAGTAATAAATCATATGGGACTTCATAAAAGTGATAATGCTCTGTAGCATACACATTTTTTGCACTCCTTAGCTAGTAAGTGTTACTTACGAAAGTTGTTTAGATGGATCGTAACTTGACATTACCACACGCAATCTTGTTGCTAGGGGCGACGGGCCGAAAGTGACTTGTTGCTAGGGGCGACGGGCGGAAAGTTACTTTACCGCCCGCAAATGCTTATTTGCAGCAGAAATGACCAAGGCCTCCTTGCTTTATAAATATTCGGTTGCCATAAACAATAACAAATGCGAATCCCTTTCTGAAATAAGCACCATTCTTCAAGACTGTATATACATAATATTTTCAGGTAATATCACAATTAATATAATTAAATTGATATAAGTAACCGTCGTGCAAAAAAATAGCATGCAACACACGGACCGTAAAGGCATTTACGGGTCTCGAAAACTTAAAAACCCTCGGCTGCGCCTCGGGTTTTCAATCTGTTTCCTCGACCCGTAAACGTGCCTTTCCGCCCTTGTGTCGCAATATACTATTACGTCATAGAGCGAAAATGTTCTAATAAAAGTTGCTCTATACACAGGTAAAATATTTCGCTGTTATTCATTAACACTCTGTATATTCACACATTGTCCAATTCACTTAGAATCCCTGAAATAGAGGTGAAATTCTTGTGAAAACGAAATTGGTTAAATGTCAGGGGGCAAAACCTCCCAAGATATTCTGTCGCATTTCTGTGATTATGGTAAGTTTTCATTAGGTAAATAAGTTAGCTGATGTCCGAGGTCTCGCAGGGCAAACTTAATTAAAACTGACCATTCAATACGAGGCAAGGCCTTCCATTAAAATTACCTCTCAGGCTCTCTGCAAAAATGGCGTCAGTAACATTACAGTAAAAGCTAAACTTATTTCAAAGTTTGGTTGTATTGATTAAATGTTTTTATTAAAATCTTAGTTGTGAAATGCAGTATACCAGTGTAATAAGGGACACACTAGAACCAATCGGAGCGAGGTGGCATTGAGGTAAGAAGTCTAGGGATAATATTGTCTTATTTGTGGTATAGGTGGTCCTCGTATAATACAAATTTCCTATATTAACCGGACAATGGACAATGAAAAGTTTATCAATGATTTAGAAGGGATTTGTTATGTGTTTGAAAACCTCTGATGAATGTGTTTGAAAACCTCTGTTGGATCCAGCGTTTTATTTCATCAGGTAACATGTTAGGCCTATAACATATGGGACCTATGTATAAATATCAATGCACTACTTTGCCTAATCTAAATTCTGAAATGTTAATACAAGAATTTTAGGTAGATTTCGAAGAAAAATCTACCTATTGCAATGGATACCACTTCATGATTTTCGAAAAATTCTTTCATATCTTTACGTTTCATGCTCCCCTAAGTACGAAACCACCGCCCGTTCCAAAAAAATAATTTGTGATATTTATATATAGCCTATATATATATTTATATCTTTACACGATAGCGGCCGTAATTTTTAAGATATTTGAACCAAATTTTAATATGTCATTTCTAGGCCCAATAGTTCGGACAAGTTCGTTAATGAGCAAAATTGGCCCAAGGGGGTGGTCGGGGGAGGGGGTTGAAATTTTTAAAAATGTATATCTCGGCCCCTATGAAGTATAGAGAGAAACTTTGTTTGAATAAATTAGAGTACTCGCTACGGAGTTCACAGTGACACCAACGATTCGGGGGTTCGAGTGAGGGTGGGGGTGGGGGATGAAAATTCGAAACTTTTGAAACCACGTCTTGTGGGGTATCGTTGAAAAGCTCTTGATGAGTACTCTACAAATCAATAAATAGTTTCTTGATAGCTCTCATATGACGCGAGATTTTAATGTTTGAAAATAATAACACTTAAAAGAATTATTATAATATCATAATTTTGTCTTGTTTAGCGGCTTTGCTAATTTTATTCATTGTTGATCTTGCGCTCGGCCTCTCAGAATATTATATCCTATTCTTGTTGTCAAAACAAATGATTGTAGGCTCTTCCTCTTTACTGCAGGTTTGCCATGCCAAGGCTAAAAAAGAAGAGTGCTGCGCAGCGATAATAAATTAAACCAAAAGCACTTTGAAATCTACCTCAGCCTGTAGGCCTGCCTAAAGGGATTTTTTCTAGTGTAGTATCCATGAAGATTGTAAACATTAATATTGTTGTGGACGTGTATTAGATATGAATAAAACCAAGGTAAACTGATATAACAAAGTGTCAGAATGCTTTTGTTTAGTCAGTGATAAATTAATTGCAGTTATGATATGGAGAAAATAAGTTATTTTTGTAATTTATTTCCAAATTAAGGTGCAGATCGATTCATTAAGCAGGGCTTGTGGAAGAAGATACGTAACCTTAATTCAAACTCGTATACACTGATATACCTAAGACAATCTTAAAATATGTCAACATTTCACAAAATACACAGGCGAAGAACTCCACTTCATGTATGTAGGCCTAATTATTTCAGAGTTTATATCTTTTATACATAATAGTATTCAACTTGATGAACGAAATAAACATGTGAGTAATTTGATAATCAAATGCAAAGGGATATGCCATGGCTAACTGTGTAGCAAATTCCAAAACCGTATATGAACACTGTAAAACATATGTTGTCAGGATAACCTATTTGCATTTGTTAAATTCTTTATAACACATTACCACAAAATAGGTACTAAATTGGCCATTACTCCAATACCGGTCAACCGATTTGGTCAAATATCAACAGGCTACTTCCCATGGACATTATAAACGCGTATACCAAATTTCATGAAAATTCGATAAAGCGTATTTGAGTTATCGCACTTGCAGACACACGGACAGACAGATGGACAGACATTTTCCCGTCCCCACACACAATCTCATAAAGTACCATACTGGCACTTAATAAAGGTTTACAATTGTTAACATTTCATACTCGACGAAAAGAGGTTTACAATAGAAACAGATGAACACGAATGGGTTATTACTAGATGCTACTGGTAAACCCAATCATACAAAACATGTGATATAATAAGCAGGTAAAGCATGATTTATATGCTATTTGATAATAATCATAACAACTGGGGAATCGCCGATAAAATTCCAAGTCACTAGTTGCTTTTATAATAACTATTTAACGAAAATATGAAATAAATACGAAGGTGATTATCCTGGAACTTCTTCCCACGAAATGTCTCCTTCAGTGGACCAAACAATTCGAGTTTCAAGTGGGGAGGTTGCATCTTCAATAGGCCGGCCAGAACGGTGTTCGTCAGTCACTGACTCTCGACAAATTTTGAACTGTTCTACCCACTTGTAAAAATTTCCACGGTTCATACAACTTTCACCCTACACTTTAGTCATTCTAGAGTAAGTTATATACTGGCTGGGTTTTGACCTTCAGCAATCACAGAACGTTGTTCAACAAATGTGGAATTTTCAAGAAGACCCGACATCGTTAAGCTTAATTTTGAGGTTATAAACAGAGCAATGTTGATCCATCAGCTGATTAGAACTCATCCCAGTGATGCCAACTTAAAATCCTAAATGTATCTAACTTGTATTACCAACCGTCTTTTCCCCAGACCAATTTGTCTCTTTAATTATTGAATGACCTCGTAAGTAATAAACAGGGGAATGATTTCGTACCTTCGGAGTACTGTTCGAGAGACCTGGAATATTTAGACTAATTATTTATAAAGTTAATATGTTCGACGCTATAAGAAGATCCCTAAATCTATTTAAAGCTGCAGATTGTGTATTTATCTTGGAAATAAACACAGAACGTACAGAATTCGGATCGGACTGAGATAGATTCCAATCCCAGCTGTACACATGGTAACTACGTATAGGCCTATTATTTCTAAACCTACTATTAAACAGTCCGCCGGCGTGGTCTTGTGGTTAGCGTCGCTCACTACAGATCCGTCGGCCCGGGTTCGATTCCCGGTACCTCCTCGGATTTTTCTGAGGTAGGGAGGTCTGGTAGGGGTGCACTCAGCCTCGTGATTCCAAATTGAGGAGCTACTTGATAGAGAAGTAGCTGCTCCGGTCATGAAAAACCACCAATAACGCCGTGGGTGTCGGCATGCTGACCACATGCCCCCCAATCCTGCCATCTGCCTACGGGAGATGACGCAGCGGTCGGGTGGTAGGCCAAGTCCCTCCAGGGATGTAGCGCCACGGAGTTTACTTTACTTTACTATTAAACATGTGTTTTAACAGAAGAAGCTAGCTCAAAAATATGAGCATATTTTTTTAAAAGTATATGTTGAAAAGGTAGATATCACCAGAGCGAAAAGGGGCTTGGGTTCTGGGAGAAGTGAGACTATTCTTTGTTTGATGTCGACAACAAACTTCTTTGTTTGAGCTGCCTGCACAGTGTTAACTCAAACACTGCGGGTTGCCCATCCTAATGAGGATATGACTTCTCCATTCTTTGCATAAAAGTCTTTACTCTTTGTGTCTACAACTCTCCGACCTTTGAATCCATTCTACGCTCTATTTTTACTTCTTTAAAATACAGCACACAGGGAGTTAAAAAAGAAAAGGAATTCGGTACCTTGAACCATAGTTTTAAAAGAAAGACAAATTTAATGATCTTGGATCCTGTAATTGGTTGACTAAGCGAAGCAAGGTCCTATTTTAATTCAGCTGTGTTTATACTCCTTTCAGCTGTGAGGCCATATCAGGAGTTCGATTCATTTGTTTATAATGCCAAATACAATATAGGCGCTTTCTAATCGTTAATAAACTCCAAAGCCGAATTTTTAGCTGTTTTGTTATAATTATTAACCGTTTAGTTTATGAATGATTCGCGCGTAAGTGTTAATAAATATAATGCTTAGTTAGCCTATCTTCTCTTTATTCTTAATCTTTGAATTGATCATCGTGGGCGAAGTCGCGGGCACCTGCTGGTTTACATAATAATCTTTACGCTATATTGTCCCGTACGGACTGATGGGTAAGCTATGTACAGAAGGCAATTTGGAGTTATTCAAACAGCTACTGGTATAAAATACATTATTTTTCTAATAGGACTTACACAACAAGAATTTGGCAGGTCATGCTGGAAACAAATGAATCTCTCTCCGTGCTCTACATTTAAGTTATAAACTGGAAGGCGGAGATCGCTTGGGGCGGAGGCACAGTTTTCCCTGATCGAACTGTCATGGCGGCCGCCGTAATGAAATGTAAATATTGGCGGGCTGCATAATCACTTCCGCGAGCTTTATACCGCGTGTGTCATGAACCCTCTTTCATCTCGTAGTAAGAGTGTCCCCAAGTTCGCTCTCCATCTCCTCCTAACTTGGGGTCCCTTCTTCAGCAACCAGAGTTTTCTTTTTTCCTTTAACCCGTACATCCTACGGTATACAGTAATTTATGTTATTGGTAATAAAATGATGGAAAAGAAATAGAAAAAAATATGATGTGAAATTCACGTAACTTCCTCTGTTAAAAAAGAAAGAAAGAAAGAAAGAAAGAAAGAAATAAAAAAAAAGTTAGCCTCTTAGTACGGAGCCGTTTTCGAGGAAATCGCGACAAACGAAATTTTTTTCACGTCAAGTCCCTTTAAAACTAATGTCACATCCCCAAAAGGTACCTAACTCAAATACAATTTTTTTTCATGCGATTTTCCGTTACAAGAGACCGTATCGCAAAGAGCAGGTATTAAGAGTGGGTGGCTTATAACTACCATTCAGCTAATTTTTTTGAAAAAAAGTTTCAAATAAAAGTTTTAGCTTTTAGTAGCCTATAAGCAATCCATGTGAAAAATTTAAAGAAAATCGTTAGAGCCGTCTTCAAGAAAATCGCGACAAACAAAACTTTCTTCACGTCAATCCCCTTAAAAATAAAATAAATGTATCGCCAATCTTCGGGTCACACCTTCAGAAGGTACCTGACCCAAATGAAAAATGTTCTTTTTGCACTCCTTAGCTAGTAAGTGTTTCTTACGACAGTTGTTTACATGGCTCGTAACTTGACATTACCACACGCAATCTTGTTGCTAGGGGCGACGGGCGGAAAGTGAATTGTTGCTAGGGGCGACGGGCGGAAAGTTACTTTACCGCCCGCAAATGCTTATTTGCGAGCAGAAATGACCAAGGCCTCCCCGCTTTATAAATATTCGGTTGCCATAAACAATAACAAATGCGAATCCCTTTCTGAAATAAGCACCATTCTTCAAGAATGTATTTACATAATATTTTCAGGTAATATCACAATTAATATAATTAAATTGATATAAGTAACCGTCGTGCAAAAAATAGCATGCAACACACGGACCGTAAAGGCATTTACGGGTCTCGAAAACTTAAAAACCCTCGGCTGCGCCTCGGGTTTTCAATCTGTTTCCTCGACCCGTAAACGTGCCTTTCCGCCCTTGTGTCGCAATATACTATTTCACACGATTTTCCGTTCTGGAGCTAGTGTGTTCACACACACACACACACACAGACATGTTTCCGAAAATAGTATTTTTGGATTCAGAGGACCCCAAAACGTGTAACTTATTTATGTTAAAAACTCAACTTCCTCTACCTATAGTACCTATGGTACGGGCAGAGGAAGTAAAATATGTAAATGGAATGAAAATTATAGAATAAGTTGCAGTAAATAAACTATGGCTCTAATAAGTAATAACTGTGAAAGATTTGAGGCTTTCCTGGCGAATCTTATGTAGAAAATCTTCTCGGGTTTGCAGCCAGGTGAGAAGTTTGTTGTGGTCCAACGTTTCCGAGGCTGACGCTGCCTCCATCCTCAGGGAATCTGAAGTGTCGAGTTTTGAAATGTAGGGGATATATATACCAACCCGAGTTGGGCGGAGTCGACCAATCAGGGAGCAGCTGCTCCCTGCTCCCTGATTGGTCGACTCCGCCCAACTCGGGTTGGTATATATATCCCCTACATTTCAAAACTCGACACTTCAGATTCCCTGAGGATGGAGGCAGCGTCAGCCTCGGAAACGTTGGACCACAACAAACTTCTCACCTGGCTGCAAACCCGAGAAGATTTTCTAACTAATAACTGTGTTAACTGTTTTCTATGCAGTCCGGCACGGGTTTGTACATTGTGTGAGAAACCGAGTTTCGTGCATCTAAAGCTTCCTCTTTCACGGTGTAAATTCTTGCAACTTTATTTCGATGACGTAATGCAGCGAACAATTCGTCACAACATGTGAACTACCCAGTTTGTTTTCCGTGTTCACTCTTCAACTCTTTCACTCAATTCACTCTTCTCATGACTACTTCGTTTCTCATCTTGTCCGTCCGTTTTATTTTTTCACTCTCCAGTACCAGGTACTTCATTTTCATTAGTGACTTATGATTCCGATCTGGATAAAGCAATGGTCCAGACGTAGTACTTAATTTCTTCCTCAAAGCCAAGCTTAGGGCCCTGTTTCATGGAACTTTTGCACTCATATTACTAGCAAATACATAATACTATTGGTTATTATTATTAGTCTTCTGTTTCATAAGAATATTTTCTAACAATATTAGTTATGAGTTCATAGCTCAAAATTATTAGTAAATATTGCTAGTACTAATAGTAAACTGTTTCATAGACTGCAGAACTAATAAAATTTACTGATAATATTAGGTGTTCTTCTATAAGTGTATTTGGGCCTATAACTTATTCTCAAACCCATGTAACTCAGATTTCGTGATCTTTAAATCGTGGAAAATGAATCACTCTGATTTAATTATCAATTTAGAAAAAGCTTACATATGCTATCAAAGGAAATTTTGTCATAACAAGTTTTTTTTTTAGAATTTGAGGTTAGATTTTAAAGCCTACTGCTATCTTGAATAAGTGCCTGGCAGATTTATTTATTTCTTAGTGCTAGTTATTATTTGTTACATTTATGAAGGTATATGTAGGCCATGCTGCTTTGAAATAGTACAGAAAAGAAGAATAAGAAGAAACAACAATTCAGACTTAACCTTCAAATCAATCAGCTGACTAATGAACTAATAATATTAGTGAAGAGATTTTATGAGTAGTGTTCATATCTCTATGGAACAAGATTGTGATAAGTACGGTAATGAATAATATTATGAGTTCTAACATTATTAACTAATATTATTAGCAAGTTCTACGAAACAGGGCCCTGACTAGTGTGAAAGCCTTCTTGGCCATGCCAATTCGTGATCTGATTTTCTTGGTGCATCGATTCTTCGCTTTGCGATACTCTCGCCACTTTGAACTCTCTATATTGACATCCATTCCATAGTTCTGTTGCACGGTTGGTAGAGCGTAGTTATTAGTATGTTCATTAATGACAATAAACTAACCTAAACAACTAAATACACAATCTTTCATGTTATCAGAGATTTCAATTAGGCCTTCAGAGGTGGCCATGGTTCACTTTGGTATAAATCAATCAGGCAAAGCCATCCAAGTACGAAACAGAGATGTCCATGTAATATTATTATAACCAGGTGGCCGTGGTTGAACTTGCGTAACCACGTCACACCGGTCTCCTGGATACGAAAGCCGTGGTGTGATGACGTCACGTATGGTACACTGCCCTGTCAGTACTAGAACAATATTTCACGACAATAGGAGCCGACTGAATGGAGTGAAGGAAGTGAGGTGAAGCCGAAGAGAAGGCGAAACTCCTGACATATTACACCCAGCCTGAGTAATCACATTCCAACCCCGGAAACACGATCACTTCCCAGTAATGTAACAAACAGAAAGGATGTACCACTACAATGCCTAATCATAACTAACACACTCTACTGCCTAATCACCAGGGTCCAGATTCTAATGACCTAAAATTGTTTGAAAAATGACCTTTAAAATACCTGAATTAAAGAAAAAGACTTAATAATTGTAAAAAATGACCTAAAAACTTATATTTTATTTATAAAAAATTATTAATGCACAAGCAAAGTTATAGATTAATTTTGTACATAATTTTAAAAATGTAAGGGATGTTGTAGGTCTAAAAACTTTGTTCTTTGTTTTTGATTAGATCGTTTCAGGAGAAAAGTAAGAAAATAGTTTCTAAAATAGATCCTACAAAAAATGTTGCATTAGGCCTATACTAACCTAGTAATTTATTTAAATATCACCCTATGCAGAAAAAAAAGACAAATGTTAATGTACCGGCACTCAATGTAAATGCATGAAAATGACTAAATAAAGAAGCAAACTACATAAAAATGACAAAATAATGACCTAAAATTTAAATAAATGCCCTAAAAGTATAAAATTGCATAAAATGACAAAAAATGGCCTAATAAAAATGCATTTCTATATTCTAGAGGTCATGATTAGGATTTAACTACAAGTTGGCAATGTCTGTGCAGTATCAATAAAAAGATGACATGTCATCAGAATCCGGGCCCTGCTAATCACATAATAAGGAGTTCTAACCAGTTACAAAAATATTCCATTGTATTTCTAGGTTGAGAACTTATTATGTTACATTTGTGTATTATATGATTAATATTTCAGAATATATATAATAGGTAATCCCACAAGAGTTTACGAGTTTATCGATAGATTCGCAAATTTAGCTGATGAAACTCGTCAACTCGAGTTGGATTTATTAAGACTATTCCATGAATAAAAATGCAACGGATTATACAAATAATAATTCGCGAGTGCGCGGGCAAAGAGAGTTAAGTCCACCATCCTAAAAAAATTGAGATATGTCCATAGAGTTATAGATAAAAATGTTCTCTACATTTGTATTAAGTCCAGTAAGTCATATTCAAAATTGTACGGTAGTTATGGATATGTGCCTCATGGGTTTATCTATCTCTGAAGCTATGTTGGGCTGGTATAGTGTGTTAAGTCACTCTAATTCTCAGTAACAAGAAAGTGGACTTAACTCTCTTTGCCCGCGCACCCCGGAATTACTTTCGTGCTTTGTTGTATAAAAACAAAGCTAACAGCTGCGAGATCACGACAAACTATGAATCAACCATCCACGAATCGATTCGAGTTACCATGTTGTGACCAATGCTTCCAATTGTGCCTATAAGAAATAGTTAACCTAATTCAGGTAAGCTAACAGCAGAACAGAATAAAAGCACACGAACTGGATTGCACCGAATCGAAATTGTGTTTTAAATCAATGTACATTTCTATTATTTCAATTTCCAAACAAGTTATGTTGTATAAAATAATCTGTTTTCGTGCTGCTTAATGGCAGCATGTGACGTATTGATCACTGCACACTGATGCTAACGTGTCCAGTAACGAACAGACTATTTTACCTGATAAAATCCCTTCCTCATATTAATAGCAAGCATTTTATAAGATAAACGATCGTGATTGGTCTATATCCGAGGAATTGCTAAACGTTATTGGTTAATATCAAACACGCGGCGTATGAGTGGAATATTCATAGCAAGACTATGGGTCGTAAGTTAAAACTGCAACGAAACAAAATCCGCCACTGATTGATTATACTATAGCTACTATAGAGCGTCGATTCAGACACTTAAACGAACCAGAAACGCTAGGCAAGGCGTCCACCGTCATCACTCTAGAGGGCCATGACTAAAATACAATTCCATCACAATCATTATCTGTTGCTATAGTAACAAAAAGCAATGAATAGGCCTACTCTAATCAATCTCTTTTACTTAAGCATGGCCTGTTATAATTTTTATTTAAGTAGAGGGCCATGACTGAAACACAATTCCGCCCCAAATTCGCCAAAGAGCCATATAAACGTTCTACAGCAGAGTCTGAGCCCACTGTTATCGATTTCCTCGTGGGAATATTAGACAGGGCAACTACAGTCAGATAGGAAAGTCACAATGCATGGTGAGAGGGCATGGGGGATGCTTTTTTGCTGCTCTTTATGCCTGCATGCAGTCCACTTATATAAGGGTGGAGGGTGCATATCAAACCTCTCTCGTGTATTTCAACCCTTGTCCGTCATTCGCTCTGGGTAAAATATCCAGACTCCTCACATATACTCTTCAGATCTTCATTTGTTCTGAATTAATTTCCAAAACTTTCTACACTAGTAGTTTTGTGAACAGTCTCTAGCCTAAAAAACACCCCGCATATTGATTTTCGTCCAAATCATTCAATGCCTCTTCTTTTTCCGGTTGCTATGGCAAACCGAGCAAGGCCACCTTTAATTAATTTCACAATTTAATACTGTCTTTTTAATAGGTGGCGTTGGATGTAGCCTACATGGAAACGCGAGTTCAGACATTAATATAAGATTCTTCTAAACTTAGAATATTTATTGTATTATTCCTTTTGGTTCTGTCAATTTCTGTTCTGACATTTCTAACATTGACTTAAATTTCAGGACTTTGTAGCGGAAACAGGCAAATAAATTATTGCATGTAGCGTTGTTAAACTCTCAGTAAGACTGAAGATTATTGCATAAAGACTTGAAAAATTCCTCTCATAAGTAGACCTGGGATATTAAGGCAAATGCCTATTTTGTTCCTTATGAAATAACATGAACATTTTTAAATATGTGGACGTTTCATGATACATCTCTTACATTTATAGAGTTTTATAGTGTCCTAAAATGCCTATTTGGGCCTTTAGAGCCTATTTTACTATTTTAGTGCCTAAAAAGAATATTTTTTACATTTAAAATAAAATTCAACTTCTGTAATTTTTACAATCTTATAATGGACATCCCGCAATGAAAAGCAGAACAGCAGAGGTGGGTTTTTCACAGAAACTTGATTATTCCAAACAATTGTTGCTAAAGGAATGCTGCCTGACGGGGAGGGGGAGGATTAAGGAGGAAGGACTACTGTGTCAAGTCACCAGTGAAAGAACATCTGTTTAAGTGAATATAGTTCGTGATGGCTAATTTTGCAGTTAATTCTGTTAAGAATAGGTATACCACGTTTCTTCCAAAAAAAAAAAAATACCATGTTACAGTTTAAGTGTATATTGTAACATTTTAAAGTCTATTTTCTGTCTATCTACACATTTTTAAAGCATATTTTAAGTGCCTATTTTCTCTTTTAAAAGCCTATTTTAGGTGGCTAAAACTAAATTTTCTAGAGCTTAAAATCGTAGGTCTACTCATAAGGACGTAGGGTTTATTCTATTCCTTTAAACTACCTTAAAGTCAGTCTACATGAGTGTACGTTTTAATATAATCGGACTGTAGCCTATACATGTTATATATTAAATGCCATTATATGAAGCTTGGCTGCAAGTTTCTGAAGAGCTTAAGGCAATATCCATACACAAGGATCCGTCTTAGGTCCACACACACAATGGCATTGTCTTGAAGATACGGGCTCATCCCCACAGGCGAAGGCAAGGCAGACGCTATCTGTATTTCTGTCCGTCCGGATTTATGACATCTCATGACGTCACTGGTGTCCTAGTGTGGGAGACGCGGTTTTTACGACTGGTGTTACAGATGTGTGTTGTTTAGATTTGTATCCCTGGGGACGCCTTTATTTTGTTTGGTTTTTGTTATCTGATGTTGGTGAAATCTGATTTCAAAGCAACACTTGCGGCTGGCTGCCAGTTGAAATGTCCACCTGAATGCTAAAAGTAAATATTCCATATTTGAATTTCCTACATAGTAGACATTAGTAGTTATGTATTCTGTGTGACCCCTAAGGTGGCTTACTGAATGCAACCCGCAATACAGGGGCAGCCACCGTGTATTGCAGGGGCAGACCCCTGCAATACAAGGTGGCGGCGTAGGGGAAGGTGGCTTAGTGGAGGGGAAGGTGGGGTCCTCAACTACCGGCCCCCCAGGTCAGCCAGTGGTTAGTCTCCCCACCCACTGCCCTTTGGTCACCTGGGTGTTTGATCATAGCTCTGGGTGCTTGCGCCACCTGTGTAGAACAACGGCCTAAGTGTTTAACTAGGTAATTATTTGTGATGATATAATATTTGCATGTCTTAGTGTGGATGTAGACAGGACCGCAGCTTTGCGTCTCAACACAGCATACAGAAATAAACACACCGTGAGGTCATGCACCAGATGTGTTATTGCGGAACACATGTTGCATGTTGCTACGCTAGTTATCTTCTTATTTAATTACCATTCATTCGTTTCTGAAATAAATATTATTTCTAACATCAACAATTATAATTTTACTCTTTTAATTATTTAACTTAAATAAAACTATTAATCGGATTGATCAGGATCTTATACTCTCGTAAGAAAACACTCGTAAATTAATTTACATATTTATTCTAAAAGTCAATAAGTGAATATGTTTCCTTGAACTCGCATTTTACGGAGTTCTTCACAACCATCCTCATCTTCATGGCTTCCGACGTCTTGCGACGTCATGGAAAGTAAAGAGACTGAGGCCTGTTTCGGTCGGGTTTATATAACCATCCTTGCCACACCCAAACCTCGGGTTTAACAAAATAACATAAGAAAGTACTATATGCCTTTCTTGTATGCGAATCGTCTATTATTTGCATAAATATTACTGAATTGACTTAATTCAATAAAAGCTTAAATCTTGCGTTAAGCAACGGAAAATAACGACATAATTATGACCTCATCAACAACCAATAGAAACTAGTCTAATTTATCCTTACTAAGTAATCTGTGAATAATGTGTGACCCATGCATCGCCGTATCCTAAATTATAACATTGCTATTATAATCTGGGAGAAACAATGACAATGATTTTCGTTATAACCGTGGTATACTCAGGTATACACCATGGCTCAACACATGTATCGCTTTTGCCACACATGTGATATAATATTCAGCCCAAGTCGGCTCGTTATCCACACCTCAGGTTCGAATCCTGCATCTGTTATGTATTTTAAATAATAATATTTTCCCCCACTTCATGTCTGGCCGTCATCGTCTCAAGCAATGGAAGGATAAACCTCGCTACTTAGGCGTCGGTGGAGAATACGATCGATACAGATGAAATAGTTGAAAGCTGAAATACGTGTCCATTTTTTGTTATCAGGCCTAGATGGTGAAGCTGTGAGATACGCGATGGCATGTTAACGTTCTGCATGTGTTGATGGCATACCCCCCACCTGTGAAGTCAAAACATTATTCGCAAGCGTAAATGATGCAGCTGGTGGTTATTTGTGCGAATCTTAGCATGTGGTAAACTGATTCCATATATATAGTGTAGATTTTTCCACGGCACGAGCTTATTATTTCTTGATACTTACTGCAATGGAGATCACCGTATTTGATATGGTGGGCCACGAGGTGCGGCTCCAGCAGCACCCCGAAATATACCAAATCATAACCAGCTCTGATCATCGCCGGGAAGAATTCGTCATCGTGCACCCCTGCGGGAGGGGTGATAGGGAGTTCTTTGACGACGTGGAGTCTCACCCCTCCCAACATCACATGGAGGTATGTGACGGTGACCGCCACGTCACCATATGCTGTAAGCCGGCAGGGCCACCATCCATCGAGGCCTGGGGGCGTGGGTGCCACAGGTGGTGCACCACGTTCAAAAACCAGTGTCTAAAGGTATGTACTTCATTTTTATTATAGTCAGTGAATTATAACATTCGTGTATAGTCATAAATGTTCAATCACCATTTTAAGCGATTTCATCCCTCGTTATTGTGAATCAGGGCCCGGATTCTAATGACATGTCATCTTTTTATTGATGCTGCATCAACTTGTAGAAAAATAATGGCCTCTAGATTATAGAAATGCATTTTTATTTGGTAGTTTTTTGCCATTTTATGTCATTTTTAGGGCATTTATTTCAATTTTAGGTCATTTTCGTGTCATTTGCCTCCTTATTTAGTCAGTTTCATGCATTTACATTGCGTGTATTAACTTTTTTTTTTTTTTTTTTCGTCGCTAGTGGTGGTGTCTTTGAAGTGTTGTCTGTTTAATGCAAGAAGGAAAAGTGTTGTCATGTCTCAGTCGGAAGTGAGAATCAAAGAAACGTCAAAATTTTGTATTATATTACTATTGTTATTAGATTGACTTGACACCAGAGTCTACCACCTGCTTGGATCTGAGAGTGCAAACTACTGTTTGCCCTCAATAATAAAAAAACAATATAATCCGGCAGACCTCAATAGATAGTGCCGAATTTTGACTCAGTGCCAGTATAAACTTCCGTGAGAGAAGAACATTCACAACATTACAGTTTTTACAATTATGCACAAACTAGTCTATAGCTTTGAGTGTATAATAATTTTTATAAATAAAATATCAGTTTTAGGCCATTTTTAATAATTATTAAGTCATTTTACAGGTCTTTTTCAAACAATTTTAGGTCATCAGAATCCAGCCCCTGATTATAACATTCGTATAGTCATACAGTTAAATTTTAAGTGATTTCAATCCATGTTATTACACCATTCTTATACGTTTTTGTATTTTTTCATATGTTTCAGAATATATCAGACATGTTCAGGGCTGCTCGCATAAAGCAATGGGTAAGAGAGATAGAAGATGCGTCAACAATTGAACATTAATAATTTTTAAAAAAATTTTTTATTTTTTTTTATTTTCTTTATTCTTTTCTCTGTGATTTAAAAAAATAAATATTGATATAAATGAATACTTGTGTAAAAATTATTTAAAAATCGAGCTCTTCCATTTTTTATGAATGAAAAAGGTCGGTTATATCCTTAAATTAATTCCATTCCTTAATTCCAAACAATAGACCCCAAGCATGTTCTCTCAATTTTTTACAGGAGGCTGTGAGGAATCTTCCACGCTGAATAAGTCATACTCCATTGAAAATAATAATTTGGTGTTTAACATAAAGGTGGGGTGGTTGTGGGATGGGGGGTATTCCATTCATATCTGCTTGCAGCTGTTGTGATCACGCAGCCATTGCACTACGTCTCATAGCACTAGAGATGTACTTGGCACGAGTATACTTTTTTTTATCATTGTGCAGTCAACATTCTGTCTGTCATTAAACAACATCTGCATCTCATGAACTTTCATTCTAAATGATAGTTTCATTCAATTTCATAAAGGTTGTGATTTAACGATCAATGAGACAATGGTTGTATAGGGTTCAGACTTTTTAGGTAAATACATATTTGCTTCGGGACTTTATCAAAGTTCCGGTTGGGGCCTTCGGTTTCAAAATACTGAGTTGTATATCACATAAAGAAATATATTTTCGATATTTTTTTTTTTTTTTAATAAATATTTTAGCTAGCTACCACATATCTTGTTTAGAAATATATATTTACTGTTTTTGTAAAATTGCGGCATATTTTCATTGTGTTGTTATGTTAAGTCAGGGTTGATTAGGTCTTAACATCTTGCAATGTTTCAAATCATCACAGCTTTAAGATGCGCAAATAAAACAACGTTTGACCATATAATCCTCTTCGCGATTAGGTTGAAAATTTCTTTATGCCTTGACATTATAATCAAATGGATAGACCAACGTAGCGAAACTGTTAAACAGTAAATTGAGATAGAGGTCATTCAAGCGATCGCGATAGTTATTATGTCCAAAAAATAACCAAAGCCTACTGTAATTGATTTTGACATTGTGAAAACTTATGTTTTGAAAACGCTAAAATCACAACTCGCGAACGAAAGCTAAAATTAAAAATCCAGCTTCGATGTGCATTCAGCCCATCTATGTTTAAAATTTCAGATCTCTGCGTTCAGTAGATTTCGCTGGGCATCGTGGACAGACAGACAAACACATCCTTATATTATTTTAAGATAGCATGTACCCGAGATAATTATTTCAAAAGCATAATAGTTAACACCTAAATCACGTGGACTACATGCCATGATTAGATAGGTAAAAGAGACCTCAGAATACCCCTGTATAGTGAGTTAAATTGAACAGCGTTTGACCATAATAATCCTCCTCGGTGAAGGTTGAAAATTTCTTTATTGCTTGACAATATAAACGAGAGATCCACACAAAAAAAAAAGATATGCCTAATGCCTATTGCCGTGAATATCCACATGCTACGTATGATTATATCATAGCAGTAGGGTTTTTCAAAGCTTATACGAGAATTAAGATGAAATTTGCCTTACATATGTGACTGTGTTATTTTTTATAAATCATGCACCAGACTACATGCACAGCGGTATGACGTAACTGTAACAGTTGTCACTGAAACAGTTGTCTGGATTCATAGGGCAGGCTTTTAAATATAACTGCCCCCCCACACCATCTTCTTCACCGACTGGCTGTCCACAGTATTTCCATACAGCCCCCACGTCATCATCATCATTTTTTTCCTGTCATTATGTAATTTCTTTGTGTAAGTTGAAAGATATTCTCTGTCTGCAAGGTAATTTGCGTTGTGCAGAAAGAATAATAATTTCTATTTACCATATCTTTTCTCTCTTTACCTTAGTTTTTACCTCTCACTCTTAGGACCTTTACAGGGGCCGCGAGAGAAGGATTATCAGTATAATGCCGGGGGGCCACCTCCGATGCACTCACTCTGAACAAGGTGAGGATAATAATGACAGCCTGGGCCTACATTTGTCTCACAGGCGAGGAAAAATCCTTTGTCCCCGACCGGAGAGGTGCGAACGCATCCCTAGGTTCGGCTATTTTACTGTATTTTTTTGGCAAAATTAAAACAACGGATATTTTTTTTAAGACATCTTCACATTAAACTACGGGGTGTGGAGGAGAATGTAAATAATTCCAATGTGGTTGGATTTTTATAGAAGTACATCAAAATCGACTTTAAATTTTCTTACAAATATGCAAGATTAACATCCTGCAATGTTGAACGAACATTTTTCTCTGTTCCGTGAAAATCGTCGCAGCTTTAAGATGCACAACTTAAGATCTGCTGCAACAGTTCTACGCTAGCAGATAGATGAGTACTTCTGTAAATTTTCATATTTTCGCCTCTTTAACCACATAAAAAAATTAATATTTTCGGTTTTATAAGCACCTAAAGGTCCGAGCCCTATCTATGCATGCATTACAACAGACTAGCATGTGCCCGCGGCTTCGCCAGCGATATTATTTCAAATTATAATTATTAATTCCTAAATCACACGAATTACATACCACGATCAGATAGGTAAAAGCAACCTCAGATTCGAGTTTCTTGACCAAGAAAACCCCTGTATAGTGAGATTCGTCTAAATCGAACGGTGTTTAACCATATTTAGGCCTACCCTCTTCCGTGAAGGTTGAAAATTTCTTTGTGCCTTGACATTATAAACAAATGAATCGACCAGCGTGGGCTTACAACATTCTAGCGATCGCGATAGTTTTATGTCCAAAAATAGACAAAGCCAACTGTAATTGAAATGTATAACTGAAAACTTATGTTTTGAAAACGCTAAAATCACAACTCGCGAACGAAAGCTAAAATTAAAAATCCAGCTTCGATGTGCATTCAGCCCATCTATGTTTAAAATTTCAGATCTCTGCGTTCAGTAGATTTCGCTGAGCATCGTGGACAGACAGACAAACACATCCTTTTATTAATATAGATTGCCATTTGTGAGCGAGATGGAGAGAGAATCACATACACATGTAGACGTTCTTCTTTATACAAATTCATATCGTTTCACTTATACTTTGAGACCATGTGATGATAAGTCACAAGGCTATTATCGAATATATAAGTATGAATAGCCACACCCTGCTTGTGATTTATCATCGCAGTAGGGTTTTTCAAAGCTTATACGAGAATTAAGATGGAATTCACCATACATACGCCCCCCTTCTGTTATGTGTCTGCGTTATTTTTTATAAATCTCACAGACCGTTGGAACTGCATGCTATGCAACATCCTTTCTTAGCGGGTACATCATCTGCATCACTGTAACAGCTGTCACTCCACACATCTGGATTCATATAACTCACCCCACCCGCAAGCATACAATTCAACGCGAGACATTGCAATCTTCATCTTACACGAAGTTTCTTTACAGCGCTGAACCACATACATTTAAGGGGACCCAGAAGGTTGAATATGGGTCAAAATATACTTTTTTTCTGTTTCTAGGCTTCGTGAAGGATTCATTCCCGGTGTTATATCGATTATATATATATCGTGACCACTGCAAAAATATTCCACAATATTTCACAATCACCTTTGAAAAAACTAATTTTTGTTCAGAGCGCCTACATACATTTCTGGTTCTGGTCTAATTGTGGTAACATTCTTCCGCTTTTTAAACACCCTAGCATTGTAAAATATTGATTAAATATTTTAACATTACTCGAAATATCCACAAAATAATTCCATCTATAACAAAAATCACTCAGTAAACACACTGGGTAGCCATGGTAGAACTGATAGGCCTATATCTTTCTTTAAAGCTCCATATCTCAATACCTTTTTTTTCCGCGAAACTATTGAACATAGAAAACTGAAATTTTCAGGCAGCCATATAGTGGTGAAGATAGTAAGTGATTAGTATGACTTTTTATAATGAAAAATAGACTACTGTAAAAAATAATAATTATTCTTACAATAAAGCATAGATATGAAAACCCTAATGTTCTGTAAGAATTTCAACCAACTACAGTTAATGTATTCTGAGAAAAATTCCTAACTTTTTAACATTGTCCGTGTTAGAGTTGATTACACAAAGCCGCAAACCCGCTGAAGTTATAGGATTACAGCGTTCACGGTTAACTTTGGATGCAATCTGACGATGCATGGGATGTGTACTAAAGCTGTGGCATTTGGCATTATGGCATAAACCATAAAATAGTGAAAATATTGGTCAATAAATGTACAATTATTATTGAATTGGTTAATATATAAAACACACTACAGTACTTAGCGAAAAAAAAATCTTTCTGAACTGATACGCCCATCAAATTGCCCCTAGAAAGAAGAAAATCTGAGGTGTTTACCTGAATAACAAATGAACGGAGATTCTGTTGTCTATTTTCTGAATGCTCCTCTTTACCCCCCACTCAAACATGACCTAAAATGCTGAAAAATGACCTAAAAATGTTGAAAATGGTGAAATATGCAAAAAAAATTGCTCTTATTTAATGATATCCATTGGAGCTATCTTTTAACCTTCATCAAATGCCATGCAAATTCATCACACTCCACTTTGTTTGTATCATTTCATCATGTATAAATTGTTCATCCGTTGGAAAACGATAGCTATATACTTCATCGAGTGCAATATAATTTCACAGAAACATGAGGTGTACAAAACCACCTCTGAATTGATTGTGGTAATATAACAAGATGCAAACCTAAAAAAATCAACTAACCCTTTAGATCCAAGATCATGACTGCCATATCAAGACCACTCCAAGACTGTGCTCCTTTACGCATCGCAGAAGTTCTTGATGTCTTGCGAGGCCTAGACCTACCAGCTGTCAGTGAGTTGTGAGGTGTAAGATGTGATTAAAAATTATATAATTTTTTGTTAGTTCTAGCACGATACGGTAAATACATAAGACCTAGACCCATTCGAAACTGTTAATCAGTAGTGACCAACCCCAGATCGATATTATCCAGTCCAGATCGATCTTGACCAGCTACAGACTCATATTAACCGGTTCAGATTAATTTTACCTATAAATAAGTGAGCCCAGACAAGTTTTACACCAGTCCAGAATAGACCGGCGTAGCGAAACTGTTAAACAGTAGTGACCAGTCCAGATCGATCTTGACCGGTCAAGATCGATCTTGACTGGTCAAGATCGATCTTGACTGGTCAAGATCGATATTGACCAGCTACAGACTCATATTAACCGGTCCAGATTAATTTTACCTATAAATAAGTGAGCCCAGACATGTTTTACACCAGTCCAGAATAGACCGGCGTAGAGTAAAGTCATCATCCCTGGGTATCATTCTACGTTTCACGATATCATGGATGAGAGTTGTAAAAAGGCGAGAGAGAGAGTTTCGTGGGGGAGCTTTTAAGAACTGAGAGTGAAAAATCTACTCGTTTTAAGGTTCTAACAAAGGAAAATTACTTATCACTCATGCGGGAGGTAGATACTGCTAAAGAATCACAAAAGAAGACGGCTACACAAAAAAGAAGATTGAAAAGATTTGATGTGGTAGAAATAGGAGGAATTAGGAAACTTGTTGCAAAAAACGATAGAAAATATTACCTTTCGGTTGATGACATATACGATGTTATTGATACCGCTCATGCGGCAATAGGACATGGTGGTCGCGATAAAATGTATAATGAACTATCCAGAAAATTTGCAAACGTTACAAAGGCTATGATTTCTCTTTATTTATCCAAGTGCCCAATTTGTCAAGACAGACAGAAATTCATCTCCAATCGATATCTTCTCTCGGATACGAACACTCATCAGCAGGCTGACCCCATCAATACGTGTCATGTTAATAAAAAATTATTTCTGGAAGAAGAAGAGGAGGAACAATATTCAAACTCATTTTCGGAAGAGGAGGACTCCTCCGATGAGGTTTTGTCACACCGTGGAGGCATGTGGAAGGACTTACATGCGAATCACAAAATAGACTTCGACCCCAACCAGCTCGTTGACAGACTAAAGCTTCTCATGTCCTCGTCTGCTACCACACTACATCACCACAAGGAAATACAGGATATCATAATGGAATTGAGGGATAGAAATTATATAGAATGAACAGAGTCTTAACAGTGGAGTGGTGGAGCAGGAGGAGGAAGGAACACTTGTATTTTTTTACTTCATTAAAGACTCAAGTATAGTCATGTGTTTTTATTTCCATTCCTTTACCTTACAACATACAGCATAATTCATTTTTTTCCATTCCTTTGCCTTACAACACATAGCATAATACACACAAGACACACAGCATTAAACACAAGACACATAGCATATTTCATTTTTATTTACACACACAAGACATATAGCATAATACATTTTTATTTACATATAGGACTCTGACAATATATATATACATTTTTACACTTTACATCTTTTAGCTGGGGGTTCCTCAGCATCCCTGATTTTGTAATGCCCGTGAGCAAGAGTATCCACGCCATTAGGTAATATGTAACGCTTGTCATCGTTGCTAGATAAAGTGACTTTGTTCATAGCAATCGAGAACACGTTATGTTTAAACGATCTGATGGATCTATTTACCGAGAATGTTGATTGTCCGCTCTGAAGACAGCCAACATAATCTTCAAAGTTGACATCTTTGTCAATAACATTTTTCCTAATGCCTTTCAATTTCTTTATGTCCATATCGTTAAACCTTATGGCGTACATTTTTGCTCTAAGGCCTACAAACTCAGTTATAGTATGACCAGCACCTTCATCCTTGAATTTACCCACCACCGCCTTGTTTTGGGGGGAATACAAGGGATGTTCGGGTGGGTAGACGCTAGTATCCAGCTCATCTCGGAAATGCATCATGTCACGGAAGAGGTCATCCGTCTCGATCTTGTATACGAAGCTATCAGTATCCATATATGTGAGCTTAATTTTGTTTTCGAAATACTTTCGCATGGTATCATAGTGAAAGTCATACATTCTGACTTTGGATAATTCTAATATAGACATACCGACATAGATTGCTTTGTCAAACACCAAGCTAGTTTTAGCAAGGTGGACACCGACCAAATTCTCGCTGAATATGGTTCTATCTAAAAAGTTTGGCTTAGCCACCAGCTTTCTCATTAAATTTTGATCTGAAACAAGCCTGAAATTTATCCTTTTCCGTACATTTTCCATTGTCTTGCCAAAAACGGCGTTGTTCATCAGTTTAAAAAAGTCTTTTTCAAAGTTGTTGGCTGCAGCCCTACGCTTGACCGTATTAAAGTCAATGTAAGGTTTCAACCAGCAGCTTTGTTGAAATTCAATAATTCTATGGATCTTGGATAACCTCAATCCGTGTTGTAATGCTTGTTTAAGCACAGAATAGTGAATGACATAATTTTGTTTAGTTTCAAGAGTTGTCAAAAGTTTCTTGAAATTACTTCCAGGAGGACATTTCATTTCTGGACAAAAGGGTAGATCAGTATGAGCGTCGTGGAGGTGATCTGGATACTCAATGTCTACCTCAAGGACATATCCCAATTTACAATTGCTCGGTACGGACATGACGTCAAAGGACGCTATCTCATCTTTCTCGAGCCAACGAAAATTACCAGTAGGTAACGCTTGAGACATGGCGTAACCATAAAGGTTATTGGCGTCGACGTAGTAAAGGTGAGAGCTCGACCTTGATGCATCGTAGTCGGCGGAACAAGGGATATTTGCCGCAGCGTGTCTCGTTACACACTGACAAATTCCACCTCTTATTCCACGCTCAAACATCTGCACCATGTCCATATCGGTCAACAGCTGTAATTTTACCTCTGTGAACTTTAACATGGATGCATAAGCGAATCCGGGAGCAGTCGAATAGTAGAGACAATCTATCCCATATGTATCATGGCACATTTGCCTAAAATTCTCGAAAACGTCTGTTAAGATCAAGACATCAGATTTCAAATATAAGTCTGAATATTCCCCTAAAGACTTGACCGAAAACGAATTCCAGACATTAACAGCATGAGAGTAGTCTCGATCTGAGACACCCGCATTGCTGAGTTTGTTGTAAAACGCCTCTTTAGGCGGTAATTTTGTCTCATCAAGAACTTCGTAGGACGACACATAGTCGTAGGGGAAGACCCCCTTTCGACATACCAAATCGGTTTTGTCGCCAAACGAATTTCTGGTTTCTATAAATTTCTGCTTGGGTAGATTGTCCGCTAGCTTCTCCAAGCTACTGGCCATGAATCGGAAAGAATCTATAAACCGCAACTCCATACCTCCACGCTTCAAATATGAGGAGGGAATAAATTTAGAAAACGATACATACTTCTCTTGAGAGTTGCAAATGACGTTAATTCTATTCTTGTCAAAGCCTAACTCTTTCACAATGAAATGAGCATCGTAATTTGAGAGGTTATGCAACACGACAGGGACGAATGTCTGGTTTCTGTAATTCAGATTACAGTTCCTGTGAGCGGCCCCTCTGAATCGCCCGCTGACATGACAGTGGTCCCTGACTTTATAGTTCACTTCGGTGAAATTACCATGCTTACAGATATGGCAGATGGTGCTGGTCATATACTGGTTGTTCTGTTCTGCCGTGAGAGGGATCATGGGTTTTATTTCACAGTTTAAAATGGCATCTATGGACTTTATGTCTTTTACAAGAGAACTCATAAAATGGGCTCCTGCTTCGGGTCCTCTGTATAGCCGCAGATTCGAATGTTCACCTTCCAAGTCCTTAATAAAGTAGGCGTAACTGAAAGGTGTATGTTTTTGATAATTTTGAGTCCAGGATTTTGCAGGCTCATTTTGACATCCGGCAATAGGCTCCAATAAGCACTCAAAATCCGCATAGATCACAAACCTAATCTTCTGCGAATACTCATGCTTAGTGAAACTTACTTCCAAACGTTTAGGAAATTCACACCTGACGGGTGAGAACGAATTACATACAGCCAAATGAGCCTCAAGTCTCTGGTCGGCTGACTCACCTTTATACGACTGGAAGTGCGTAAAGCACCGTTTGCATACTTTGACTTGACGCTTGTCCGATGTGACAAAAGGCCTAATGAATGCGTTGAAATCAGAAATTAAGACATAATGTGAATTTACTTCATCGCAGACATAGAGCAAGTCTCTATGGTCGTCCAACTCCTTATCAGCAATTTTGATTGGTACAACTTCATCCCGCTCGTCTAAACCAAACACATTGATCGATATGTTATTCATTTTTGAAAACTTGTCGATGTCGTGTAATGCTACCGGGAATTTTACACAGCTCCAGTCGTATCTGTCAGATAATTCTTGGTTCCCGAGATAGCTAGCCCATAAGTCATTACCTACCTCTATAAATTTTGCCAAGATGCAGTACTTGAAACAATAATCGTCATGATTGTCAATGTTCACTAGAGATTTTAAATGCCTAAAACGTTCGGGTAGGAGCATGAATTTCCTACCTGCAAAAGGTTTATAATGGTTGACGCGTAATTCAATTTTATGTATGGATTTGAACATGAACCCAGACCCTCGTAAGGCTACGTCTTGATATTCCTGTTGAATTTTCTCTATTTGTTTATCTAAAATATCTGACACATTGGTTGTGACAACAGCTACCTCGTTTTTTGATTTGAAATTACGTAGAGTGGATTTTCCTTCCAAGTTCTCAAATCCGCATTCCACAAAAATATTGAATTTTACAGACTTAAATTGTTGGATAGAGTCCCTCACCAGTGCCTCCATCTTGGGTTTGTAGGCTGCTAGGCCGCTCTCCAGGTCCGCTTGCGGGATATTGGTTGCTGCATATGTAGCGATTCTCGATCTGAAGGCTGAGTCCACTTTGCGAAAATCATTCTGTAAGAATTAATACAATGTATACATTAGCATAACATATAGAAAAACCATGTAAACATTAGCGTAAAAAACATGTGATTGTAGTAAGCTACTCACATCAGACTGAGTAGCGGTCCCATGTCTGTTGACTGACTGCGAGACTGCTTGGCTGCCGTGAGCGGTGAGAGCTCCCCCCACATTATAATGGCTGCCGACATCTGTCACCGCTTGCGATGAGGTGGATCCTTGCGTCTGCACGTTAACATCTGGCATGTGATGGGGCGCGACTCCTTGGCCGCCGTCTGCAGTTTGCTGAGATGATACTACAATGGGATGCATGTTTGCATCTGGCACGGCGAAAGGCTGTAACAAAAAACTTATAATGAGGCGAGTTGTCTCGGAAGTAACACACTAATATATAACACATTAATATATATATAACACGTACCGAGTAATCATAGTTTTGTCCGCCCAAAGCTGTTCTCAACACTGATTGTCTGGCTGTCCGTGGACTTGGTTCATTGGACACATCAGGCTGGCTTAGTACCGATGGGTTGGTCTGTGGTCTCGCTACCGCTGTCCTTGGCTCAATGGCTGTTGATGGCCCGGCTGCAGGTGACCCGGGTTCGATGACTATTGACGTAGGTCTCGGTGTCTTGGCTTCACGTTGTCTGTACATTTCATTAGGATTCATTGGATTATGGGTAGATTCCAAATGGTCGTTTAGATAACGTTGACAGGAGAAACTTTTTCCACATTTAACACAGACTAGTTGACTGTTAGAGTGTGCTTCCCGCACATGTCTGGTCAATACATCGCGACGGGTAAATGAAGCCCCACACGAAACACAGGAGAAATGGCTTTGTGTATGCCTTTGCCTCACGTGCCGGTTCAGGTCTTGTTTATGCCTATACTTGGCATCGCACGCGGAGCACTTGAAGAACGCAGTAGTAGTACCTTCCATGTCGGCTGCTATCCGTTGAATGAGCGAAATCGTCTGCAGCATGCGTATTTATATCGGCTCACGCTAGGGACCACGGTCACCACGCGTCGGTACGGCGGGGTCACTGCATGCGATAAGCTGTGTGTTATTTTCGTACGCGTGGCTGCCGTACTCTAGCTAAGATACACAATAATATTATATCACATGTACTGCAACATTGACACACGCTAGAGTACAACGTGCACATGTATGCAAGACCAACGCGTGGTGAGCTGAGTTATTCTGGTACGCAGAGATGCGGCTTTGCCGTGCGAGACAGCAGACAGCATGCGGGACCTCACACGCGCCGTGAGCCGGGCTATTCTCGTACGCGCAGCTGCATCACGTCTGGAACCATGCTAGCATATGCAAGCCTGCAATAATATTACAAACTCACAAATATTTACCAAGCCCACAAAATATTTACCAATACTCCCAATATTACCAATAATTAAACACTTAGGCCTTTGTTCTACACACACAGGCGGAGCAAAGGGCGCTCGCACCCAGATGGATAAAAGAACTATGTGCGATAAGGGCGCAAGCTCATAATTACCAATATTCCCAATATTACCAATAATTAATCACTTAGGCCTTTGTTCTACACACACAGGCGGAGCAAAAGGCGCTAGCACCCAGATTGATAAAAGAACTATGTGCGATAAGGGCGCAAGCTCGTAAATATCACAAATAATTACCAATAAGCATGCTAGCACCCAGGTGACCAAAGGGCAGTGGGTGGGGAGACTAACCACTGGCTGACCTGGGGGGCCGGTAGTTGAGGACCCCACCTTCCCCTCCACTAAGCCACCTTCCCCTACGCCGCCACCTTGTATTGCAGGGGTCTGCCCCTGCAATACACGGTGGCTGCCCCTGTATTGCGGGTTGCATTCAGTAAGCCACCTTAGGGGTCACACAGAATACATAACTACTGACATTTTACGAGCATTCATCTTATAAGTAGACCTGGGATTTTAGGCTCTAAAAAAATTAGTTTTAGGCACCTAAAATAGGCTTTTAAAACAAGTAAATAGGCTTTTAAAAGAGAAAATAGGCACTTAAATATGCTTTAAAAATGTGTAAAGAGATAGAAAATAGACTTTAACATTTTCACTGCTCTGACGCATAAATTCGTTCGTTCAAAAACTGTATAAAAGCAGAAATGTAATATTTATAGAGTAAAGCTACATGTAAAATTATGAGAATTTTTATCCTTTTGTTTGACTGTAATCCATAGTAACCAGTTATTCTACTGCAATTCTCTCTATTGATTTCAAACTTAGATCCCACTGATGATTTCAGTTGATGATGGCTTATATCAATACATAAATTCAGCATTGTAAAGGTTAAAATATTACAATATAGGCTACACATAAACCATGGTCTTTTTTTTTTTACTGCAAGAAAAGTGGTATACCTATTCTTAACAGAATTAACTGCAAAATTAGGCATCACGAACTATATTCACACCTGCCTTCCACTCCGGCGGCCCGGGTTCGATTCCCGGCCGGGTCGGGTATTTTTCAGTAGTGAAAAATCCCTCTCCCGGGTTCAGGACTGGGTGTTTGTCAGTAGGTTAAGATAATGCACATTGTGCGCGATTCCTTAATTATATATTAAACAGATGTTCTTTCACTGGTGACTTGACAGTTGACACAGTAGTCCTTCCCCCTTAATAATCTTCCTCCCCCGTCAGTCAGCATTCCTTTAGCGACAATTGTTTGGAATAATCAAGTTTCTGCCTAAAACCCACCTCTGCTTTTCAGTGAGGGATGTCCATTATAAGATTTCAAAAATTACAGAAGTTGAATTTTATTTTAAATGAACAAAATAGACATGTTAGGCACTAAAATAGTAAAATAGGCCCTAAAGGTCCAAATAGGCATTTTAGGGCACTATAAAACTCTATAAATGTAAGTGATTTATCATGAAACGTCCACATATTTAAAAAATTTCATGTTATTTCATAAGGAACAAAATAGGCATTTGCCTTAAAATCCCAGGTCTACTTATAAGTGTACTGACCAATGTAGCCAGTATAACTGGAATGAGGAATGATGTCAAGTTAATTTCCTTTCTTCTTTTTTAATCTATTATTTTTAAATAGATTTAATTTAAAAATACTGTTTTAACTCAACCTTTTCTACCAAACACCTGGTTCGAATTTCTTCCAATTTGGCACGATTGGTCTTTGAAGTCATTGAAAACTACGTATGTGTAAGGATTTTTGTCTTTTACTTTCGTTTTAAACAATGTTCTCTTCACTATTTTTTTTTATTAAGCCTTATTTAGGCCTAGGCCTTCCTTTGAGCATCATGGCCTTAACAAGTGTCCAGGTTCTGTGTGTATATCAATAGGCCATTTAACTGTAGGCCTAAGTGTTTATGTCGTCTGATAATTCTTTATATTTAAGCTACGTAAAGCGATATATTTAAGAATAAAATTATGTAATTTAATGTAATTTAAGTAAATAGAATGCAAGTGTTAATAAATATGTCTTAATTATTTTCTGTTAAATAAATTATTTGTTATTGTAATATTGTAAAGTTCATTTGTATTAATCCTGGTTGAATGGAAGAGAAGGTCTAATGGCCTTAATTCCACCAGGTAAAATAAACCAATTCTAAATTCTAAATTATTTAAAGAAAACATCTACAGTTCAAAATAATCGCGAGCGAAGACGCCGGCACCTGCTGGTATATTATTTAATAATTGTACTAAGCCTTAATAATTTTAAAAAACCCTTAGTAATTTTATTGTCTTCCACAAAAGGAAAGATTTCCTGGAGAATATCACGTCTTCGTTTATGACAGCTGAACGCACATTCCCGCAATTGGGCCTTAGTATACAGAGCGTTAATGAATAACACCGAAATATTTTACCCAATTCACTTATGCAGTGGCGGCCAGTATTTTGTAAATTTTGCAGATTATGAAAAGTCGAAATTATGATATAGCTGTTGATGAATGATTAAGAATCAGGGTTTTATAGATCACTAAGAAGGCATGAAGTCAATTTAATAGATGTTAACCCTATTTCGCTTTATTAGTAAATTATGACCAAACTGTAATGACTTTAATTACCTATAGCATACACATTTTACGTCATGGGCAAAAATCTCCCGATATAAGTTACTTGTCTATGTCCCCTCTATACACAGGTAAAATATTTCGGTGATATTCATTAACACCTGTATATGAGGCGAAAAGCGAAAAAAAATCGCAAGCTACATGCTTAGGATAGAGAAGGTTACGTAAATTAAATGTTTTAGGTAAGATTTTTCAGAACATTTTCTGCGTTCCGATCATATTCTTTTATAGGAAAGGTAAAGTAATTTCCAATTACCCCACTCTCCCACGTTTCCCGATAAGAAAAATCAAAGACTGTACATTTATATGAAACCAGCTGAAAATATTTATCCTCATTAAGTCTGAAGATCCTATAAAGACATATTACCCTTTAAACGACTTACAGAAAACAATAAAATTTGCATTACCCGCTGTTAAATTAAAAAAAAAACTGCTTGGCTGTTTCCTGACGCAGTTTGGTATATAATGGCTACTTACCACTTTTATGAAGTCTGTGGAATTAAGTATTCTTCTTTTATATCCCCTATAATGCTGCTATAGTGACCGCCGTTGCTAGGTAACGAGTGAGAGGAATTTTAATTGAATCTCTTTTAAGTTTCTGAAGAGAGTCGTACTTCTTTTATTTTGTAAGGCTTGACCAAAGTACGGACATCAACGTCTCTTCCAAAGCCTGCTATAAACTGAAGGACTTTGTTTTGTTCGTGTTTGTGCTACTTGAGACAGTATCCAGGCGGCGCTGGATCTGATATCGCCCGTTTCCATAGAGATAACATTGTCACTGCCAGTTTGATGGTAACTTTACGATAGTTCTCCCTCTCTACACTACAGAAAACAGGATACGACAAATATTTTTATAACTCCTACTGTAAAATTCTCTTGTATGGACGATATCATCCCAGTTTTCTAACTGCTATGATGAGTTGCTCCACAATAAATTTTCAAAGCAGTGTGGTTCAATATTTTTAGAGACAAGCTAGATTTTGACGGGTAAGATCATATGTTAGTATTATTTCTACAATAGTGCTTTTTCATCCATTTATCGTTCATGCTATCATGGTGGTATCCAACAACAACAACCGCACTCATTACCGCAACAAAATTTACCGCACTTATTACCGCACATGTGCGGCATTATATCAAACCAAAGATCAGTGTCAGGAACTAAATACGTACATTAGGCTATTTGATTAGAGGCTGAACTTTCTTTTTAATTCAGCTGTGTTTATACTCCTTTCAGCTACGAGGTCATATCAGGAGTTTGGGATGTGGTGTCTATAGGCTACAGTAGGGTAGGCCAAGGAACTATCGACTGTCAATTGTTTCTATTATCGGTGTATTTTTATGGAGTAAATTTCAACTGATATTAATTTAAATGGATATGATACAGGATGAAATGGTAAGGATGATTCATGGTATGTAAATATCCAATTCGGCATTTGCTTTTACGACTGGGGAAACCATAAAAAAAGTCAAACTAGCCGGTCACGGGAATTGAACCTGGGATCTTCCATGTATTGTTATATTTCAAGGCGCCTTTTTTGCTTAGATAGCTTTTCAAGATTAATTCTATAATTCTTACAATAGGTGATATAGAAACAGCACAGCACTGTTTAAACATTCTACCCATCTCGAAACTACTTATGTTCGAAAATATTTAATTCACTCCCTTTTTACCCCATGTGACAAAAAACAGAATTGTCATTTAAGAAAATGCTCAAATCCTTTATTTTAAAACTGTTTAAAAGGCACGTATAGAAAATACTGTACGATACACGTGGTAAAACTATTTTATGTTAGCCCTTGTATGATATATAGGGCCTATCTAGGGCCCGGATTTGAAGGCGTTTATAAAAGGTATTTTAGCCTTCTATTTTCTGGGAATAGCCCTTTTTAGGCTTTAAACAAACGATTTTAGCAGTCTTTGTATTCTGGATCTGTGTCTGTACAGTAGGGTAGGCCATGGAACTATTGATTGTCAATTGTTTCTATTATTGGTGTATTTTTATGGAGTAAATATCAACCGATATTAATTTAAATGGATATGATACAGGATGAAAAGGTGAGGATGATTCGTGGTTTGTAAATATCCAATTCGGCATTTGCCTTTACGACTGGGGAAACTATGAAAAACCCCATGTCAAATTGGCCGGCCATGGGATTTGAACCTGGGACCTCCCGATTGCGAGTCAAAGATTCTTGTTCTTGATTCTCGCTCAAGAATTCCGTTTCCAATCAGAATAATTATACGGCGGTCGTAAAGAGAACACGCAACTTACGAGGAAACCTTGATGCCGTCTTTCTTATGTTTTCCTGACTCTGTTTCCATAGAAACCGAGCTTCTCGCTTAAAGAGAACGCACATAAAAAGTTTACAATAAAATCTGTTTTATAGCTTTAAATGTCAACTCACACATATGTATAAGGGTTTTATTGTAGTCGAGATATATCGACTCAAGGTGCATTTTCGATCTTGTTCGATTCATTTGGTAGAAAGCCTCCACCTTTTCTCTGAAACTTCCATAAAAGTTTACTGCCTCGAAACTTGACTTTATCGTCTTGAATATCGGCGATTGAGGAAACGCCGCCCCATATCACCTTTCCTGGACATTACTGAAACCTTCCTGGATTGTATCTTAGTCACCATTGACGACGGAAAAGTTGACAAGACTTCTGTGAAATGTTTGCTGAAGTTACTTCCTCTACACGTACCCTAGATACTAAAGGTAGTAGATACGTTTAGTACCTATGATAAGGGTAGACGAATTATTGTGTTCGACCCTAAAATTCCCTGTCGAGTTTTAACAAAATACAAGTCTTGAGGTACCTATAAATCTAAAGATACAAACTATTTTTTTCACTCCTTAGGTAGTAAGTGTTACTTACGAAAGTTGTTTACATGGATCGTAACTTGACATTACCACACGCAATCTTGTTGCTAGGGGCGACGGGCAGAAGGTTATTTGTTGCTAGGGGCGACGGGCAGAAAGTTACTTTACCGCCCGCAAACGCTTATTTGCGGGCTGTAATGACCAAGGCCTCCCCGCTTTATAAATATTCGGTTGCCATAAACAATAACAAATGCAAATCACTTTCTGATATAAACATCATTCTTCAATCTCTTTATATATAAAAGGCTTTGTCCTGACTGACAGGAATCAACGTACAGCCTAAACTATAACAGGTAGAGACTTGGAATTTTGACAGTACCTTCGTTTCATAATGTAGGTGCTCACTAAGAAGGGATTTTGAAAAATTCTGATTCTAAATGCCAAAAATTAAATGTTTTTGAAAATACTTAATCCCTTTTTGCATAGAATTATCGAAACAAATTCACAGAACATATTGTTGCCAATGGTATAGGTGGGTTTGGATTAAATTAAATGGATGTTTGACAAATTAGAGAAGGTATCATTATAATTCATATTATCTATATTAATAAAAGGAACTGTCCTCGATGTCCAGGGAAATCTACTGAACGCAGAGATCTGACATTTTAAACATAGGTGGGCTGAAGGGTCATTAAATGCACCGCGAAGCCGGAATTTTAATTTTAGTCTTCGTTCGTGAGTTATGAGTGAAAAACGGGCAAAAAACGTGCATTTTTTGCGTTTTCAAAACATAAGTTTTCAGTTATACATTTCAATGACAAATCAATTACAGTTGGCTTTGTCTATTTTTGTCACACCTTGAAAACAAAACTTTCGCGATCGCTTGAATGTTGTAAGCCCTAAATATGGTCAAACGTTGTTTTATTTGGACGAATCTCACTATACAGAGGTTTTCTGGGCCAAGAAACTCGAATCTGAGGTCGCTTTTACCAGACGATGCTATCTAATCGTGGTATGTAGTCCACATGATTTAGGAGTTAATAAATATTATGATTTTACTATTATGCTCTTAATTTTTAATTTTTGAAATAATTATCGCGGGCGAAGCCGCGGGCACATGCTAGTAGTGTATATACATAATATTTTCAGGTAATATAGCAATTAATACAATTAAATTGATATAAGTAACCGTCGTGCGCCTCGGGTTTTCAATCTGTTTCCTCGACCCGTAAACGTGCCTTTCCGCCTTTGTGTCGCAATATACTATTTACAAACATGTCTGTGTGTCTGTGACCAGCATAGCTCGAGAATGAAAAATCGTATGAAAACAAAATTTTATATATAGGCTACCTATTTTTACTTCCTCTGCCCGTACCATAGGTACTATAGGTTGAGGAAGTATTGTTTTCGACTCCAAAATTCAAAGTTGAGTTTTTAGCATAAATACTTACACTTTTACACTTACTGATTACTTAGCAAAAAAAGGAACACAAATTCTTGAAAGACCCAACCGCAAAATGCCGTTCCTCTCAGCCAAGCAACACATAAATAGAAAAGTAAAGGAAGAAATGATTGAAAAGTACATAAAAGCTAGTGAAAACAAGAAATGGAGCTGTCTACTCACATCAAAACAAATCATCCCAAACCAACCACGCAGAGAAACAGTGGCATCATTTCGTATCTTCACTGGTCACGACCTCCTGGCTGAACACCTCCACAAGATCTCCATAATGACATCACCAGTATGTGTGGTGTGCAAAGATAATGACAGTATCATGAACTGGGACCATATTTTGAAATGTAGTGTTTTGAAAGACTTCCAGTAGCCTATACAACAACAGGTGAACTCTATTGAGAAGTACGAAGACAAATGACTTTATGTCAAGTGTCTGGGGATTAAATAAATAAAATAAAACTTACACTTTTTAAGCTGCCCTGAATAAAAAATACTATTTTTGGAAACATGTCTGTGTGTGTGGATGTCTGTGAACAGCCTACATACAGAACGGAAAATTGTATGAAAAGAAAATTTCGTAGGGGACGTCCGTGTAATTTGGACCGGTGTGTATTTTGGACTGCCCTGAATTATGATAGTTGCAAGTTTGGTCAGCCCCTGTTTTTGACCACATTTGAAAGACCGCCAAGGACAGCTTTACCCTCAGAAAGGTCATTGCTCTAACACCCTCGGGCGAGGGGGGAAGAAGAAAAGAAGGTTATTGTCCACATTCCTGTAATCTTGTTTCATTGTGAAATAGAGTACTGGGAAGTGGATATTGGTTTCTGAAGAGAACTTTCGCTGACAAGTGTTGCAAGGGATACCAAGGTGTGTTCAGCTACAATATAATTATTTCATGTATAGTAGTTTTTATAATATTAATTTTTTAACGTAATCTTTACACGGTGTGTAATTTGGACTGCTTTTGAGTGTGTATTTTGGACCGCTGTAGAAGATGCCAGGAACGTATATTAGCTGATAATAAAAAGAAATACTTGGTAAAATAAACTTAATTACTATTAACATTACCATCAACTTAATTTACATTATTATTATTATTAATATTATTATTAATTATAATGTTAATATTATTATCATTACCATTACCATAATTATTAATATTATTGTTGTCATTGTCACTACCACTATCAATGTGTGTGAACATGATTATTATTAGTAGTATTGTAGTCATTATTATTATTATTATTATTATTATTATTACAGTATTATCATCATTATAATCACCATCATCATTATTATTTTTACTATTGCTATTATCATTGTTGTTGTTGTTGTTGTTGTTGTTCTCTATGTGAAAAGTAGTAGATAAGTGAAAAATGACTAAATAAGACAGAATTTAAGTATATTGTTAGAAATACAATTAATAAATAGCATAACGTTTATTTTAGGTGTTTGTGTGTACCAGACCAAATTACACACCTTCCTGGGCCAAATTACACGACATCAGTCCAAATTACACGGAAACAAATTTTGCTATAAACATTATTTTTAAACAATTTCTCTTATTATTCTTGCAATTTATTTTCGCCAAAATACTTGATATATAGTATACCAATGTACATATATAAATGATTTTGAGAATTTTCAGTACAGTCAATGACTTTATGTCGTCTGAAGTTAAGCGGTCCAAATTACACGGACTTCCCCTACTTGGAAGATACTTTTGAAGATGTGACACAAAGATTAGCGAAAAGTTTCTCTTACTTTAAAGAAATTTTCGTTTTTCACGATTTTCTCTAAAACGGCTCTAATAATATTCTTTAAATTTTGCACACGTGTTGCAGTATTCGGTAATACATTTCAATTGCCAAATCAATTGCAGGTGGCTTTGCCTTCATTTAGTCATACTTTGGAATTAGAAGAATCGCGATTTTTTCAATAAATCGCAAGGAATCATCGTTCGCTTCGATTCTGTGAGTTCACCCTGGTCGACTTGTTTGTTTTATAATGTCAAGGCAGACGGACATCTGAAATTTTCAACATATACGGAAGAGGGATAATGAATGTAGGCCAAAATGGGCAAACATTGATCGATTTGGATAAAACTCACCAAACAGGGTTTTCTGGGTCAGGGTTCCCGAATCTGAGGTCGTTTTTCCCAAGCGGCGCTTTCTAATCGTGGAATGCACTCCAAAGCCGGATTTTTAGCTGTTTCATTATAGGCCTAATTATTAATAATTTAATTAATGAATGCTTCGCTTGCAAGTGTTAATAAACAAATTGCTTTAATTATTATGCTCATAATTTATTTTAATTAATTGCGTGGGCGAAGCCGCGGGCACTTGCTAGTAACTTATATTTAAGAAATTTTTTGTAAAAATTTCTCTGATCAAAGTTCTGAGCCAGCCAACGTTTTGTACGAAGTCAGACTTATATAAGTCTTGCATGAGGCTTAACTTTTAAGTGGGCAGAGGAAGTAGATGCTAATTATTTACTGTTGATTGGTTTAAGGGACCATTGCTTGCTTCCGTCATCGTATCAGATGTTTTTACCGGTCTTATAGGCTCCCTTTTAACAGAGGAATGACCCTAAGTTGCGAATTAGCTCTTTGTTGTTTATAAGCACTGAATGGAGCCCCCTCACGCGTGAAAGACTTGAACTATTGTAAGGCAGTCAATCTGTGAATTCTCTGCTGTGTATATTTATCAGGGTACTACAATAATGATGATAGTAACGCCATTGTTTGGTCCCCTAGGCAACAGTCGGCTCACTGAAGCAAATCAGAGCACAGTGTGGGGCCTAAGATAACCTTCTCAAGTCTATTGCTTCCCTTATCTTTTGTTAATTTCGTCATAAAAGGTTATTTCACCCAGTTGATCCCATGAAATTCCATTGCTGTAGGAATGAAGGCACAAAATCAATATGTGGAACCTAGAATTCGCACAGTATTGGCATTCTGATAAAGTTTTCTTTATTACAGAGGATCTATTTTGACATGTAATAGTATATTGCGATACAAGTGCCGTAAGCGGTGCTTACGGATCGAGGAAAGAGTTTTTTTTTTCAATTTCCGAGATCCGTTTTGCGCTTACGGCACGAGTATTGCATGCTATTTTTTGCACGATGATTATTTATATCAATTTATTTATATTAATTGAGATATTAGCTGAAAATATTACGTTTATACACTATTGAAGATGGATGTTATATTTCAGAAAGTGATTCGCATTTGTTGGTTGTTATGGGAACCGAATATTTGTCCTGTTAAAGTCGTCACAAACTAGGGAGCCTTGGTCCATTATGTATTGTGATGGTTTTACTTACGGCACTTATGCTTTTTGTAATTTTTACCGCACGGAGATTTCTTTTGTTTTCATAGCAACCAGATTGCGTGCGGGAATGTCAAGTTACGTTCCACGACAACAATATTCGTAAGTACCACTAATTAGTTACGTCGTGCAAAAATGTTTTTAAAAGTCTGTCACTATACTTGATCCAAAATGTATACGGAGCAAAAGTTAACAACAGACTTGCCTTGACTAACTGTGTCCTGTCGTTTAATTGGCTAATCGCACCAGAGCACACTTCACAATAGTGCGACAAGCTCAGTCAGATGTTTACTTCCATTCAGCACACATTATTTAATTGTTAAGTGCCAGTATGGTACTTTATAAGATTGTGTGGGGGATGGGAAAATGTCTGTCCGTCTGTCCGTGAGTCTTTACGCGCTACAACTCAAATACGCTTTATCGGATTTTCATGAAACTTGGTATACGTATTTATAACGTTCATGGCAAGAATCCTATTGATATTGGACAAAATCGGTTGACCGGTACCGGAGTAAAGCTCAATTTAGTGCCTATTTTATGGTAATATATTAGAAAGCATTTATCAAATGCAAATTAGTTATAATGACTACATATTGTTTTACAGTATTCATATACGGCTTTGGAAATTGCATTACAGTTAGCTATGACAAATAATATTATTCCTTCACATACGTTTATGAAAGTAGATCGTTAAATTGAGCGAGGTAGCTGAGATCGTAACGTCTTGGACTCACATTTTGGTTGTTCCTGGTTCAATTCCCGTAGCCGGCCAATATGACATATTTTTTTGGTATTTTTATGTGAGTGTGCGATTGTCAAGATATCACAAATCTGTACAGGTCAGCTGAGATGGAAGATTTTAATCTGATTTAAAAAAACTAGACCTTTGTTCTTTCGTAAGCCCTGCTTAATGAATAAATCTGGAGCTTAACTTGGAAATCTATTAAAAAAAACATATTATGCATATCATAATTGCAATCATAACTGATTAAACGAAAACATACTGGCACTTTGTTACATCAGTTTACCTGATTTTATTTATATCTTATACATATTTAATTTCTTTCTGACTTTCGGTAAGTATTTTCAAACACACTGTATGATAGAATCTCAGTAGTAAAATTGAACTGGCAAGCCACAAGTATAGAGATCCTTAGAATTCAGAAATAGTAATTTAAACTTGTTCTCCAATCAAACACGTTCTGCATTAATTATAAAGTCCAAACTCTGCAAACTGCACTGGGAAATGCATAGCGACTATTTTTTGTAACTCCCGCTGCGAGTTTCAACTGTCTTTACACACTGCACTCTGGCGGAAGTTGCCGTGAATACAAATTCAAATGAATAACGGAATATTGCGAATTGGAACGCTGAGACACTCATTCATAGAAACCGAGTTACAGAACAAAATATCCTCGTCATGGTAACGACTTACAAAACAGTTGCACATCAAGATAAAATAATCTGATATGATGCACTCAAAGTATAGACAATACAACTTTGTTACATAAAGTAATTCTGAAATCGAATAAGAGGCCTACAGGAGCGTATTCGGTTTTGGCTCTTAGTAGAATAAAATGCATAATACGCCGTATAACATAATATAGGCCCTACTAGCAGTTGCTCCTTTTTAAAATATTTTACCTGTCTCTGTTAATTCAAACATTTACAGTATATTTGGTTAAATGAATGTTTTGAGAACAGACTGTACAATAATTAGCGGTATATTAGCCTAATGTTTTTGGAATTGACTGTATAATATTAAAGCGACGTTTCACTTCATAACTTTTCAATTTACTTAAATTTATTGCTTTGGGTTTGTATTAAAAAAATTGTAATGTAATTGAAGCGTTTAGTTTTATAAGGGTCTAAGTGCCAAAATCATGATTGTGTAGAAAACAAGACATAGACCCGCAGAAGGACATGCTGGAGATAGACCCAGCGCTATATCTTGGAATTTATTGCTATTAACGTGGTTTTCCCTGGACCTTGGACCCTTTTTATATGCATTGAACTGGGTACGTAGATCCATTTAAAATTGTCAGCTGAAACATCATGATTTTGGCACTTAGACCCAACAAAACTAAAGGCATCAATTTATACAACTTCATTTTTTTTTTATTTGTAACGTTATTCACATAACATGAGAAAGTCAAGTATTAAAATTACTTAAATGATAGAGCGGACTGCATTGGTCCTAGAGTATATTTTACATGAGAATATTATAGGAGAAAAATTCCTCCGGCACTGGGACTTGAACCCAGGACCTTTGGCTATTCGCGCCAATGCTCTACCAACTGAGCTAAGCCGGAGCTCAACTCACAGCGCCGGATGGAACCTCTCTCCTATGACCGATTGCCCCAATGGTTCACCTCACAGACAGACAAGTTATGTCATATGCAGTACTGTGAGGCACACTAAGTAGTGATTTTTGTGACCGGGCTCCCACTGTTATTGTACAGTTAACATTGTATTGTTATTGTACATAACATATTTTACATATTTGCTTGCATATTTCGCATTTTGATCGAGCATTATCAATCCTACATTCCTACTTACTCAATGGCAATAGACAATTCCTAAGCAAGCTAAAGCAATATTGTCTATTTTATGGAACCCGAAGGTTTATTGCCGCGCTTACATGAGCCCGCCATTCAACTCTATTCTGTGCTAACTCCATCCAACCATCCCTCGCAAATCCTACTTCCCTCAAATCTATCCTAATATTGTCCTCTCACCTATGTCTAGGTCTTCCAAGTGGCCTTTTCCCTTCGGATCTCCCAGTCAAAACTTTTGAGATATGTCTTTCCTCCCCCATGTCCAGCCCATTTCATCCTCCGTGATTTAATTACCCTTACTATATCCAGTGAAGAGTACAGATCATGAAGCTCGTCGTTATGCAGTTTTCTGCAGTCCCCATTTTCATTTCTCTTAGGTCTGAATATTTTCCTAAGCCCCCTGTTTTCGAACACTCTCAGATTATGTAAGGGGCCATGTCTCACATCCATACAATACAACCGGCAGGATGATTGTCTTATAAATCTTTATTTTTAGATTTCTGGACAAAAGACGAGAAGATAAGAGTTTCTGAACAGCATAAAAATAATCACTGTATTAATTAAAAATACTTTTTGTGGTTGTTGTTGTTGTAAAACGTAAAGAATTGGATCGGTTTCGTGGAATAAATTGCTTGAAATTGGTCTTATGAAAAATAATTTGCCGGGCATAAAGGTACATAGTAGACTAGGTTGTGTACATCACTTCTACAGAACTAGCTACAGGATGAATCGTGTATGGGACCCCTGAATGTGTTCGTAGATCGTTTATGCCACCCCTGAAGGTACGTCAGACAACGCCCACGCAAAGCGATACGGAGAAACAAAAGAAAGAAGCAATTATTCTACTTTATCCCAATAGAAGTCAAGATTGAACAAGACGTCTGACGTAAGTTTCCTTACAAACGCCCTTTTCTTACGTTTGATGACGTCATATGTCAATCCTGCGACATTACGGGAAATTGAACTGTCCAGAGCAACTGAACGTGTCCGTTGTTTAAAAAAAGATGAGAATTATTTTGACATTATAGCTTACTAGCTGGTTACACTGGGTAAAAAATGCATTCTGGTGATATTGGTTTGAAAAAGTATTTTTTGCACGACGTAACTAATTAGTGGTACTTACGAATATTGTTGCCGTGGATCGTAACTTGACATTCCCGCACGCAATCTGGTTGCTATGGAAACAAAACAAATTTCCGTGCGGTAAGAATTTACTTACGGCACTCATCATAATACAAGCCTTTATGGACAAGGCCCCCCCAGGACAAATATTCGGTTCCCATAACAACAAACACATGCGAATCACTTTCTGAAATATAACATCCATCTTCATTAGTGTATAAACATAATATTTTCAGCTAATGCCTAAATTAATATAAATAAATTGATATAAATTATCATCGTGCAAAAAATAGCATGCAATACTCGTGCCGTAAGCGCATAACGGATCTCGTTAACGTCACCAAGACCGTATTCAGTTGTCAAATTAATTGAAGGTGGCCTTGTCGGTTCCCATAGAAACTTTTTGTACAGGTGGATGGAAGGGGAAACATAAATTGGAAAGCATTGAATGAATTGGACACAACTCACTATGAGGGGATATTTTGGGCCAGAGAACTCGAACATCAGGCGTTTATCCCCCCGGGCGGCACTTAAATCATGATATGCACCTCAAAACCGGATATTAGCTCTTTATTTATCATTTCGAAACTGTATATTCACATGGCGGATTGTTGCCCACTCTGCTTGATTCATTTGTTTAGGTAAGAAAGAAGAAAGAAAGTAAGAAATAAATAAAGGAAGAAATAAATAAAATCAGGTAAACTGATGTAACAAAGTGCCAATATGTTTTTGTTTAATCAGTTAGAATTGCAGTTAGAATACAAAAAAAAGTCAAATTGGCCGGTTTCGGGATTTGAACCATGGAACTCCAGAATGTGAGGCCCAAGACGTTACCATCTCGGCCACCTGGGTCAGTTTAACGGTCTTGTTGGATAAGCGCATGTAAAGAAATAATGTTATTTGTCATAGCTAACTGTATTTTAATTGCCAAAGCCTTATAAGATCACAGTAAAACACTAGGCTATGTTGTCATGATAACTGATGTGCATTTCATAAATTCTTTCGATTACGTATATTACCATAAAATAGGTACTAAATTGAGCATTACTCCGAAACAGGTCAGCCGATTTTATCCAATATCAATAGACGTCTTCCTATGGACATTATAAATGTGTTTTCCAAGTTTCATGAAAATACGATAAAGCGTATTCGAGTTACCGCGCGAATAAACACACGGACAAACAGACAGACGGACAGACATTTTTTCGTCCCCCACACAATCTCATAAAGTACCATACTGGCACTTAATAAATACAAGACGAAGAAATTATGAAAAAGGAAGCAAGAAAGAAGGAAAGAAGGAAAGAAAGTAAAGTAGCATTAAAATAGGAACCCAGAAAATGATTAGAGAGTGATAAACGGAAAAGACAAAAAACTGTGAAAAAGGTAGAAAGAGGTAAAGATAAATAAAAAATACAGCTCTATATCAAATGAAACAAAGAAAATCTATGAAAAAGATATTGAAATAGGTAAGGAAATGAAATAATGGAAAAAAGAAGAGAGAAGATATTGTAATCCTTACACAATGGATGGAATAGGCCTTTGTTCAAATTATTTTCCAGCTAGATTAGGCATTGAAGGCTGGCACAGACTTCGAGTTAGTTGATATTCAAACCAACTCCTGGATGTTAAGAAAAACAGAGGGAGGGAGGGAGATTGTAACGATAGCTCGGATTAGCCCCACCCTCCCCCTAGCGATTATTCCGGGAATTGAAATGGAGAAAGACTGTGATTCCGATATTGAAACCAGTCCGGGGTAATTGAAATATTCACCTCTTTCAATGTACACTCGAACCAATTGAAATTCGAGCCCGCTGAATTTGATGCCCATAGCTTCATAAAGTGCTGCACAAAGCTATATTGTGTTCAATACATTACATCCGTGATATTGAAATTTATTACTTCTATGAATGAACTATAGAAAATAGCAGATTAAAGTACGGAATGTGGACAAAATGATAGTAATGAGTAAAGCAAGCATTTAATGACCATACAATAGTGAAAAAATGCAAAATATAAAATGCACAGCCATTTCATAAATACGGGTGGGACATTCTGACAAATTATAAAAGCTATTTTTGTTTATTACATATCTTAAATAATAAACTAGAATTGGTTCTTCACATTCTGTAAAAATTTACAATGCCTTCTCCTCCACACCACATGCAAAGCATTATTTAAAATTTATTTTAAATATTTTAAATTTGTTTTTCAAAATCTGTTACGGGTGGGACATAATTTGGACACTGATTTTAATTATGCAAAACAAAAGCTCATTTTCTGTTCTGCTATTACTGTTAGGGTCTTAATGTTGTTATTAATGAAGGTATGAGGGATTCAATACAAATTATAAACTGTTTCCAGGTTGTCAGAACATTTATTTAACTCATCAATAATAATTTAACAAAACTATCACTGTTACGGGTGGGACAAAAATTCCCTTGTTTGTTATTTTACATAGTAATTAACCACACATATTTTTTGAAGTTAATCTTATACCAAATTGTACCTTAAGATGTATGTTTTCTCAAATGAAAATGGACATAGCTGATTACTCTTGACTACTTGGTATTAAAGGGTGTTAAAATCATGCTAAAAATGGCAAAACAAAGTAATTCAACGCAATAAATAAGTAAATCGACAGATTTTACACATGAAACTACTTCAGATACACCTAAGTCCTTAAAATTCAGAGAATTTTAGGTTTTAAACTTATTTTTGACTACCCAATTACAATAATTTTATAACTTCTCTCTTTGAGGGAAAAATTCCCATATTTTAAGAAATGGCTGTGCACGTATAGCCTAAAAACAGCGAAAAATGACCAGTTAAAAAAAAACAAATTTACTATTAATAGGCTACTTATAATTAGGTTTTTAAGTAATGGATTGCCAAAAGCAATTTGATGGATGACAGTGCGTTATATATGAATTTACAATATAAAACACACTTATTTTGTTACTATTGAAGTAAGTAAATGTATAGCCTACTACTGTAGTTAGACACCCTTAGTAAAAAAGAAATTCTTTCTGAACTGGCATGCCCATCAAATTGCGTCTAGCAAATACGTACCATTTAAAAAGAAAGAAAAAATAAGTCTTTATTGCTACAAGCCAAACTGCTATGGTGTTTACAATACACCTGAATTTTAAAGAACTATGAACACTTGGCGGAGATTCTCAAATAAAAACGATTATCTGTTGTCTGAAAGTAACAATTTGTACATGGAAAAGCTCCTGACTATCTCAGCTGAAACATGACCCAAAACTGCTGAAAATGGCCTATCTCTTGAAAATGGATAAAAAATGCAAAATAAAGCAAAATTAAATTGCCCTTATTTAATCAATTCTTTCATGATACACATTTATATATATTCCAGCTATCTTTCAACTTCAAATAAAAAAAATTGCTAAATCATTAAAAGCCTTGCCCTACCATTGAGACTCCATGCAAATAAGGTACAATAATTTAATATGTAATTTATGCCTAATCTCATACGTAAACTATTAATTTCATAATCCTATAGGGTATGCCAAGTTAGTCTTGAATTTGTAATATATTGGAGCTAATTTTAAATAGAATAAATTATCAGAAATAAATTATGGGCTCATTAATTTGTTTTTTCTTTTTCGGTGTAAATTATACATTTATTGAATCACATACAAAACACTCATAAGAACAACAAGTTGTTGAACAAAATAAACTATAAAAAGTAATTCATTATTTTAATTGTTTTCTATGCAGTCCGGCAAAGGCTTATGTACATCCATATAATACAACCGGCAGGATAATTTGTATTGTATGTATAAGAATTTCCTGATTTGAGTCTACATTTAACTTCGGCCTTAATATTATTTGTATCTGTAAAGCTGCGTCTCCATTGATATACATTTAACACCAACATGTCAATATTAACAAGTTGATATTGACATGTATATTGCAATTTCGCGTTCCAATTGACTTGACATGCAAACCCAGCGTGTTGCACTTAACATTTTCAGATGTTAATTTGTTTTCCGGAGAAAATGGACAACATGTCAAGTCAATTGACTATTCGGTCAATATCGGCTTTGTTTCGGGAATTTCCGGGAAACGAAAAGCGATCGCCAGCTTAATCGGTTTTGGTTTGGGAATTTCCGGGTAAACAACAAGCAGTCGCCAGCTTCCTCAAAATTCCCGGCATCCATTTTGTATTATTTGAGTATTAGGTATATCAGTGTTCTCAATAGTTTTGCATCTAGGCCCTACTTCTAAAATTATTTTTTATGGCATACTCCATTGTTGAAAAATGTAATAGTCATTTTGAAAAGATCAATATATCTTTACATAATTAGTATTTAAGAATGTCATAGACAGTTAACAAGAAGATAATAACGAATATATAAAATTACTCTCATTTTGTAATGTTGGCTGCCCTCTTCAGAGGCTTTTCTTTTTTAATGTTATTCATTTCTGTTCGTAACCGCGCCAACACATGTTAACCTATAACATTGTAGTGGAGACAGTTGTTAATTGGCAAACCACTTGACTTGTATACATCAACAAGTTGATGATAAACATTTAACATATGTTAACTGCAACATGTTGGTGTTAAAGGTATATCAATGGAGATGAATTTATCCACTTGTACGAACGATTTACCGGCTATTCTAATATTTTTTGGAGCTTTATTTTGACGTTTCATGACCATCTACTTAGTTTTTTCTGTATTCATTTCCAATCCAACATTCCTGCAGGCATCGAAAATACTTTCTGCATTTCTCTCGATTGTGTTTACGTCATCGCCCAACAGAAAAGCGTCATCTGCATAAGCTAAAATGAATAAATATTACTATGAAAATAAAATCCCTTTAGGCAGGCCTACAGGCTGAGGTAGATTTCGAAGTGCTTTTGGTTTAATTTACTGTCGCTGCGCAGCACTCTTCTTCTTTAGCCTTGACATGACAAAACCGCAATAATAACTGCAAAAAAGAGGAAAGAGCAATTTTCAAACATTCAAATCTCGCCTTATATGAGAGCCATCGAGAAACTAGTTATTAATTTGTAGAGTAGGCCTACTCATGAAGAGCTTTTTAACGGTACCCCCCACAAGACGTGGTTTCAAAAATATATTTTTTCCATCCCCCACCCTTACTCGTACCCCCAAAACCCCGGAATCGTTGGTGTCACTGTGAACTCCATAGGGAGTATTCTAATTTATTCAAACAAAGTTTCCCTCTATACTTCACAGGGGCCGAGATATAAAGTTTTCAAAATTTCAACCCCCGACCCCACCCTTGGGCCAATTTTGCTCATTAACGAATTTGTTCAAACTATTGGGTCTAGAAATAACATAATAAAATTTGGTTCAAATATATTCAAAATTACGGCCGCTAGAGTGTAAAGTTATATAAGTTACATCACACATATATATATATATTTTTGTACGGGCGGTGGTTTCGTACTTAGGGAGGCATGAAACGTAAAGATTTGAACGAATTTTTCGAAAATCATGACATGGTATCGATTGCAATAGGTAGATTTTTCTTCGAAATCTACCTAAAAACTGTCAGTGTCCCATTTGCTCACAGAATGCCGCCGTTTCGATCACACCAGGAAAAATTACAAGATACCAGACAACTTACAAGTTCTTAGCAATGTAAAAATGTACAAAAAAGTTATATTATTTCTAAAAGACATTCACGTTTATGGTAAAATTTAAAAGTTATAACATTTGTAAAACTCTGTCATTAACATTGTTCTAATATTAAAAACTGGTTATTATATGTAAATGTACAGTCGCGATTAGCGACTAAAAATAAACCATATTAAAAAAAAACAAGAATAAATACTTGTGCATATTATTTTATTAATACATTAATAATATTAACCTTCAACATTAGAAGTAGCTTTGTTCATCTCATTTTTCATATGACGTCTCCCAAAAACAACTATCTTCTTGTGTGCAAGTAAGATGAAAAGTCAAAGGAAATACACTTCCTCCAGGCCAGAAGATTCAGCGAAAGTGCCCTTGATGCTGGCAGCATTTCCACGCTGCAGGGCGATGCCAATTCGCTGCCTCAAAAACTCGGTTGAACGAGGTTCCCCAGTTAGAGAACGCAGCCTTCTGCCAATGTCGGCAACAAGTGCTGAGGCATCTTTGCACCATGAACCCATGGTCTCCACCGCAAAGACGACGAAAAAGTAATTATCAGCGATAGCGCGATATTTTTGTTTTTTCAGGTTAACTGCAGCCTCAGCAGCCGATCTTGCAAGGCGGGATGTCTTTGAAATATGCGATGGTGCAAAAGTGTCCACACAGGTGGCGTCCCACATAAGGGATTTTCCTCTAAACCAAGGGACCATGGTGATACCATCTGGACGTTTACCATCTGAACGACTGATGCCTGTTGGTTCCAATACCGTGGGAACGTGAATAGATATCAAAGCTCTGCGGAGGATGTCATTTATTGCCGAGTGGCGTGAGTACCTGCCCTTACTCTTAGCACAACTCAAAGCATGATGGCCATGAGAATCGGCTGTTGCTCCGCATATGCATTTGTGTTCTCGGCAGATTTCGCATCCTAGGCGTAAAGCGACAGCGATCTTAAATGTCGTTGCGTCCATCAAAGTTCCTATTGTTGAATAAATTGAACTAATGCACGAGTGAGGAGATTCAAAATTTCACACAATATATAAACCCATGCCGGACCGCAAAGAAAACACTGAACACAATGATTAGGCCGATAGTAATTTTGCATGAAATTTAAATGAATTTATTATTTCGTTTTCTTTTCCACCATTTTATTATAAAATTAAGACAAACTACATTTAAGGGGAAATAACTATACTTTAATGAATTATTAACGCCAGAAATAATTAAATAGAAATCTAGACTGTATACATACACCCCGTATTTACGGAAAGAGAGAATCAATTAGATAATATAAAACATTATAAAAAAATCCCTTTAGGCAAGCCTACAGGCTGAGGTAGATTTCAAAGTGTTTTGGTTTAATTTATTATCGCTGCGCAGCACTCTTCTTTTTTAGCCTTGGCATGGCAAACCCGCAGTAATAAGAACTGAATTCGGTAAAGAGGAAGAGCCTACAATCATTTGTTTTGACAACAAGAATAGGATATAATATTCTGGGAGGCCGTGCGCAAGATCAGCAATGAATAAAATTAGCAAAGCCGCTAAACAAGACAAAATTATGATATTATAATAATTCTTTTAAGTGTTATTATTTTCAAACATTCAAATCTCGCCTTATATGAGAACTATCAAGAAACTAGTTATTGATTTTTAGAGTACTCATCAAGAGCTTTTCAACGATACCCCACAAGACGTAGTTTCAAAAATTTCGAATTTCCATCCCCCACCTAGCACGTAGAATGAGCGTCAATACAAATGGTATATTTCCATTTATTTAGATTTATAATTACTTTTGCAACACATCCAAGCTGCCAACGACAAAGGAGACTATGTTATCCTTAACCAGGGACATGATTATTCCGTTACATCAATATCGATGTGAGGTCTGAGTGACCGCTCACAGTTAGTGAGTTTACAACGAAAAAACTTACAAAATGTGAATTTTAATAATTTTTCAAGCAAAATGATTTCTAAATGTTTAATTAAGGAAGCATTATTCATTTTATTGGGGTCTCAGGGCACACATCTGTGTCACTGCACCACAAATGCAATGAAATGCATAGTTTCGAAGATATGTTAGTATCTTAAAATCAATAGCTAATATACACAAAAGCTTCCTTCCTCTCGTTTGTCCATGTAACATGTTGTTCCAGTTGCTTCATATATTATTATTATTATTATTATTATTATTATTATTATTATTATTATTATTATCAATATTATTATTATTGTTATTATTATTATTTTTATTTTTGCATAGCACCTGGATATCGCTACAATGCCTGTACATTTACCCGCATTACATGAGTATAATATCTGTTTACCCCACCACAACCTCATAAAATAACACAATTACAACATCCATGGCCAACTCTAACACAATTACAGCAACAGCAGTCGGCACTGATTCAGCAAAACAATTGAAAGCAACTCTGTTTAATAATTTATCAGAATCGAAGCAATGAAACGTGGATGACTGATATAAAATAATATCTTGAGTGTGATTGGCACTTGTTAGACAATAGACAGTCGTTGCTAGACAACGCTGAACCACAGAAATGGGATATCTGAAGCTTGATATAAGACCACTTCAAACAGCGTTCCTGGAAACAAAGCAATATTAGGTTTTACCTCTTCTATTTGTGACTGTTTTAAATATTACGAATCTTCAGAGGGAATATACAAATAACTCATTTTACCTCCTATTGAATTTAAAAAATCTGATTTGAAATTCGCCCACGATAATTATTTTAAAAATTAAAAATTAAGAGCATAATAGCTAAATCATTATGTTTATTAACACCTAAATCACGTGGACTACATATCACGATTAGATAGCGTCGCCTGGTAAACGCGACCTCAGATTCGAGTTCCTTGGCCCAGAAAACCCCTGTATAGTGAGTTTCGCCCAAATCGAACAATGTTTGACCATATTTAGACCTATATTGATTATCCCTCTTCCGTGCAGGTTGAAAATTTACTATGTGTACGGGCCTTTACAATCTAGGCAAATTAATCGTCCAGGATGGACTTACAAAATCAAGCGATCGAGTTCCCTGGCACAGAAACCCCCTGCATAGTGAGTTCCGTCTAAACCGATAAATGTCTGTCCATTAGGCCTATAGACTATTCATTAAACCTCTTCCGTCTATGTTGAAAATTTCAGATATCTGCGTGCCTTGACATTATAAACAAATGAATCGACCAGCGTGGGCTTACAACATTCAAGCGATCGCGATGATTTTATTTGCAAGGTATGACAAAAATAGCCAAAGTCAACTGTAATTGATAACTGAAAACTGTTGCTTCGAAAACGCAAAAAAAAAATATGCATGTTTTTTGCCCGTTTTTCACTCATAACTCACGAACGAAAGCGAAAATTAAAATTCCGGTTTCGAAGTGAATTTTCTGATCCTTCAGTCCATCTATGTTTAAAAATTCAGATCTCTGCGTTCAGTAGATTTCGCTGGGCATCGCGGACAGACAGACAGAAGGAAGGAAGACAGACACTTCCTTTTATTAATATAGATAAGATGTGTCATTATATTTTTGTCTTTCATCCACACCTCTGTACAGAATCGCCAGGGGAAACTTATTTTCGGATTATTATTATTATTATTATTATTATTATTATTATTATTATTATTAACAAGGCCTGCTCGTAATCGCACTCATTTGTACAGCTTTACAAATTAATGTTTCATCTTCTATCTAAACTCGTATGAACGAAACCATTACGCTGTACTTCGCGTTTCAGTTGTTTATGTATAATTACTTGAAATAATTGCGCATCGGTTCAAATGTTTGCAATGCTATTACGCAAAGCAAAGGTAATGATTTATTCAGAGCCACCTGTATTACAGCTTGTGAGTTATTCATGGCCCTCTGCGAACACTTCACTCGTTATCCTCTTCTTATTTCAAATCATTTCGCACGTCAATAATATTAAACACAGCGCTTGTCGGATTAAGTTGTTAAAACAAAATAGAACCAGACATCTGAAAAGCGGTCGTTAAATACAGTTTTAATATGGACGTTAAAAACAGGTGGCACATTGCCGTTTACTATATACGGCTTAGGAAATGAAATATTCAGTACTAGCTTAAAAGGCCCGGCGTCGCCCGGGTTTTTTATTTTGTAATTGGAAATTAACTTATGAAGGACTTTCGATTTTCAAATTATTGGTCCTTATATAGGTATTTAGAATTTGAAATGAGGAAGAACGACTTATCACACACAAACTATTCCCTCAGAAAACGCTTGATATAGCTTTCTACAGCTAATAGAGGATGTAGAATTTTGCATCCCATCGCTTGTACACAGCAAGAGCCTGGTAGGGGTTCAAATAAGAAGAAACAGAAATTCCGGTAACATAAAATTTTTCGGAAAATTTTATTTCTCACTCTCATGTTACCATAAAACCGTTTTGGGGATGAAATTAAACAGAAATACAATATTACTTTTATACTTCCCTCCCCAAAAACATGCGATATAATAATATACATATTACCATACCTCGTATTGTTTTCTCTATGTCCAGGGTAGAGAAAGTTATGTGACTGCATTATTTTCATGGATTTCATTTGTTAATATTTATTTTTAACATGAATTATATTGATATCTTTTCTAAATTGTCAAAGTCACGTTTCATTTTTTTCCAAACCCATCTGAGACCAGTGGCAACAATACACGGTTGTGATTTGGATTTGATAAGTTCTGTGTAAAAAGGGATTAAGTATTCTAAAAAACATTTGATTCTTGGCATTTAAAATCAAAATTTTGCAAAATCCTTTCTTAGTGAACGCCCTACATTATGAAGCGAAGGTACTGTCAAAATTCCAAGCCTCTACCTATCATAGTTTAGGCTCTACGTTGATTCTCTGTCAGTCAGTCAGTGAGTTATTTAGTCAGTCAGGACAACGCCTTATATAAGTTATATAGAGATTTTAACAGGTGACAATGTTTATGTAAACAAGAAAAATGAACGCTGCAAAATATATTGCACAGATTTTATCACATTGTATCATTAGACCTATTGTATTTCTAACATTATATGGAAGGGATGGCCTTTTGTGTATTCTTATCTTTGTATCTTTTGTTTTTATTATTTTGTATGTAGGCCTGTGAATTGAAGGGCCTAGTTCCATAAAGGCTTAAAGCACAAGGACATAGTTTCGAGAAATCTTGAAGTTTTTAAACAATGTTACCACTCATAGGCTAAGTGGGTGGTTTAAAGTTTAATTTTATAAACATATATTTTTGAAGGACAGGCTAAATTATTGTTCTGAAAATTTACAAGGTATTGGGACTTTTTACAACTAGAGGCACCTAAACATGTTAAACAAAAACTGAAGTATCAAAATCTTTTTACTTTGTATCATATTATTTGTTTTTACTTTATTTTAAAAAAAAAAACCTTTATTATACAGTGATAATTCATTTTTGCCAATGAATACCAGTATAGTCATTAATACAATCGATGCTAAGCAAAACAGTCTTTTTTTAAATGAAGTTACACCTCAGAAATGCTAGTTCAGTTATTATAAACATTTGCTTGGATGGTAGCACTGCGGAAAATGAAAACAGTTGATAAACACACCTCAATAACAGATAGGAAGTGTGCCTTACGCCTGTATGGAACTGTTATGAAGTAGAATGAATGTGCAGTCTCTCAGGTCTTTTCTTATAACTGAGCAAAGGTTTAAGGCACAAGTACAAATAGTTCACTGAGTATTTAAGAGATATGAGGAGAAGACATAAATGTTAAAAACTCAAAATTAAAGATTTCTGCCATACGCCCTTATGGAACTAGGCCCTTCAATTCTAATCTTGAATCCCCCTATTTAAGAAAGAAAATTTGGCATTGTTTATTCTATGAGGCCTACATTTGATTTTGTGTTTGTGATCCTTCCCAGAAACGGAATTAGTACTATTTTTCTTTTAAGATTGGTACTCCATGCGACTTGACTAGCAACTTCATCAGATTTTAGTGGTTAAGTATTCTTACATAATTAATATTTTCATAAACCTTATCGTACAAAAAGTAGTGTGTATTACAGATACGTTAACTGCAATGAAGAATTTCCAGATTACACCAGACGACAGCTCGCCGTGTTCTGCGCCCTGCGGCAACTTCTCTGACATTGGTGCAGTGCGTGTAGTCTAATCAGAGCGTGCAGGCGTTGAGTAAAATTATAATTTTCTTACAGGACTTGTTTAGCTACAAGCGGCCTATAGTTTTTTTTATTGCTGAATTATTATAGAAACAGATAGCAAATCTTGCAATTTTACTTCTTATTAAGTGACAATTGCATGTTTGCCAGTGAATACCAGTATAGTCATTAGATGGTAAGCAAAACAATCTATTTTGAATGAAGTTACACTTCATAAATGCAAGTTCAGTTTTATAAGCATTTGCTTGGATGGTAGCACTGCGGAAAATAAAAACAGTTGATAAACACACCTCAATAACAGATAGGAAATGTGCCTTATGCCTTTATGGAACTGTTATGAAGTAGAATGAATGTGCAGTCTCTCAGGTCTTTTCTTATAACTGAGCAGAGGTTTAAGGCACAAGAACAAATAGTTCACTGAGTAATTAAGAGATATGAGTAGAAGGCATAAAAGTTAAAAACTCAAAATTAAATATTTGTGCCTTACGCCCTTATGAAACTTCAATTGTATTTTTGGCATGAACAATGTCATTATACCTGCAATGTTCATTATTATTATAATTAAATAAATAAATAAAATAAAATATGGTCAGGCATTTACAAATACTAAACCATGTTGATTTGTTGCCGAATATAGGCCTATTATTTAATCATTTTGTACGGCATTTCATTGTTGGCCTATAATTATTTAATTATTATTAGTTCATTATTATTATTATTATTATTATTATTATTATTATTATTATTATTATTATTATTATTACCTATTATTACTTTCTTGTACCTACTGAATTGAAAACTAAATAGGGTTACACTCTGCCCTAAATCAGAAATAAGTTTTCACTTCCTCGTAATATGTCCACCCCTGTTCTATATAACAAAGAATATAAGTCAGTGAGGACTGTAACAATTTTATTAGGCCTATTTGATCGTTTCTACTATTGAAATATTTGTCATAAAGTCAATCTGACTACAGTAAAGTGTTTTGTAATAAACAGTTTTAATGCGGCCAGGTTTAATAACAGAGCTACATGGATACGTAGTCACAACAGGCGGACATAAAATCGCGAGTCGTTTCATTTTGTGGTCAGCTGAACAGGCAGCGATCCAGGAAACTGGGTCATCTTCAATAACCGATCCGATATTGGCGGGATAACAAAACTGTACAGGTTATGTGGCTCATCACCATGGCAACACGAGAAAGTGGTCGCAGGGCAGGTAATTGTCCCATTAAAATCAAGGCCCCCCCCACATTCCCGTAACCTAGCCAACCTTATTTTTAACACTTATTTTCCCCCTACACCTCGTATTTCTTCTTTTTTATTCGATTAAGGTATAGTCAGTGTCCCACGATCCAATATTTGGTCCAGATTTCTACGAACCATCAAATTAGATCATGTGAGAATTCACCCAATATTATTCACCAAGTCTATTGCATACAATGGTTTAGAAGGTTTCTAATTTATATCTAAAAATATAAGGTCAACCAATTAGTGTCATTCTCTTTCCGCATGACCCATATATATATATAAATATTATTTCGATTTTTATTTTATATTTCTAGATCCATTATACAGGGTATTAATGAAAAACACCGAAATATTGTACCTGTGTACAAAGGAGACGTAGACAAGCAATTTTTATTAGGATATTTTTTTCTCTAAGGATTCAATTTTTCCTGTTTCAGCATAAAATCTCCCAGGGCATGGCCTCCACTGACTTCTAACATTTGAAAAAATGCAAAACAAAGGAACTTCGTTTTTAACACTGCAGTTAGAAGGCGAGGAAAAAACTAATGCAATGGCGGCCAGTCATGTAATTAGTCTGTAAATTTTGCAGATTATGAAAACTCTAAATTATGATATACCTAATGATGAATGATTAAAACTTAGATTTTTATGGATCACTAAGAAGGCGTGAAGTCAATTTAATGATAATTTTAACTCTATTTCACTTCAATATTGACTTTTGAGCACCAAATTATGACTTTAATGCCCTGTAGCATAGAGCAAAAATCTTCTAATAAAAGTTGCTTGTCTATGTTCCCTCTAAACACAGGTAAAATATTTCGATGTTATTCATTAACACCCCGTATACACTACTCTTGTATAATTAAATTCAACTTTTTTTTTTGGATCCATGGTATATTTTTCCTTCGCTAAGTGGTAGAGAAGGCCTTGTGGCAGTAATTCCACCATATTAAAATCAATATGTAAACAAATAAATAAATAAATAAAAGTGTTTTAATTCTAAAAAAATTATATCAAGATGGAACATCCCCTTCTCATGATACCTATGGTGTGGGTAAAGAAAGTAAATATTAACTTTAGTAAGTATTAGGTGGTATTATGTTTTCACTTATTTTATTATTTTTGTAAACAGTTTCCCCATTAAGATTTAGAATGTGTAACTTACATAATATTGAAGAAGAATCTATTATGTCCTTTCATATTCTCTAAACGTAAAATTAATTACAAAATACTAGCATGCTTCATGATTGGGGACATTACCGGAATTTTCTTACTTTATCGTTCCCGGTAACTTTCCGACTGTATCAGTTTAACACTTAACTTATTCGGAATGACTATAGAAACCACACTGGACTGGATCACAGGGATTTGGCGAGATACAAAATGGAGCATAACTCACCCCCCTGGACCAGTGGCAAGCAGAGACACCTAGCGGTACAGCACTCACCTGCAAAACAAAATAAAAACGCATATAAACACAGCGGGAAAACACTTTTAGCAGGGCAATTTGTTAACGCGTCGGGGAGATTTACTTCGCGTGAGGGAAATTTCAAACTCAGTTCGAGAGGTAATTCATCACTGTGAAGGAATTCTCTTGCTTCACTTTTGCTCTCATTACAAAAGGAGAAGAGGTGTTTTAGCCCATGAAATTGTTGTTCGTTTCTGACTATTTCCAAATGGAAAAGTTTTTGAAGTGAAACTTCTTTAGAGGCTGTAGGGGTAAATCGAGAGCTTGTGTAACGCTCAAAAATCGTCACGAAATTAATGTAACGCTCAAAATCGTCACAAAATTAGTGAGATGTGACGGAAAGGACTGCACAGAAAACAATCAACTCAATGATTAGGCTTAGCCAAAGTTTAAAAAATTCAAAATAAAAAAATTCAAAATCCAAAATTTAAAAAAATTAAAAATCCAAAATTTAAAAAATCCAAGATTAAAAGATGCAGAAATTCCAAAATTAAGAAATTCAAAGATTTTTTTTAAATATTGGTAGTTCATAGAATCGTACTCAAAAGTGGCAAGTGCATCATTTTAAAATTTTTGACATTCTCCAATGCACTTAAAGCAGGTTTACTGCTACAGCGATGTGTTTTATTTTCTTAGTTTAAATTATTATTCATTAAAAAGGGACATTCAGCTTTCGGTGAAATTCATGGGTGAAAAATAGGTGAATTTTATTATTTTGTTTCTCAGCAATGAATTGGTCTACAACCTTGTAATCTGACATACTCTTATTTGACTACTTTTTTCAAAATTAATCAAACTGTTACAGTTATGGGTAATTATCGTTACAAAATGGCAGCCAAATTTCGTGCACTAAAATGCCGTTTCCGTGATAATTTGCAGAAATGGCAATTTTTTAGTGATTATTTTTTCTATCTATTTGCAAACATGATATGAACAAAATCATCTACAATCTTTGGAATGTCTACAGTAGGCCTACAAGAATTTTTAAAAATCAATTTTTTCATTAAAATGTGTGTGTGTGTGTATATATATATAACTAGCGTGTGCCCGCGGCTTCGCACGCGATAATTATTTCAAAAATTAAAAATTAAGAGCATAATAGTTAAATCATTATATTTATTAACCCCAAAATCACGTGGACTACATACCACGATTAGATAGCGTCGCCTGGTAAAAGCGACCTCAGATTCGAGTTCCCTGGCCCAGAAAACCCCTGCATAGTGAGTTTCGTCCAAGTCGAACAATGGTTGACCATATTTAGGCCTATATTGAATATCCCTCTTCCGTGTAGGTTGAAAATTTCATACGTCTGCGGGACTTGATATTCTAAACAAATGAATCGTCAAGGATGGACCTACAAAATCAAGCGATCGCCCGCGATAATTATTTCAGAAATTAAAAATTAAGAGCATAGTAGTTAAATCATTATATTTATTAGCACCTAAATCACGTGAATTACATACCACGATTAGATAGCGTCGCCTGGTAAAAGCGACCTCAGATTCGAGGTACTTGGCCCAGAAAACCCCTGTATAGTGAGTTTCGTCCAAATCGAACAACGTTTGACCATATTTAGGCCTATATTGATTATCCCTCTTATAATAATAATAATAATAATAATAATAATAATAATAATCCTCTTCGGTGTTGGTTGAAAATTTCATATATCTGCGTGGCTTGACATGATAAACAAATGAGTCGACCAGCGTGAGCTACAACATTCAAGCGATCGTGATGGTTTTATGACAAAAATAGCCAAAGCCTACTGTAATTGATTTGACATTGAAATATATTACTGAAATCTGATGCTTCGAAAACGTAAAAAATACACGTTTTCTGCCCGTTTTTCACTCATAACTCACGAACGAAAGCAAAAATTATAAATGTAATATGCCAAAAACCTTCCCGGGAATGTACTCAACAACTTCCCAAAGTTTCATGGCGATCGGATGAATGGTGTAGTAATGCATAAGGGATACACACACACACACATACATTCATTTTTATATATATAGATAAACTAGATTCGTTGGCTGAAGCCTTATTTTGTGTACATAAATAGCTATTACACAGACCTTAGAATTTATACCTATTTTTGGGTATATTTAGGTCGTTGATGCCAAATGTGCCATTAGTTATACCCTATCAGCTTTAGTTTTTGAGATATGGCATTACCATTAAGCATTTTATCCCATTTTACTCTTGATATAACTGAAAAACAATGCCTATTTTTAGCTTCTAAATCATGTGAAGAAAAAAGCAACATACTAACATTACAATAACAATATAACATGGGGTCTTTGAAAAAATTAATATTATCACATATTGTACGGTCGTTTATGACTTATGAGCTGTTAATTTGACAGCCAAAAAATAATCCTGCTTTTAATTTTTGTGTACTTCGTACAAGAACCTTCACTAGCTATATTATCAAGCAAGAATTTGTTTCGCTAGACTAAGAGTTCACGAATAAAATCTACATAAAAGTAGAGCTGGTAGAGAAAAACTGTTTACATATTTGGAATAAGCACACTAAGTATAGCCAAAATCCAGTAAAACATCTGAGACACCAAACAAAAAGTTATTTTTTGTTGGGCTGTGTTATCATTGAAGTGGAATCAAAGGTTCCACTGACACTTTATTCCACTTTTCCTCTCGCTTGGCTTTCAAAATGCAGTATGCATTTAATTGACGATGTTATTATTATTGCTGGGGGTTATTTTTATGAGCTCCGGGGTTCACACGTCACAGGAGGCTGTGGTTTCACTCGCTGTCATGTCCACGTCCGTTACTAACATTTTTGTCCGCATTTGGCTGATGCTTTGTTGTTGTGATACAAACGCGACATTACACAACTCTTATTTTGTTTGTGTTGTGTGATAGCAATGTGTGTGGATTCTACTCAAAGAGGGCCGTGTTCATAGATAGAATTAATTGAGGTAAACTCAGCTAATTGCGTCGTACGAAAGATATGGTCATCTGAAGTTAATGCAATTGAATTGATCAATTGGAAAAAACACGTCAGCAGTTTTTTTTCATTATTTCTTACGGTTGTTTTGATTACATGTAGATTAAATGTAAATTCATAGGGAAAACATTCATATTCAGAATAATTCAGGCACTATTTAATATAATTGCATGAAATTTACAGGACGTCTGTAAAATTATCCACTGAACAATTCTACCAAATGTTTTTATCAAACTTAGATTGCTTTGGAAAATGATATACAGGGTGTTAATGAATAGCACCGAAATATTTTACCTGTATATAGAGGTAACATAGACAAGCAACTTTTATTAGGACATTTTTGCTCTATGACGTAAAATGTGTATGCTATACGGCATTAAAGTCCTTAAAATTTGGTGCTGATAACTAAAAAATTGAGCGAAATAGGGTTAAAATTTTCATTAAATTGACTTCATGCCTTCTTAGCGATCGAGAAAAACCTGATTCTTAGCAATTCATCAACAGCTATACCATAAGTTAGAATTTTCGTAATCAGCCAAATTTACTGACTAATCACATGATTGCCCGCCACTGCATTATGTTTTTATTCCTAATTCCAAACCTAACAAAAATGTTTTGTTTGTCTTTTTTTCCCTCAGAGTTGTAAGATATCGATCGTCATTTTTTACAATTTTCCCGACCACTACACAATATTCACTTATCCTTTGTTTCCCATCATTTCAAGTATTAGAAGTCAGTGGCGTGCATATCCTTGGGATATTTTATGTTATAACAGGAAGAATTGAATCCATATAGCAAAAATCTCCTAATAAAAGTTGCTTGTCTATGTCCCCTCTATACACAGGTAAAATATTTCGGTGTTATTCATTAACACCCTGTATATATATATATATATATATATATGTACTGTAAACTTTATTGACAACTTTACTCAGTGATTGCTTATATTAGGCCTACAAGTTAAATTCAGTTCTGAAATGGTTAATAAAATCAGGTAAACTGATGTAACAATGTGCCAGAATGCTTTTGTTTAATCAGTGATAAATGCAATTACGATACGCTGAAAATAAGTTATTTTTGTAATCAATTTCAGAGTTAAGCTTCAGATCGATTCATTAAGCAGGGCTTACGGAAGAACAAAGGTCTAGTTTGATAGGGATATGTGAAGGAATATGTGGGTAGTGTTATTTGTCAAAGCTAACTGTATTGCAACTTCCAAAGCCGTATATGAACACTGTAAAAGAATATGTTGGCATGAGAACTGATTTGCATTTGATAAATTCTTTCTAACAAATTACCATAAAGTGGCCCCTAAATTGGGCATTACTTCGGTCAACCGATTTGGTCCAAAATCGATAGGCTTCCTCCCATGGACGTTATAAATGCGTATACCAAGTTTCATGGAAATCCGATAAAGCGTATTTGAGTTATCAAAATAGGCACTAAATTGGGCATTACTCCGGCACCGGTCAACCGATTTGGACCAAATTCAAAACGCTTTTTACCATTGGCGTTATAAATGTGTATACCAAGTTTCATGAAAATCCGATAAAACGTATTTGACTTATTGCGCGTACAGACACAAGGACAAACCTACAGAACACTAGACAGACGGACAGACATTTTCCGTTCGCCTTACAATCCCAGAAAGCACCGTTATGACATTTTATAACGAGATTTAAGCAAGAAATGGTCTATGACACTACGACACTTGATAACTGCCAGTTGTCTATATCGGACAGTGTATCAACAATCCTACATCAGAAGCTTAAAGTATAGAAAGTCATGTTAGTATAAAATCAGTATTAGATTTCCAGGTGGGAAGGTTTGTCTTCAGCGCACTCTACTGTGTCTAGACAGAACTGCAATTAACACTGCGATACTTGTGCCGTTCTTGCTGTATGGTAGCTGTATATAAACCGCGCACAGGTGATTCGTCAGCAGCAATTATCCGGGATGCGAACCCAGTTCCTAACTGCAGGGCACCGCAACGTCATATTTATATAGCCCTTGCTCTCCATTAAGAGCAGCGGATGTGTGTGAACAAACAGGGGTGACCAAAAGCTCATTTCAGTAATATATACTACTAGCAGGTGCCCGCGGCTTCGCCCACGATAATTAATTGAAAAATTAAAAATTAAGAGTATAATAATTATTAAAGCATTATATTTATTAACACTTGCACGCGAATCATTCATAAACTAAGCCATTAATAATTAATGAAACAGCTAAAATTCCGGCTTCAGAGTACATTCCACGATTAGAAAGCGCCCCCTGGGAAAACGATCTCAGATTCGATTATGCAGTTCCAAAGCGAGCTGTGAACACTGATAATACGTATCGTTTCTCAACTGTTTGTTGACAGATGAATATGATGCGAATTTTATTTGATAAATTCAGTGTAATTTTCAGAAATTATATAATTTTTCAAGGGAAGGAGTTATTTTGTTTGGATTTTTACTGTCCTCGATACTTCCAGGGTTAAACTATCGATATATTATAGCTGGTGCCCGCGGCTCCACCCGCCATCATTAATTGTTACGATATATTGGTAATGTAATTTTGCCAACATATGTACCGATGTCAACCGAGTTTCTCTTTGTGTGGTCCCGTATTGGTTGATGCATCAAAAACACTCTTTCATGGGGACTCCGATACCAAAACACTCAACTCTAATTTATTTTCCATGTTGTCGTTGTACTTATTATAGCTTGGCAAATTAGAAGTGTCCTGCAAGTGACGTCATACGAGTTAATAATTACAGTAATCGTACATATGATTGATGCTATAAATACTTTGTAGTAGGCCTATATGTCATTTGGATTTTATGACATTTTTTCTTAAAAATAGGCTATACACATAAATGTGTAATAAAAAATCCCTTTAGGCAGGCCTACAGGCGGAGGTAGATTTCGAAGTGCTTTTGGTTTAATTTATTGTCGCTGCATAGCAGTCTTCTTCTTTAGCCTTGGCATGGTAAACCTACAGTAATAAGAACTGAATTCGGTAAAGAGGAAGAGCCTACAATCATTTGTTTTGACAACAAGAATAGGATATAATATTCTGGGAGGCCGTGCGCAAGATCAGCAATGAATAAAATTAGCAAAGCCGCTAAACAAGACAAAATTATGATATTATAATAATTCTTTTAAGTGTTATTATTTTCAAACATTAAAATCTCGCGTCATATGAGAGCTATCAAGAAACTATTTATTGATTTGTAGAGTACTCATCAAGAGCTTTTCAACGATACCGCACAAGACGTGGTTTCAAAAGTTTCGAATTTTCATCCCCCACCCCCACCTCCACCCCCACCCTCACTCGAACCCCCGAATCGTTGGTGTCACTGTGAACTCCATAGGGAGTATTCTAATTTATTCAAACAAAGTTTCCCTCTATACTTCATAGGGGCCGAGATATAAAGTTTTCAAAATTTCAACCCCCTCCCCCGACCACCCCCTTGGGCCAATTTTGCCCATTAACGAACTTGTCCGAACTATTGGGCCTAGAAATAACATATTAAAATTTGGTTCAAATATCTTCAAAATTACGGCCGCTATCGTGTAAAGATATATATATATATATAAATAAATATATACAGTATATATAAATATCACAAAATTTTTTTTTGAACGGGCGGTGGTTTCGTACTTAGGGGAGCATGAAACGTAAAGATATGAAAGAATTTTTCGAAAATCATAAAGTGGTATCCATTGCAATAGGTAGATTTTTCTTCGAAAATCTACCTAAAAATGCCAGGATTTTATCTGTAGGGGTGCTAAAATTATGAAATAGTTGTTAATACAAATTTCAAATAATACATGGTCGCTTACTCTCAGGGAAGAACATGATCTGAGTGTTCGAACACAGGGGGCTTAGGAAAATATCTGAAATTAAGAGAGTTGAAAATGGAGACTGGAGAAAACTGCATAACGACGAGCTTCATAACCTGTACTCGTCACCGGATATAGTAAGGGTAATTAAATCACGGAGGATGAAATGGGCTGGACTTGGGGGAGGAAATATATATCTAAAAAATACTGACTGGGAGACCCGAAGGAAAAAGACCACTTGGAAAACCTAGACATAGGTGGGAGTACAATATTAGTGTAGATTTAAAGGAAGTAGTATTGAATGGATTTTATAAAATAGGTAATTTTCCTTTAGATTGATTAGGAACTGTGGATGGTATTAGCTCTGAATACGGTTGAATGGCGGGCTCAGGTAAGCGCGGCAATGAACCTTCGGGTTCCATAAAATAGATAATATTCCTTTTTCAATTGCCACTGAGAAAGTAAGTCAGTCAGTCTATAATAATTTGTCATGTTATAAAATCATTGTAAACATAAATTGAATCCGTGAATTGAAACTTGAGATAAGCATAGGAATGATTAGCAGAGTAAAGTTCTATGTTAAAATATGAGGATTTTTACTGTTATGTTAAGATTGTCATTCGTGTTAACCAGCTACTCTACTGAAATTTTCCTGATTAATTTCAAACTTAGAAGTTCCTGATGTTTTCACTTCATGCCTGCCTTATTACCAGTGTATACGTTTAATCCCAGAACAGGCAACACAAGGAAAATACGCATGGAATAGTTGCACGAGACTCAATTTCTCATGCATCTTATAAATCTGTGCCGGACTGCGAAGAAAACAGTTAACAAAATGATTTATTCCTTACACACTATTAGATAAATTTACATGCATTTTAAAAGTTAGGCCTATTTCTAGTTCTTTTCCATTATTAAGTGCCAGAATGGTACTTTACTAGGAGGTGCCCGTGGCTTCGCCACGATAATTCTTTAAAAAATTAAGAGTATAATAATTATTAAAGCATTATATTTATTAACACTTGCACGCGAATCATTCATAAACTAAGCCATTAATAATTAATGAAACAGCTAAAATTCCTGCTTTAGAGTACATTCCACGACTTGAAAGCGCCCCCTGGGAAAACTATATCAGAATCGATTATGCAGTTCCAAAGAACCTGTGAACACATAATACGTATTGTTTCTCAGCTGTTTATTGACATGAATATGATGTGAATTTTATTTTATCAATTCAGTGTAATTTTCAGAAATTATATAATGTTTCAAGGGAAGGAATGGTTTGTTTGGATTATTATTATCAGCGATATTTCAAGAGATAAAACCATCAATATTTTACAGCTGTTCGCCCGCCATTATTCATTGACTCCAGGATTTTTAAGAAAATTACACTGGTGGATTATTAAGAATGTTTGTGGTTCAGAGCTATGAAAATTGTAAGTAAAAATAAAATTAGAATATTTGTTCATTGTGTTCATTTCACTTAGGCTTTATATAATAAAGAAACGGTTTTCCTAATTTTGTACCCTTCGTGAAAGTTTAGACTGCGAGAGACGAACATCGACGAGTATACCCGATGTTTCACGAAGCGGGCGAGCGAGTGAGCACGCTATTTAGGGCCGTTGAATTGAATAAGAGTAGGTATGAAAATTATAAGAGATCTAAACGTGTAGACAAGTAGAAATCGATTTTACTTACATACATACTAACTTACTTACTGTACTTAGTTACTTACTTACTCAACGGCAATACAAAATTCCTAAGCAAGCTAAAGGAATATTATCTATTTTATGGAATCCGCAGGTTCATTGCCGCGCTTACCTGAGCCCACCATTCAACCCTATTCTGTGCTATCTCCATGCAACCATCCCTCGCAGATCCTACTTCTCTTAAATCTATCCTAATATTGTCCTCAAACATACGTCTAGGTCTTCCAAGTGGTCTTTTCCCTTCGGGTCTACCAGTCAATATTTTTTAATTAGCCTGTGTATTTCCTCCCCCATGCGTGCAACATGTCCAGCCCATTTCATCCTCCGTGATTTAATTACCCTTACTATATCCGGTGACGAAGCTCGTCGTTATGCAGTTTTCTCCAGTCCCCATTTTCATCTCTCTTAGGCCGGAATATTTTCCTAAGCCCCCTGTTTTCGAACAATCTCAGATTATGTTCTTCCCGAAGAGTAAGCGACCATGTCTACCTATATTAAATAATGCAGTTACACAATAATATCTTAGACTAAAACTCAGCCTTCTACAATTCACAGATTTCACGTACGTTTCCAAAGCCGACTGGTCCCCTATAAACCAAAATGAACTAATCCAGGAATTCTTCATATTATAACGAGAGCCTCTATAGTCTATACGCAGTAACAGAAGGCCTGGAAATCACTATGGCAACATCCCACATAATGAAGTATGTAGAGAGTGTATGCATGTTCAGATAATGCCGGACGTCTCGTGAAGATGGAATATACATCATATGATTAACCTTCAAGCTCACTCAAGTTACAGCAGCAACCACAATCGCATTAACCAAACCCCGCCACAAACCGCGAGCTATAACTCTCCGCTACAACGCCTCGTAAACACTGCCACCATATTAAAACGTCATTAAATATACAGGGTAGTCTAGATAACTGAGGTCAATTTTAATGGTCACAACATGATACAGGATGGTAACGGTGTAAACGTGCATAGACGCTGACTTGTACTTGTTTTGGTGAGGGGGGGCAGGGCCGTAGCTAGGCGGTGGCGAGATGTGCCCCCGCCCAGGGCACAGGTATAAAGAGGGCGCAAAATTAACCATGAAAAATAACACCTTTTTTTTTTGACTGGTGTAATTTATCAAGCAATAAAAATTGTAGATTTTATGATTTAATTATTTTTTAAGTAGTTCAATCGTCTGAAAATAAGGTTTTAGTACCTTGAAAGTACAACATTTAGTTCATTTTCAAATTGAGGTTTAATTTTTCTTTGATAATAACAGTGTTTTTATATTAAAATAATAAACAACTTTACAGAGATTGGAGGGCGCAGATTTGTCAAACTCGCCAAGGGCGCAGAAGGACCTTGCTACGGCCCTGGGAGGGGGGGGCTCACTCATAAAAGGAACATCTCATTTAAGTTTGATGTATTATGCTCAAAGTACTTCTTCCTTAAAACAAACTACTTTATATTAGGCTATTAATTCATAAACTAAACATTCTGTGCATAATTTGTTTAATCAATAATATAATTATTGCTTTGGCAACAGTATCGCTTTTCTTCAGGATTAATAAAATAAAAGATGTTTGCTAATGTTTCAATTCCCAAATTTCCTTAATGGAGGTTTTATTATATTTTTAATAACATTTTAAGACCATATACTTTCAATTAATACTAAGGTGTCTATTTTTGTAAATAATTATTAAAGTATCTTAAATCATTTTGTGTAATATTACTTGCAAGATGACTTATTCTGTAATCAATTATTTTGTTTGTATTTCATTTTTTCTCCTGACTGAATGGAAGATAAGGCCTTACGGCCTTAACTCTGCCAAGTAAAATAAAACTCAATTATTATTATAATCTTCATCTTCATTATCATTATTAAGAGCCAGTGTGATACTTTATCAGAATGTGTGGGGGACGGGAAAATGTCTGTCCGTCGGTGTGTCTGTACGCGCAATAACTCAAATATGCTTTATCGGATTTTCATGAAACTTGGTGTAGACATTTCTAACATCCATGGAAAGAAGCCTATTTATTTTGGATCAAATCGGTTTGTCGGTACCGGAGTAACGACTAATTAAAGGTCACGTGCTTTTTTTAAATGGGAAATCATGACTACTCTAAATTCCGCGTTGCTTAATCATTGAGGGCCTTGACTCCAATGCAGTCAGATGTTTTATTTCATTGATCAAGTTGAAATGAGTACTACATGAATACTTTTATATACAGAAGGTATATTACTCTGAAATAATTAGGCCTACGTACATTAAGCGGAGTTCTCTGTCAGTGCATTTTGTGAAATGTTGACATATTGTAAGAACTTCTTACATCAGTGTATTCGAGTATGAATTAATGTTAAGCATCAAACTAGACTAGAGCCTAACTCTAGATGGCGTTGGTGTTGTATAAAAAAAACACTTGATTGCATCTCTCCAATGACTGCTCGATAAACCTTCTTCTTTAAAATCCATTATTTTACTGTATATATATATGCCCCCATGTTGGGGCGATGTGAATTTTGTTACGCTTATTTTCATAGAGACGGCAGAGGGACAGGTCGTAAGACCATCGCCCCTTAACCCCCCTCCGGAAACTATGGTATTACTTGGACGTCAAAGGGCCGAGAAATTTTGTCCAGAGGCTCTAATTTAGGCTTGGAGTTCTTTTACGTGCCGTAAATATACGACACGGGCCCCCCAGCTTAAAGTCCCTCCCGGAGGACTCCGTGCCCAGGATTTTTACATCCTGAAAAACCCATCGACTGCGGCCGGGTTTGATCCCGCGACATACGGATCTAGACGCGGGCACGCTACCTCAAGACCACCGCAGCCGGCATTTTAGTATATGGCATTTACTAATATAAAAAATGTAGGTCTAATGAATTTTATACGACGGTTTTTCTTAGCCTATTTTGTTATATAAAGCATTAGATGTATGCCGTACAATTATGTCCAAGTTGGAAAAGGATTTCAAGAATCTACCTTAATATACCTTTCATAGGCGTACCGAGGGGGGGGTTTTGGGGGTTTGAACCCCCCTCCCCCATTGATCAAAAAAAGGAAAATTGTATATTTTTTTTAAGTCTGCCCATAAATTACTTAATACAAGTATAAAGCGTGGGAAGCTTAAAACTCGTTATTTTGCGTCTTAATTTTTAAAATTTTCCGGGGGAGGACCCCCGGACCCCCCTCTCCCTGGTGGGTATTCCTTTACAACCCCCCCCCATATGGTCGGCCTGGTTACGCCTATGATACCTTTACCCATCTCTTTTTGCGGCCTTAGGAAGCTCATACGTCATAAAGATTAGTTCTTGTTTAGCCAAGTTAGTTCGTATTCATGAACCATGTAAAGGCTTACTGTTAATTTTCACGGATGGATGGATTTCTCAAAGTTTTGTAGGACTAACTACTGGCTGGCTTCTTGTACGCCTATCCTCATATTAGCAAGTACTTCTCTTCTCTGCGGCTGACAAGAAATCAATTCAAGTGGGGGCCGCTTTTCAATATTACTCTCTCCTGATGAAGATGGATTCTCATTTTCCCAAAACTAACCTCGCGATTGTATTTCCCACAGCACTGTGAAGTCAATAGAAAAGGAAAAATAAGGGAACGGGTGTAAGCCACGATACTGGCAAAACTTAATTCCTTGCGTAACTTGAACCAGAAGGCCATGACTAAAATAAAAACAAATTAAATCTTTATTTGTTGCTATAGTAACAACAAACAATGCATGGTTTAATCAATCTCTTTTACTTAAGCATGGCCTGTTATAATTTTTATTTAAGTAGAGGGCCATGATTAAAACACAAACCTATCACAATATTATCTGTTGCTATAGTAACAATTAACAATGCATGATCTAATAATTTCTTTTACTTAAGCATGGCCTGTTATAACCTTTATTTAAGTAGAGGGCCATGATTAAAATAAATTCCCATCAGAATCATTATCTGTTGCTATAGTAACAATAAACATTTCGTGCTCTTTTACTTAAGCATGGCCAGTTATAATTTTTATTTAAGTAGAGGGCCATGACTAAAATACATCCCATCCCAACAATAATCTGTTGCCATAGTAACAATGAACAAGGCATGTTCTAATCAATCTTCTTTACTTAAAAGCATGGCCTGATATAATTTTTATTTAAATAGAGGGCCATGACTAAATACAATCCCAATACAATAAATCCCAGCAATTAGAGTGAATACTTTGCTATAGGCCACTGTTACAGGGAATGCACGCAGGCCACAATACGTTAACGCCATGCGGGTTGCAGCGTACAGGATTATTGGTAAACTCGCCCGATCCTAATTACCAGCGCCATCTTTCTTCCGGTTACAAATTAGTGGTGAACATCGAGCTTCATCTGTTTCTCAGTGTTGCTTTAATGTTTCAGTTGCAAACATCATTATTGCGGGGAAATTCCACACATTGGGTTCTATCCAAATTACTATTATAAAATATTCATGAACCCAGTGGTGCAGTGAATAAAATTGAAGCAGATACTATCCATATTAATAAAAGGAAGTGTCTGTCTGTCTGTCTGTCCGCGATGCCCAGCGAAATCTACTGAACGCAGAGATCTGAAATTTTAAACATAGGTGGACTGAAGGGTCGGGAAATGCACCTCGAAGCCAGAATTTTAATTTTCGCTTTCGTTCGTGAGTTATGAGTGAAAAACGGGCAAAAAAACGTGCATTTTTAGCGTTTTCGAAGCATCAGTTTTGAGTAATTCATTTCAATGTCAAATCAGTTACAGTTGGCTTTGGCTATTTTTGTCATATCTTGGAAATAAAACTTTCGCGATCGCTCGAATGTTGTAAGACCTAAATATGGTCAAACGTTGTTTTATTTGGACGAAACTCACTATAATGGGGTTTTCTGGGCCAAGGAACTCGAATCTTAGATCGCTTTTACCAGGCGACGCTATCTAATCGTGGTATGTAGTCCACGTGATTTAGGTGTTAATACATATAATTTAACTATTATGCTCTTAATTTTTAATTTTTAATTTTTGAAGTAATTATCGCGGGCAAAGCCGCGGGGACATGATAGTTAGTAATAAAATAACAAAAGGCACTATCAACAGTACGTACTTTCAGTACTTGCTTACAAGTATCAGCTTTTACTTAATTTTTAGTGAATAACCGAATAAACATCTTACTTCTTAAGCGGTGCTTCTACAGGTAGGCTATATATGTGATGAACGCACAGCCAACGCCACCTATTAATAAGAAAGTATTCAATTCTGAGATTAATTGCCATAGCAACCGGGGAAAAAGAGCATTGAATGAATTGTACGAAACTCACTATGCGGGTTTTTTTTTTTTTGGGCTAGGGAACTCAAATCTGAGGTCTTTTTCCCCCCGGGCATCGTACTTAAATCGTAAAATGGACGTAGAAACCGTGATTTTAGTTTTTTTAGTTATCAATTGGTATTTACTGAAATATGTTAGTCACTAAAATTCTTGTTTCTTTCCACCTAGTATTGCTGTCAAACATTGCACATTTTAGGGGAAAAAATTGCTCTGATACCGGGATTCGAACCCGTCTCATTCGGCTTTGCGAAGCCCCAGATGGAATCTTTCTTCTTTGACTGATTCATCTTAATGGTCTATCTCACTTAAAGACATTTATTTACTAGCTTAAAAGGCCCGGTCTCGCCCAGGTTTTATATTTTGTAATTCGAAATTAACTTATGAAGGACTTTCGATTTTGAAAATCTAGGTCCTTGTATACGTACATTTACAGAAAATGAATTATATCGATAGCTTCTCTAATTCGTCTAAGTCCCGTATAATTTATTTCCAAATCTACCTGAGACCACTGTCAGCAATACACTGTTGTCATGTAAACTGTGATTTAGATTTGATAATTCTGTGTAAAAAGGGATTGAGTATACTAAAAAACATTTGATTTTTGGCATTTGAAATAAAAATTTTGCAAAATACTTTCTTAATGAGCACCTACATTATAAAACGAAGGTACTGTCAACATTCCAAGTCCCTACCTATTATAGTTTATTCTCTACATTGATTCTCGTCAGTCAGTCAGTCAGTCAGTCAGGGCAAAGCCTTTTATAGATATATATAGATTGTGAGACACAGTAAAATATTCCATGCCACACCTACTGATGGTGCATCTCCAAGGGTTTCTGTTCTCCTAGTAATTCAAGTCACAACCCCGCAGACATTAAACATAAATATGGGAGACATCACTTATCTGTACCTGTCTCCACACTCTCCTGTCACGTAGGCTACCCACACAACACGACGTGTCTCCCTAGCACTTGTTTCTTCAGCGTACACAAGAGGTACAATTTCCTGTTTTTACATTTCTGTAATTTAAAGGGAGATATAACAGATTAGGGGGGCGAAAAAGGTAAATAAATAAACGTATCAGGGAGATTCCACTAGTGTCATGGCAACGTTTTCTCCATCTTCAGCACTTAAGAAAATGCATTTCATTTAGATATTGTTGTATCATAATTTATTGTAATTTTTATACGATTTTTATTTTTGAAATCAGTCACACTCTTACTTGTTTCGGTGCGGACTGCACAGAAAACAATCAACTCAATGATTAGGAGGTAATCAAAGGAAATTTTTCAGACCTTACTTCCTCAATGGCAATAGACAATAATTCCTAAGCAATCTAAAGGTATATTATCTATTTTATGGAACTCGGAGGTTCATTACCGCGCAAATCCAAAATTAAAAATCCAATATTAAAAAACACAAATTTCCAAAATTTAAAAGAACAAAATTAAAAATTATAACATCCAAAAATCTAAAATTTAATAAACAATAAAATCAAAAATTTAAAAATAAAAAAATAAAAAATTTAAAAAATCAAAAAATAAACTATTCAAAGAACGAAAATTTTAAAAAATCCAAAATTAAAAAGTCCAAAATCCAAAATTTAAAAAGTCCAAAAACCCAATATTAAAAAGTCCAATAATGCAAAATTGAAAAAATCCAGTAATCAAAAATTGAAGAAATAAAATAAATAAAAAAATAAAATAAAGTTTTACTTCTGTCGCGTGGCGTTCCACGCACTCATTTTTATTTTTATACAATTATATTTATCATGAGAAGGATTGTTTGACACTCAACCAGGAAAGAAAAGTGCAGAGGAGGTATTCAACAAGATTTAATATTAAATAATAAAGTAATTATTAAAAACAAAGAGAACTACAAATATTTAGGCATAACGGTTCATATAGATGGTGAATTGGAGAAAGAAATTCAGAATAGAAACACTTTGGGCAGAAAAGCGATACCCCTATTAAATAGAGTATTGTGGGACAGACATATCACCAGAAGGAAAATAGCCTACAGTATATTTATGATTCAACAGTTACGAAAATAGTACAATACGGTTCAGAAATTTGGCCAGTTAAAAAGAGAGAGGAAAGAAAATTATTAGCAACAGAAATGGATTTTTGGAGAAGATAAAATAAAACTTCTATCTATTTTATGGAACCGCCGCACTTACCTGAGCCCACCATTCAACCCTATTCTGTGCTAACTCCATCCAACCATCCCTCGAAAACCTTACTTCCCTTAAATCTATTCTAATACTGTCCCACCAACGTCTAGGTCTCCCAAGTAGTCTTTTCCTTTCGGGTCTCCCAGTCAATACTTTTGAGATGCGTCTTTCCTCCCCCATGCGCGCAACGTGTCCAGCCCACTTCATCCTCCGTGATTTAATTACCCTTACTATATCCGGTGACGAGTACAGGTTATGAAGCTCGTCGTTATGCAGTTTTCTCCAGTCCCCATTTTCATCTCTCTTAAGCCCAATTATTTTCCTAAGCCCCGTGTTTTCGAACCCTGTCAGATTATGACTTTCCGAAGAGTAAGGGGCCATGTCTCACATCCATATAATACAACCGGCCGGATAATTGTCTTAAAAAATTATTTTTAGAATTCTGGACAGAAGACGAAAAGATAAGATTTTCTGAACTGATTAATAGAGTTCGGACTATTAGGTCGCTAAAAATGCTGTTTTAGGTACTTAAAATAGGCTCTAAAATATGGAAAATAGGTTCTAAAAATCGTAAAATAGTCTCTTATAAAATCGTTAAGTTGCCAATTTTATGAAATGTCTCAATTGCAATGCAGAATATTTTATGTATTCAAGTCACCATTAATAAGTAATCATGATAAAACACAGATATAGGCCTGTGATACACAGAATTATATAGACCCTAGTACTAGGGCCTGTATTACCATCATAACAGTGAATACCTAATCCCTGCGCCCAGAAGCTACTCATATCATACAAGCATATTCAACCCCTTGTATCCCTCAGTGATTCAGAGTACTACTTTTTTTTTTATTATTAGATGTGGGAGTCGGGAGAAAAACGCTACATTTTCTTGGGAATTCCAAGGAATTTTTCTACTGAAGACAAAACATTCCTTACTATTTAACCACGTCACAAATCTCTCATGTACTGCACATTACGAGCTAAAAAATTAGTACGAACTGAAAATAAATGCTAGAATTTATAGCAAACAATGACTTATTTTGTAATTTAGAGGAAAAACAAGCAAAAAGGCAATATTAGGCTCTAACGTAAAAATAGGCTGTTTTAGGTCCTATAAAAGTATCGGTTTTAGGCATAGTCACTTATGAAACATGTATATACAAGTTTTCGTCCATATATCACTTAAGGATTAAAATAGGTTTTTACCTAAAATCCGAAGTCTACTGATTAAAGTAGGCATTTCCTGATTTGAGTTTACACTTAACTTCTGACTTAATATTATTTGTGTCTGCAATTATTGCTCCCAGATATTTGAATTTATCCACTTGTTCGGATGAATTAGCGACTTTTCTAATAGGCCTATTTTGTAGCGCATTATTTTGACGTTTCATGACTATATACTTAATTTTATCTGTATTAATTTCTAAGGAACTAGAAATACTAGTGAGAAAATAAAATTTAAAAAATTATATATATATATGAATTTGAAAACTAAACGTGCGAAGAGATTCTAGACGAACCAGGTAGAGGTAGTGACGTATGAGATTCTAGGTTATAATCCCGGTTCACGTTGAACCTTCCGCTAATGTTTATGTTTTCGTTATACCTTAATAGCTCGTGTAGGCAAGTTTATCTGTTTATCCAATTAATCTAATTTAGAGGACACTCTGTATAGATGAATGCCTAAAACTAACGTGATATCATGTTGTGTGTAAACAGACTAATTAAAGTGATTGGACGTAAGTGTATAAATTGACGAAAAGCTTCATAATTACTCCACAAACAACCACGTCATCTGGGAATACGTTTGTAAATATTAGACCATACAGTGATGAAAATCTAAACAAAGGCTTCAGTGCATTTCAGCAATCTCCATAATTCTGTACAAAGTTTAATTAGTTGACTGGTGACTGATTATAAGGTATTGTAGTCATAGGGTTCTATTGCAATGAAAATGGTAATGACCCTTCTTTAACATCCTTTACATTAATATAATATATCTCTATATATCTCTCTCTATATATAAGAGGCTTTGTCCTGACTGACTGAATGACTGACTGACTGACTGACTGACAGAGAATCAACGTACAGCCTAAACTATAACACGTAGAGACGTGGAATTTTGACAGTACCTTCGTTTCATAACAAAGTACTCACTAAGAAAGGATTTTGCAAAATTTTGATTTTAAATGCCAAAAATCAAATGTTTTTGAGTATACTTAATCCCTTTTTACACTGAATTACCAAATCCAAATCACAGTTGACATGGCAACATATTGTTGCCAGTGGTCTCAGATGGATTTCGAAATAAATGAAATGAGAGTTTCACAAATGAGAGAAGCTGTCAATATAATTCATGTTATAAGAAAAAAAAAGAATGAAATGCACGAAAATAATGCAGTCACATAACTTTTTCTACCCTGGACATAGAGAAAACAATACGAGGTATGGTAATATGTATATTATTATATCCCAGGTTTTTGGGGAGGGAAATGTGAAAGTGATATTGAATTTCTGTTTAATTTCATCCCCCAAACGGTTTATGGTAACATGAGAGTGAGAAATAAAATTTTCCGCCTTGATATTACAATTTTATGTTACAGGAATTTCTGTTTCTTCTTATTTGAACCCTTACCAGGCTTGCTATGTACAAGCGATGGGATGCAAAATTCTACATCATCCATGAGCCATAAAAAACTATATCAAGCGTTTTCTGAGGGAATAGTTTGAGTGTGATAAGTCGTTCTTCCTATTTCAAATTCTAAATACCTATATAAGGACCTATAATTTAAAAATTGAGAGTCCTTCGTAAGTTAATTTCCAATTACAAAATAGAAAACCCGGGCCTTTTAAGCTAGTAAAATATAATATCTGATCTTGTGTTTCAGTGTACAGCCAACGCCACCTATCTTCTTCTTCTTCTTCATCGTTTTTGTTTATTCAATTTTGAGATTAATTGCCATAGCTACCGAGGAGAAAAGAACATTGACTTGGATGAAACTAACTATGCGGAGGGTTTTCTAAGGTAGGGAACTCGAATCTGAGGTCAATTTCCCCCCGGGCATCGCACTTTAAAATCGAAAATGCACAGGATTTTAGCTTCATAATTATTAATCGATTTTAATACTACAAAAAGACTACAATTGCAAATTGCAAAATAATATTCCATGAATACAGAAAGAAACTTGCCACATATCCCTGGGCGAATATAACACTCACTGGTCACCACAATGAATAAGGATATTGGTAAAAAAATTCACTAGCAATGCAAAGTGTAATCATTAGAGGGCGGATTTCTATGACGTGTCATATTTTTCCCCTCTGCATTATTTCAGCTTTCCGACTAATTTAAACCCCATTCCAAGCATCTAGTGAAAATGGAACGGCTTTTATTGTGCATATAACTGCATATTTAGGAAATTTTCAACTATTGTAGCATATTTAGTATGAATATGCATATTTGGGTCATATTTTTGGCATATTTGTGTGCATATTAAAGACATTTTGAAGTTTCATATCATATTTAGTAAATTTTGCATTATAATTATACTTTTTGAGAACTTACAGATATTTTAAATAATTAACATTAAGTTGTATTTTAATAAAATGAATTGTAAGTGGTAAAGTCATATTTTAAATTTTATTGGTCATATTTTAATGTTTCTTAGGTCATAAATGCATGCATATATCCTATTTTTTAGGTCATAGAAATCCGCCCTCTAGTAATCATTGAATAAAATGTAAAATTGAGAGTATTATGAAATATTTCTCGTTGAATGCAGGTTATGCCACAATAATAAAAACAGAAGATTATCGCACTGCGTAATAAAAAAGCTAACCTTGCCTTTCCTCTCTATATACACAAAGTAAAAAACATAGATAGTGTATTGTCAGAGAAAAGAAGGCAGAGGAATGGGCGTGTCTCTCACCTGTAGTATGGAGAACCGGTGGCAGATGAAACAGCGCGGGTCTGCGTGGAAGAGGGGCGCAAGTGCCTCGTCACACCGCATGGTGGCACTTAACACTGATCATCACCAACACTGAGCATTTTTCAGCACACGCACTGCAGTATTATTAGAAAGTCTTCTCGCATTTAAAAATACAATGCACAATTCAACCCGCTTAATGGGGCTCCAGTCTTCAAGTTCAGAAATATCTTCCACTTCCCCAAGAGTCAGTCTGCGGACTTCCACTCAGCTGGTCAATAACCAATCAAATACACGAACATCAGCAATTTAACCAATCACAAGTGTCTTTCGTCACACTTTTATGGCTTTCTTCTAATCACTTTTTAAAACACATACATTCACTTGTATTTGTGTCCATTCGTTGAGAACGACTCCTAACTTTAAGAAAAACAAAACATCATTTATACCCGGTTTCTATAAACTCGCGAAATACCTATGGGTAAATAATCCAATGGACAGAATTTACACAAAAATAACACCATACAAATACAAATAATTTAAAGATAGCAATCACATACACTTGTGGCGAGTTTCTAGATAAATGTCCTCTGGGTAAATATGAAAATGAGAGAAAAAATGTTCCTACAAACTCGGGCTAGATCTTTCCAAGGGTAAATCGTCGGGTTAATTTATCCTTTCATGGATGGCTGGATAAAATTTAACCTCTTTGTAGGATCAATAATAATTTAAACAATGAGAATCAAAGCCTTCTGAATTAAATTAACTGTACAACTCCAAGGCCTTGCTCATTATACCATTGTAGGTTAAATGGAACTAATTTGCCCACGGATAATTTACCCATAGGTATTTCACGAGTTTACAGAAACCGGGCATTATACGAGTCTCCGGCACATAGTTTGGACGAGTAGTAAGAATAAAAGAAACAGGTTTTTAGGTATACAAGTAAACCCGTGCAATTAACATACCCTTACCCCTAAGACTGGTTTAGTCCTTAGTTGTGTTACTGATAGTGATGGGAAAAGTATAAAAAGAAAGTAATTGGGCTGAATTACAATTACCTGAGAGACATTTTACTTAATTACTTTTTCATGATCAGTAAAATTACAATTACATTTAAAATTACTTTACAAAATGGCTGTACCTGAAAATCCCTTGTTTTTTCTTTGTTTTGGGCACAAGGCCAAATTATTAATAAACAAACAAACAAAAAATATCAATGAGAATATTTTCAGAAACATTGAGTAACTTTTTGTTAATATTAACTCTAATTTGGATATTAGTTGCAAAACACTAGTAATGACGATATAGCAATCGAGAATGATACTAATACTAACGACTACTAAATTGTAACAATTACAATTTTATTTCCAAAAGTAAATTACAAGTAGAAATTACATTTTTTAAAGTATTGATTACAAGTAAATGGGACGAAAAAAGGCATTGTTACTGTAATCCGATTACTTTTACTTAATTTCTTCCCATCATTGGTTACTGAAATAGAATACTCAGCGAAGTGTAAATAAATAGGAAATAAGGGTTATTGACATGAAAGTATTTACTATATTATACAATGTCTCTTTATATACAATATTTGATGCTATCTCGGTACCTATTAATGTTGTAAAGAAATATGTATGGCAAAAAAAATTTTATTTTAATTTTCTCTGCAACTTTTTTGCTAGATTTTCATATGGACGGCTCAGTGCCAGAGGTGACTAAGTGCCATCAAGGAAAGTACTAATATTTGTGTGTATTGATCAGCAAGGATCATATTCTATCTATGCCAAACACGACTAACAGCCTTGCTGTATCAGTTAGAGACACAATTAGAATAGATCTTGGCTGGACAATACACACAAATATTAGCACTTTCCTTGAAGGCACTTAGTCACCTCTGGCACTGAGCCATCCATATATCTTCTACTATAATGGAGATAGCCTAGAAAAATGAAAAATAGACAGGATAAACTACCGACTTAATTTTTTTTTTTTTTTTTTTTTTTTTAACAGAAAAATAATATAGGAATTTTATTAGCCACAGGTATAGGAATTGAAATTTGCATTTAATGAAAATCGTTACATACATTTTGTAAAAACCAAAATTTTCTGAAAAAGGTGGCCAAATCCAAGTTCCCTTAATTTTTCAGTTACAGAACCCAATTTCTGGGCGGTTCGGTGAAATTAAAATTAAAAAAAAACTTTAATTAAAAAAATGAAGTAAATACAACGAATCGTTTAGCGCTACAGATATAAATAGACAGACAGATAGAAGTCATTCCAAAAACCCTTTTTTTTCGGCTTCTAGATGCAATGAAACATGTTTTCCCCGCTTTATCACATGTAATTTTTTTTTTCACAAAAAAATACTTTCTCTATACTTCGTATAGATAGCTCTATGTAAAGGATCATGCATTTGCGTTTATATGAGGGCAAGCCATTATATTGCTAAAATATTTTGAACACCCGGTAGGTGTCACATAGGCTTATGGGTCAGTGGTTGCGGATGCCGATATGGCGGTGCCTCTATGCGCCCACAGGTTCCTTCACCCGTGACAAGGTCTGACGGAATAGGCTCCTAGCCGCAAAATCCACCACGCACCAACGTCGATAGATATTAGATAGAAATTAATTATTTTAACTCCTAACGTATATATTTCATAGTCTAAGTAATAATTAGGGCCCCGATTTGAAGGTTTTAACATATTTTTTCCCCAGCTTCCTAATTAGAACATTTTAACGTATTTTTCCAATTCATACCCCTTGCTTCCGAATACATGAATCTTATAGAACCTAAAAAGGGCTAAATCGGACTGAAGGGCCTAAGAGGGACTTTTGCAGCAAAACTAGGGGCTAATAAAAGGGCTTTTGGTGAAAAACAGGTTTTTAAAAAGGTTTTCGAATTAATGCAAAGGAAAATAAATATGTTAATTTGTGCATTTAAAGAAAAATGCATATTAAAAATACATTTATATAACGCACTGAAATTAACAATGTAGGCCGATATGTCGCTTTGTCGCTTGTCTTTGTAACTCCAAAATGTTCCGGCTCGCCGTCGCAGGAAATGAAACTTGGGCCATCTGCAATACTGTACTTTGAAATCTGCAACTAATCCACTGTCGTTTCAACTTTAAAATAAGTTGCCGACAAATGACAGAGAAGTATACAGTATTATTAAAGGAACAAATTCGTGACTCTCGAGTCTACTTATTTTTGTAGATCGGAAGTGAATTGAGTGGTGTATTGAATATTCCCATATCAATTGTTTACGTTATTTTTCTAGTGCCTATATAAGGAATAGTTACTTGTTTATTTTGTAAAAAAAACTAGAATAACTGAGTCAAAATTATAACACAATATTCAGTGTTCATATTAGTGTTCCTTATATGTTTTATGAAGACGGAAAAAAATCGTTTGTTTAAAGCTTAAAAAGGGCTATTCCACGAAAATAAAAGGCTAAAATTACCTTTTATAAAAGCCTAAAAATCTGGGCCCTAGTAATGATATAAGTTAAAACTCCTGTAATTCCTTCCAAAAGACTTGTCAAAAAATCTCTACAACATTGTCAAATCACCCAAACATGAGTTTAACTTACTAATGATGGTTTCACGGGCTATAAGCCGAGTAAAAGGATATATTGTGTCCAAGCTTTCGGTCGCTGACATCTCTGCGGCCTTCCTCAGGGAAATGAGTGTAGAAAAGTCAGATTTCTAGTGTGGTGGGTGGAGAGAGCTTATATATGTTTGGAGTGAAAAAGAAATTCTGTGATTGGAGGAATAGGGTTGGCGTGTATCGGTCAATCAGAATGCGGGAATTTTCTTTATAGTAAAAACATTGAACAAACAATCGGTCCATATCAGGACCAATGGGAGAAAAATAAGGATTAATAATGTGAGTCAGAGCAGAGTGGTTTAGGGGGATAATCGTTGTGAAATGTGAATAGAAATAATAGGTCCAAGTCAGGGCCAATGATTAAAAAGAAGAAGACATGGGGGTCCGGGAGTTTGGAGTCTTGCTACTGTTGGAGGTTTCTTGTGCTGAATCTCGATACAGCTTCAGGGATGGAGCCCAGGCGTTGCTGAGGAAGAGTCCACCTTCTCTGTTGAAATTGTTGGGATGAGACCTTATTTCTATTGCTTCTTTTATGACACGGTCCCAATAAGCTGTAGAGTTGTGCATGATTGTGGTTTTGTCAAACATGATTCTGTGGTCATTTTCTATGGCGTGTTGTGCCACGGCGGATTTATCTGGGTAGAATAGCCTCATGTTGCGTTGGTGTTCCTGCAATCTCTCCTGGACCGTCCTTCCAGTTTGCCCAATGTAGACGCTGCCACATTCGCAGGGGATCTTATAGACTCCTGAAGTTCGCAGGCCTCGATGGTCTTTCACTGGCCGTAGAAATTGTTGAATTTTAGTGGGAGGCATTTGTATAGTCTTTAAGTTCTTCTTTTTTAGGATTCTGCTAATCTTGTTGGACAAGTTGCCGCAGTGTGGGATGAATGCTGTCCTTGGGGTGCTGGTGGAGTCAGGTTGGGTGCTGGTTTTCTTGGCAGTGATGTGATGAAGGACCTTGCTGATTTCTTGACGGCTATAGTTGTTCTGCTGTAGAGTAGTAAATAAATTATCAATTTCTCTTTGCAAGTTGTCAGAATCAGAAATGCTTGCGGCTCGGTGTAGAAGGCTGGACAGGACAGAACGTTTCTGTGAGGGGTGGTGGTGGCTATTGGCGTTCAGATAAAGGTCAGTGTGCGTGGGTTTTCTATAAACTCCATGTCCCAGAGTGCCATCCTGTTTTTTGTATATAGAGATATCCAGGAATGGAAGGCGGCCGTCCTTCTCCAGCTCCATGGTGAATTGGATATTCTGATGAATGCTATTGAGATGTTGTAGAAATTCCATTAGACGTTCTTGTCCATGTGACCAGACCACGAAAGTGTCGTCTACGTATCTATAGAAATGTGTGGGTTGGAGTGTAGATGATTCTAGGGCTTTGTGTTCGAAGTCTTGCATGAAGAAGTTGGCCACAGCTGGTGATAGGGGAGAGCCCATGGCTACGCCGTCCGTCTGTTCGTATATTTCTTCATTGTAGCTAAAATAGGTGGAGCTCAGTGCAGGGTTGCCAGATCAGAAAAGTAAAACCGTCGTACCAACAACTGAAAATAGTCGTACGCTAGTTAAAATCGTCGTACAATTTGCGAATTGTCAGGATGAAGATGATGCTAATAATAATAATATAATTATAATGATTGCCAAGTGACATTTTGACAGACATTTTGGCATAATCCCAATGGCGCGGACCCGTTCACGCGATATTCACATTTCCACGGACTGTGTGATGTTTTTTTGTTTCTGAGCGAGGCAGAATGACCAACTGCCTTTCTTGTATATAGTGATAGCAGACGGTTCTCGCAGCAGTCAACAAATTCAGTAGCCTACAATGGCAGGTGCGCTGTGTGCCGGTCGCAATGTCAGTTTTTACAATTTTACTGTGCGATTTGAATGCGAATTACTTCCATTGATAACTTTCTATCAAAACCATTTCTTACAAGCAGCTAGTGCCTTGTATTATACCCACCTCTGCATTAAGCTAAGTTGTCTACAGATAACCTAAATAATGCATAATACCAACCATATAGTTAAGTGCGCGAAGCGGAGGCGGCAGCCGTAGCGAAGCGCCCTTGCATTTTCGAATAAGATATGGTTTTTCTATAAATGCAAGCTTGGTGGTTATAATAATATGCTTTTGTAAGTTCTATAACGTGCCACTACTCCACCCACGCATGCTGACTTTGCTGTTTACCGCTAGTACTCAGCTGATTGGTCTCTCCTACTGTATACAATATATACTCATTGTTGTTGGTACTCTTTGTCATCAGCAACCTGCAGGTGTTGCAGGAAGAAATATAATAATAATAATTATTATTATTATTATTTTTAATAATAATAATAATAATAAAATAATAAATTACAATTCATACGAAAGTAAGATTTCTAAATGTCATTTATACAGTCACTTTTTATATGCACGTGTCAACATATGCTATTAATAGTAACAATATGATTATTATGTTTGGTCAAAATAAAATAAAAACAATAAGACCAGCTGCTCTTTATCGGTATAATTTCTTTAGAGATTTGGATTGCTTCGTTTTGCACACGTGCGGCTAAAATATAAAATGTTTGGAAAAGAATAACGAGAGAAGTAGCAATAACAATACAACTTAAGCAAGGTGCGGCACCGGCCCGTGAAAGCCTGTAATAAATAAATGGACTGAGTTTTATTTGACAATGGCTATTATAACATTCCGCCATTCATTTAGTGACATGCAAAATAAACTACGAAAAAACAAAAAAACTTCATGTTTATCTAAATTGAAATTCTGCAGTAGATTGCTAAAAAAAGTAAACACAAAATGGTAGTATAAATTGCTAATATTAAAAATAGTCGTATGAATAGGCATACGACACATGGTTGCGTCGTACGTCGTACAAATCTATGAAATAGTCGTATGTGTACGACTATAGTCGTACGTATGGCACCACTGGCTCAGTGTGTGACGGAAAAGTTCAACAATGTCAGGCAGAAATTTTTTTGAGTTTAACTTATTAGCCCTGTAAGATGTGAATTTCTGTATATTTATATAAATAATCGTGAAATGAAATCATCTGTGAGCTCTAAGCTTGAAACCGTTGAGAAAAATTTCAGTAAAACAGCTGGTCTTTATAAATGACAATCCTAGCTTACGGATAAAAAATTCTCATATTTTATGTAAATCAATACATTATTGATCTTATATATCTACTTTTATGGAGGTTTTAAGGTGACAAATTAATACGACAGTAGCAGTGAAATGGTTACTAATAGGTCTGTAAGAAATCATAATTGAAGTGTATTCAAAATGCATTTGAAAACATGTGTATTTTTATAATGTAGCACTATTTCTTAAAAAAGAAATTTAAACATTTCTGTATTCTTAAACTACCACCGTCTCATTGTTTTGTCTTCCGTAAAAAAAAAGCTTTCATCCTATACCTTCAACACTATTTATACAGTATTCAATCGTGAAATTAATTCAAGATGGCCTTGCTCGGTTGCTAACTTGATTCATTTGTTTACGATTCACAGAGATCTGATTTTTTATTTACACAGGTATAAAGAAGGGGATCACGAATGTATGCCTAAATGGGAAAACATTGAATGATTCGGACGAAACTCACTTTGCGGGGTTTTTTGGGTTAGGGTACTCGAATCTGAGGTCCTCATTTGCCCTGGGCGGTGCACTTTATTCGTGAAATGCACCTCGAAGAGTTTTTAGTATTTTTTAATTATCAATCGTTATAATAAAATTGTTTATGCATGAATTGGGTATGGTTCATGGATCAATGGTTCATTTTAATCGTTTTATTTCGAATTTGTAGCATAAGATTCGTTTTGTTCGTTTAATTATTTATTTTTTCGACGTTAAACAATATAATTCAGAGTAAAATTATTTAATTCCTACAATTTATGTACAAAAGGATGTCAGTGTTAATAAATGTTTTAATTTCACAGCCCCCCCCCCAAAATAAAGAACTTTTTGTTTGGTGTCTCAGATGTTTTACCGGATTTTGGCTATACTTAGTGTGCTTATTCCAAATATGTAAACAGTTTTTCTCTACCAGCTCTACTTTTATATAGATTTTATTCGTAAACTCTTGGTCTAGCGAAACAAAATCTTGCTTCATATTATAGCTAGTGAAGGTTCTTGACCATACTTTGGACCCGTAGGACGAAGTACAGAAAAACTAAAAGCTGGGTTATTTTTTGGCCCTCAAACTGACAGCTCATAAGCCATAAACGACTGTACAATATGTGATAATATCAAGTTTTTTAAATACCCCATGTTATATTGTTATTGTAATGTTAATGTAATGTTAGTGGGTTGCTTTTTTCTCCAAATGATTTAGAACCTAAAAATAGGCACTGTTTTTTATTTATATCAAACGTAAAATAGGATAATATGCATAATGGTAATACCATATCTCACAAAACTAAAGCTAATAGGGCAAAACTAATGGCAAATTTGGCATCAGCAACCTAAATATACCCAAGAATAAGTATAAATTCTAAGGCACCAAAATGGCTGTTGGTATGTGTTATTTTTCTGTTATACAGTAGTATTTTGCGATACAAATGCCGTAAACGGTGCAAACGGATCGAGGCAAGAGTTTTTTTTTTTTTCAATTTCCGAGATCCGTTATGCGCTTACGGAACGAGTATTGCATGCTATTTTTTGCACGATGATTATTTATATCAATTTAATTATATTAATTGAGATATTAGCTGAAAATATTAGGTATATACAATATTGAAGATGGATGTTATATTTCAGAAAGTGATTCGCATATGTTTCTTGTTATGGGAACCGAATATTTGTCCTGTTAAAGTCGCCACAAACTAGGGGGCCTTGGTTCCATAAAGTCTTGTATTATGATGATTTTACTTACGGCGCTTTTTGTAATTTTTACCGCATGGAGATTTCTTTTGTTTTCATGGCAACCAGATTGCGTGCGGGAATGTCAAGTTACGATCCACGGCAACAATATTCGTAAGTACGACTAATTAGTTACGTCGTGCAAAAATGATTTTTTGCACTCCTTAGCTAGTAAGTGGTACTTACGAACGTTGTTTATATGGCTCGTAAGTTGACATTCCCACACAGTCTTGTTGCTAAGGGCGGTTGCGATGAGGTTAAATTACTTACGGTCCAAGCGCCACGTCATAATTCATTACGATACACTTCATAATACAAGCCTTTATGGGCACGGCCCCCAGGACAAATATTCGGTTCCCATAACAACAAACACATGCGAATCACTTTTTGAAATAAACATCTATTTTCAAGAATGTATTTACATAATATTTTCAGGTAATATCACAATTAATATAATTAAATTGATATAAGTAACAGTCTTGCAAAAAATAGCATGCAACACACGGGCCGTAAAGGCATTTACGGGTCTCGAAAACTAAAAAACCCTCGGCTGCGCCTCGGGTTTTCAATCTGTTTCCTCGACCCGTAAACGTGCCTTACGGCACTTGTATCGCAATATACTATAGACAAAACATATAGCAGTTGAGTAAATAATCGAGGACACCTGCTAGTATATTATATGTTAAGAAACAGACCCCTCATACAAATCCTCAAAATTGGTAGAAATAACGATGACCTAGAAAAGAAGGAATTTGACTGGAGTTTCTAGAGCCTGAACTGAAAGAGAGAAGAAGGAAATCTTCAAGTTTGCCTTGGGGATATGCTACCAACGTATTAGTTTCATTCCGAAAGGATTATGAAAAAAAGACGAGCCTAGGGAAAAGGCAAAAGAGAAGTTATTTATGAGTTTCTTCTGTGAAAAAAAAATATATCCCTCGCAATATTGGAATTTCCCTCCCTCCACTAAGGAATCAAAAGAATATTGCTGATCCTGCTAATATTTATCCGTGAAAACTTGATTTCTATTATCTCTGGCTTCGATATTAAAAACTGTCCCCAATGAATAACACCGAAGGGGGGGGGGCGAATTATTTATGCAATAACTGCTATGAATTCGTGGTGCTCGAATATTAAAAGATAAGTTTAGGACAAGTTTCTCTAAGTATAGGTTATGAAAAAAGTTGAACTGCGATGACCGTATTGATAATGGAATAGTCTCATATAAGGCCCAAAAAAACAGGAAAACAAGGAATTTTGCTTTGGTAGTCGGATGGCTCTCTACGAGACGCGTACATAAAGCAAACATCCCTTTTTGCACAGAATTATCAAATCCAAATCACAGTTCACATGGCAACGGTGCATTGTTGGCAGTGTTCTCAGGTATGTTTGGAAATAAATGATAGTCTATGGGACTTTGAGAAATTAGAGAAGCTACAGATATAGGCTAATTCATTGCTGTAAAAAAATCTGTGGGGCCGTTTACAGAAACAAAACACAATTTCAAGGAAATATTCATTGCATCAGATATAGCAAGTGTTCAGCTATTTTTCAACATATTCGTCACCAGAATTGAAACACATGTCATACCGTGGAACCAACTTTTGAACATCTGTGTCCTAGAAGTTAGTCGCCAGGGATTTGAACCAGTGTGTGACAACCATATCCGCCTCTCTGCCATTCTCTGTCATTTCTTAAGGTGTAGTAAAATATGGAAATCACTGGGAGCGAGGTCCGGGCTGTACGGTGGATGTTTAAACACCTTCTAGCAAGTCTCCTGCAGAAGTTTGGCAATTACAGCAATGAATTATATCGATAGCTTCTCTAATTTGTCTTAGTCCCTTATCATTTATTTCCAAACCTACCTGAGACCACTGCCAACAATAGCGTACACTGTTGTGAACTGTGATTTGGATTTGATAATTCTGTGTAAAAAGGGATTAAGTATTCTCAAAAACATATAATTTTTGGCATTTAAAATCAAAATTTTTCAAAATCCTTTCTTAGTGAGCACCTACATTATGAAACGAAGGTAGGCCTACTGTTAAAATTCCAAGTCTCTACCTGTTATAGTTTAGGATCTACGTTGATTCTCTGTCAGTCAGTCATTCAGTCAGTCAGGACAAAGCCTTTTATATACAGTATATAGATATACACACACAAGAAATAAACAACTTGTGTAATCATTGTGTTAAATGTTTTCTTTGCAGTCCGGCATGGGTTTATATATTCTGTGAGAAAATGAGTCTCACTCATAAAGGTTAAGATGATTTAGCAATATTCTGCCTTCTTCAAAACTAATCAAACTGTTACAGTTATGGGTCATTATTATTACAATATGGCAACCACGTTTCGTGCACTAAAATGCTGTTTCCGGGATAATTTCAACAAATGGCAATATTTTTGAGTGATTTTTTAATCTACTGTATTTGCAAACATCATACGAACAACATCATCTACAATCTCTGGAATATCTACAGTAAATAATTTTTAAAAAATATATTTTTTAAATTTAATTTTTCATTATATTGTTATATATATACATATATATACACATATATACATATATATACACACATATATGTATATACTGTATACATATATATAATTTTATTTTTTACAAATACAAATACTAGTAAAGTAAAGCATAATAAATACAAATTTCAAAAAGAACTACAATAACTATACATATATATATATATATAACTTATATATAAACTTTTAATGTTAAATGAATGATTGTAGCCTAGATAGTGTTGTTTATATGATTAACAAATACACAGAAAAATAATCACTCAGAAATATTGATATTTGCAGAAGTTATCAAGGAAACGGAATTTAAACACATGAAACTTGGCTGCCATTTTGAAACGATAATTACCCGTAACTGTAACAGTTTGATTAATTTTGAAACTAGTAAGAAATTGTAGAACTACTCAATAAAGAGTATGTCAGATTGCCGGATAGTAGAGGAATTGATTGCTAAGGAAAAAAATAATGAAATTCACCTATTTCTCAAACATGAATTTCACCGAAAGCTGTATGCCTTAAATGTGGTATTCTTTGAGATGTGGGAATTATTGTAAGGTTAAGTGATTATTCAGATGGTTACTGCTAGCGGATAAAAAATGGGATACATTAAGAGCAGGTTTGGGAATATATCACGAGATGGCTGGCTTAAAACCGGTCTTCTCACACAACTGTGAGGTCAAAAGTCAGACAAAACAACTCGGTCAAGCGGTCAACACAACACCTGAGCCATCTGGTAGCAAAATATCATCCCATGATGATAATTATGGTAAGCGTTCTGTGGTCTTGTCTATCCTTGTTTTTAAATTCCTTTAAGATGGTAAGTTATGGATGTTAATAAAATCAGGTAAACTGATATAACAAAATGCCAGAATGCTTTTTTTTAATCAGTGATAATTGCAATTATGATAGCCCCTTGCAGAAAAGAAGGTATTTTTGTAACAGTTCTCAGAGTTAAAACTCCAAATACAAAATGCACTGGCAATAAGATTAATGATGCAATAGGCCTACGCTTCGCTGACATGTTTGTTTCAAGTTTAAAGCAGCCTTATAGGTTATGAATGAATAAAAACTCAATCTGAAATCTGTCAGGAATTACATTAGGTATATTGCTGCAGAGGAACGAATAAGAAAAATACACACATTAAAATATAATGTAGATATCGGTATATATAGAATGCACAGTACAATATCAATATTCAACGGCTAGTTCTATTTTAAATCTTTTATTTACACTGACATCATTATGAAGAAATTAATGAATCAAGGCGGGCTAACAGTATCAATAAAGATTGGCAATTTGTTACATTATGTTTAATATATTGTGGCCACGTGTCTTATATCCATTACAAAATTAATATTGTTATACCCGTTATTTCGGTACCGGTCAATCGATTTGGTCTATATTCAATAGGCTCGTGCAAAAATGTGCAAACCAACGCTGAATTTCCTATGTATACTTAAGCTTTTATACTTTTTCTTTTTCTGAGTTTTGTTTTTCCCGTTGTTTGAACGTTTATGTGGCCCACGCCGCCCGGGCCTTACAGGACCACGACCTTTTAGGGTGATGGAGTTCCTATGTAACAGATAGGCTTTACTTACTCAATGGCAATAGACAATTCCTAAGCAAGCTAAAGCAATATTATCTATTTTATAGAACCCGGAGGATCATTGCCACGGTTGCATGAGCCCGCCGTCCAACCCTATTCTGCGGTAACTTCATTCAATCATCCCTCGCAAATCCTACTTCCCTTGAATCTATCCTAATATTGTCCTCCCACCTACATCAAGGTCTTCCACGTGGTCTTTTCCCTTCGGGTCTCCCAGTCAATACTTTTGAGATCTGTCCAGCCCATTTCATCCTCCCTGATTTAATTACCCTTACTATATCCGGTGACGAGTACAGGTTATGAACCTCGTCGTTATGCAGTTTTTTCCAATCCCCATTTTCATCTTTCTTAGGCTCACATATTTTCCTAAGCCCCTGTTTTTTCTCATATTAAATTATCATCTTCCCGAAGAGTAAGAATCACATAGGCCTGCATACTTTTGCAACGACATGGAAAGCCTTCCCGGGCATAGGCGTAACCAGGCCGACCATATGGGGGGGGTTATAAAATCCGCGGGGTCTGGGGGGTCCGGGGGTCCTCCCCCGGAAAATTTTAAAAATTAAGACGCAAAATAACGAGTTTTAAGCTTCCGGGGGTCCACCCCCGGAAAATTTTAAAAATTAAGACGCAAAATTACGAGTTTTAAGCTTCCGGGGCTACCCCCGGAAAATTTTAAAAATTAAGACGCAAAATAACGAGTTTTAAGCTTCCCACGCTTTATACTTGTATTAAGTAATTTATGGGCAGACTTTAAAAAATCATACAATTTTCCTTTTTTTAATCAATGGGGGGGGGGGGTTCAAACCCCCAAACCCCCCCCCCTCGGTACGCCTATGTTCCCGGGTGAGGTGAACAGCCCAATGCCGGGGCCACCTCCGAGATAACACGAACACATGGGACGAGACACACCATTTACACACATAATCACTCCAAAGAAGGCGAGGATGGGATGAAGATGATAATGGCGGCCAGATGATATCTGGGGACCACAAGGGCCGTAAGTTACCCGATATTCGTTTTACAGCTGAGGGGGAAAACCGAAAAAGCCCACCTAGGAATCGTACTGGGACCCGTTCCATGGGGAGAGAGAGTGCATCCCCTAACTTAAACCACAGCGGTGGACATCCTAATATACCAAAACATTAATTTCAAATATTTTCTCTTATAATTGAGGGGTCAGCCGATGGATCGCAATAGCAAATCTAAACATACAGGTTTCCTGTAAAAATTAAATATAAAACGTGGTATTTCAGTTAGTTTAATATTGAGATCAGCCGTGCTCAAGCAGCGTTCGCTGGAGCTGTGGATATTTTCCCAATGCTCATGAGTATCTTTCGGATGTTCATGACATGTCATATTTTTATCCTGAACTCCGTTCTCGCCACAAACAAAATTAAAGACAAATTGAGGGGGTCAGCGCAACAGTGGTCTAACCCCTCCGACATGGAAAATTAGTTAGTGATGCTATTTGCATGGCTTGGAGGTAAACTTTATTCTTATATAGAGGTTGGACAAATTAAGTTTGTTGTAGTTAGTTTTGAAGTCAATAATCTGTTCCCTGAAACAGATTTCCTCTTGTGTAAGGGCAACCAAAAATTTTGAAATCAAGATAAATAAATCCAAAATAACTAGAGACCATTAACGGTCTTCAGAAATATGTACCGTTCATTTATAATTAATTTCATGATAAACTTATTTCTATAAATGAGGCAAGTGTTGAAGAAACTGGGGAGAGTGGTAGTGAGCTTTTTCATTTATTTCATCGTGTGTAGAACTGAATAATCATTGGAATTTATAAATAAAATTAAAATGTTTTAATGCATGTAAAAATCCAATATTTATTGAAATAATTTTTTTCTACTAGGTCAAGTTGAAATAAATCTCAGTGCAACAGTGGTCTAACCAAGAAAACAGTGTTGCAGCGTCTCATAAAATTGATAATATCTCTGAACACTCTGAACATTAGACAATGTAACATTGCAGTTAAGTTGACCAAGCATCATAGAACACTCCACTACCAATAAAACTGCATTTTACAAATTGTACGAAAAACTACAATGTAGAACTTGAACTTGCTTTTAACTCTAATCTCTATATACATATATATATATATATATATATATATAAAAGGCTTTGTCCTGACTGACAGGAATCAACGTAGAGCCTAACTATAACAGGTAGAGACTTGGAATTTTGACAGTACCTTCGTTTCATAATGTAGGTGCTCACTAAGAAAGGATTTTGAAAAATTCTGATTTTAAATGCCAAAAATCAAATGTTTTTGAGAATACTTAATCCCTTTTTACACGGAATTATCGAATCCGAATCACATTTGACATTAAAACAGATGGGTTTGGAATTAAATTAAATGGAAGTTTGACAATTACAGTTGGCTTTGTCTATTTTCGTCATACCTTGAAATAAAACTTTCGCGATCGCTTGAATGTTGTAAGCCCTAATATGGTCAAACATTGTTTTATTTGGACGAAACTCACTATACAGGGGTTTTCAGAACCAAGGAACTCGAATCTGAGGTCGCTTTTACCAGGTGACGCTATCTAATCGTGGTATGTAGTTCACGTGATTTAGGTGTTAATAAATAATATTTATTAACACCTAAATCACTATATTATATTATAATTATATTATAATGATTTAACTATTATGCTCTTAATTTTTAATTTTTGAAATAATTATCGCGGGCGAAGCTGCGGGCACATGCTAGTAAACTATAAAAAGGTGGGATAGACTCTAATAAACTATAAAAAAGGTGGGATAGACCACTGTTGCGCTGACCCCCTCAATTGTCTGAAGTGTAGTTATAAGCTCGAATTTTACTTTTATTTAATCCAACGCCATCACTACCCTGATAATCTCATATACGGTATGCAGTATTTCCCCATCTCTTGGCTGAACTGTAGACCATTAGCCTATATTCTTGAAAGGCGAACAACTTATGCATGAGGCTGAAAGAACTGAAGACGCTCCTGTAGTATCTTATACTGTATCAGAGTGTGAAATGAGAAAATTGTACTGTCCAAGTTTCGAATAGAGAAATGTTATACTGAGTGTTAATGAATAACACCGAAATATTTTACCTGTGTATATAGGAGACTTAGAAAGCAACTTCTATAATGAGATTTTTGCTCTATGGATTCAATGTTTCCTGTTACATCATAAAATCTCCCAGGGCATGGCCACCACTGACATCTAACATTTGAAAAAAAAAAAAAAAAAAAAGTAAAACAAAGGAACTTCGTTGTTAACACTGAGTTATGAATAAAAGAACAAATGCAGTGGAGGCCAGTCATGTGACTAGTCTGTAAATTTTGCAGGTTACGAAAACTCTAAATTATGATGTAGCTATTGATGAATTATTAATAATCAGGTTTTTATCGATCATTAAGAAGGCATGAAGTCAATTTAATGAAAATTTCAACCCTATTTCGCTTCATTATTGACTTATGAGCACCAAATTGTAATGACTTTTTTGCACTCCTTAGCTAGTAAGTGTTATTTACGAAAGTTGTTTACATGGATCGTAACTTGACATTACCACACGCAATCTTGTTGCTAGGGGCGACGGGCAGAAAGTGACTTGTTGCTAGGGGCGACGGGCGGAAAGTTACTTTACCGCCCGCAAATGCTTATTTGCGAGCAGAAATGACCAAGGCCTCCCCGCTTTATAAATATTCGGTTGCCATAGACAATAACAAATGCGAATCACTTTCTGAAATAAGCACCATTCTTCAAGAATGTATTTACATAATATTTTCAGGTAATATCACAATTAATATAATTAAATTGATATAAGTAACCGTCGTGCAAAAAATAGCATGCAACACACGGACCGTAAAGGCATTTACGGGTCTCGAAAACTTAAAAACCCTCGGCTACGCCTCGAATTTTCAATCTGTTTCCTCGATCCGTAAACGTGCCTTTCCGCCCTTGTGTCGCAATATACTACAGTGTGTCCCACGCAAGAGTTGGCCAATGACGCGGGTTCCTGCGGCGCGGCGGGCACAGCTCCAACTCCCGAGCGATCGGGTGAAATATCTACGCTAATGAAGCCGAGATCGGTGTTATGATTCAGGTTCTCACATTTACAGTTAAAATTACAATGAAAATAAACACGTACCTCATCACAAGAGATGTTGGAAATGTTCTCCTCTCGCATCCACACAACACTGACACCATTTTAGGAAATTTTCTTTTACGCGCATAAGTTCAGCTTCCGAAACAGAGTTAATTTCTCTTGTGATAGGTCTATGTGATATTGTCTTTAAGTTCTTCTAACAGTATGTGAATATTATTTATGGAGAACAGCCCGCTGTTGGTGTAGTGGTTCAGGTTCTCACAAAGAAAAACATCTCTTATGATGAGGTACGTGGTTATTTTCATTGTAATTTCAACTGTAAATGTGAGAACCTGAATCATAACGCCATTAGCGGCTTTAATAGCGTAGATATTTCACCCGCTCGCTCGGGAGTTAGAGCTGTAGTCGGCGCGACGCAGAAACCCGCATGATTGGCCAACTCTTGCGTGGGACACACTGTATAATGCCCTGTGGCATACACATTTTACGTCATAGAGCAAAAAATCTCCTAATTAAAGTCCCCTCTATACACAGGTAAAATATTTCGGTATTATTCAGCCTGTATAACTGTAGTTAATTATCCCTTTCTTTTGGGAGTCTCAATTTCTCACACAATATGTAAAACAGCGACGAACCGCAAAGAAAATAGTTGTCAAAATGGTCATTCCCTCTGTATATATATATATATTTTTTAATACAGAATTCGTTTATGGGATTAATTTCATGATTTGAAGTTAGCACGTTTCTCATCATTTCACTGGTTGGATTTTTACAAGAAGAAATCTATTTTGGGAATTATTTACATAAATGTGTTCGGCTGTGCTTATTTAAATGTGATCTTTATTTAAGGTCAAGTTTCCCCGCTGGAAATTATTATTATTTACAAAATCCGTCACATTTTATTCATGGAATAGTCTTAATAAATCCAACCGAGTTGACGAGTTTCATCAGATAAATTATCTCCTGCTGCGCATTCACGAATCTATGATAAAACTCGTCAACTCTCGTGGGATTACCTATGATTAGGGGGAGGATTTCTATGACATGTCATATTTTTCCCCTTTGCATTATTTCAGGTTTCCGACTAATTTAAACCCGATTCCGAGCATCCTAGTGAAAATGGAACGGCTTTTATTGTGCATATAACTTAATATTTAGGAAATTTTCAACTAGCGTAGCATATGTTTATCTAAGCCTCCTGACTATTCTTCCAAATTATTATTTTCTGAATTTAACGTTTTCACCATAGACCAAATTTACAAGACAAGTATGTCATACTGAATTATTTTCATAAACATCGTGACAATTACAAGTCAGAATCTCACGTATATAACACGCGAAGGAATCAATTTAATTTATTACTTGAACCGAAAAATGTTACAACTGCTGGAGCTAAGCACTGTTCAAGTTTTGGCCCAAGACTATTCAATTCATTTATTACCAACCATCCTGATCTAAATAGCTTAAACAACAAACAATTTAGGTCTAAAATTAGAACATTTATATAATTATTACTTCTGTTTTCTACTATTGCTGTTATAACATTTTTCATATTAAAATTTAAAATTTCGATAGAACTTAATTTCTTTGTTTTTTACAAAAATTTGAACAAATAAATTGTTATGTAATAATATTGTATTACCTTGTACCTTTGTATTGTAAAAGAACATGTTCTAACCTTTTATACATAATATTCTGTCATACTTCTCCAAATTTTGTATTGTTTTAAGTAATTATTTAGTATAAGTTTTTCTCATATATAGAACTGAACCACCCCCGAACACAAGCTCTGTTTCTTCGGGTGGTGTATCAACTTTTTATGTATATTTTTCGTGTAATTTGAAACAATAAATTGTAATAATAATTGTAATATTTAGTATGAATATGTATATTTAGGTCATATTTTTGGCATATGTGTGTGCATATTAAAGAAATTTTGAAGTTTATATCATATTTTGTAAATTTTGCATTATAATGATACTTTTTGAGAATTTACGGATATTTTAAATAATTAACACCTTATTTTAATAAAATGTACTGTAATGAAAATTAAAACAAATATACACGATGTGAAAGTAGTAAAGTCATATTTTAAATTTTATTGGTCATATTTGAATTTTTTTAGGTCATAAATGCATGCATATATCCTATTTTTTACGTCATAGAAATCCGCCCCCTACCTATGATGATCCCCCTAGATTTTGTCAAACAGGAGGAAGTGAGAATTTTTCCCACTTGCAGGTAGTTGTGATTTGCGCCACACCCAGTAACCGTGCGTCGAATGTAATAACAGGGGACAGTGTCAGTCGTATGGGTGGACAGCCCTGAACACAAATAACGAGGAAAGTTAGACGAGCCGACCCAGAAGGCATCAGTCCACTTCAAGTCCTGCAGCCTGAGGGTGATTACGTAATGTGTTAGTGGGCCGAACACAAGTTAGACACTAACTCAATTCCAAACACAATATGCCGCATTGTCAGCCTCCTCTAACGTCATTTTCCACCAGCTCAGCTATTTTCAGTTCTACCAACACATCAGAATACTACTAGTTCGTTATTACCAGGGCCCAGTTTTTGATGACCTAAAAATACTTAAAAATGGACTATGAAATTACTGCAAAAATACAAAAAAGACCCGAAAACTAAAAAAAAGGACCAAAAACTAAAAAAATACCCACAAAATTTGTATGAAAATGCTATTGATGAACTTCATTATGAAGCTTACGGTTTTTCCAACTGGTACACGTTATTAGAAGTCTATATATATATATATATATATATATATATATAGACTTCTAATAACGTGTATATATAGACTTCTAATATATATATATATATAAATGTATTTCCGCCAAGTACTAGTAATTTTTAGGACTAGTGAGGACCGTGTGTTGCTGAATACGAAAAATTACATATGATGTTACCAGTTACAAATTTATTAGTAACATAGAAGATACAATCGTTTATACCAGCATACAGTATGAATCAGTTTATGCTGATTATATACTACCCGCGCGCGATTTCTTGAGCGCTCGGCTCCCTAGTCCTCGTTCGGTAGGTCTCGTTCAACTTCGTAAGTTAAGCTGACAACATTGAAACACGAAGTACGCTATACACCCTGACATCTAGTGGCTTTAATACTAAGCTTTCATTCAGTCTCAGGATTCTTATTTATTTATTGACGTTATCTTTTCTGACGTAACGAGTTATGGAGAAAAATACAATCTTTCGAATTGCTGATTTCACGAATACTTCATTGTACATCCAACACTTTCCTGACTTCTTTAAGAATTCCGTATGTGCTAATTTCTGACGATCCCGTGAACTCTGATGTCAATTTCATGGACTGAAAGTTGAGCGAACTTTTCACAATTTGTATTAAATACGTTTAAAATTAGGCTTATAGCTTTATAGCCTTACCTCTCTCACGTTTTAAAACACGAAATGGTGAAGCATGTTCTGCTAAGACTCTTCTTTATGCTTAAAATTAGTAATCCAGTGTAAAAATATTGAGCCTATACTATGCATAATATTCTTATTTGATGACTTATTTGATAACAAAAGGCTTATGACGTGTAATTAATTGTTACGCAATACCGTCACCACGTTATATTATTGGTCTGCATTAAAATAGTTGTATATTAAAGTCACTACATAAAATACCATACGCGCGATTCTGCTGAAACGTAATTTCTTTGGTTGACAACACTGCAGAAAGACTGGCGGAATAGCTATGTTTTGTTCCCCCCGACTCTCACTTCCCCGTAAATCCAGCGCTCAAGAAGTGGCGCGCGGGTAGTATTTACCTGTGAATGTAGTAACACAAACAATGTCCATCTAGGAATATACTTAATGTTGACAGATGGTTATATATATGATATTACGGTCCCCACTAGTCCTACAAATTACTAGTGCTTGGCGGAAATACATTTATATATAGACTTCTAATGAAAATGCTAGTTTATTCATCAGATTTATGTCTATGTTACATCTATGTTATACACCAAATTATAGGCAAGTAATTAGTTAATTGGTACATATGGTTAAATGCAAACAGCAAACAGCAAACACAGTATTTCTGTATTCAAATTCAAATTATAAAAAAATATATTTATTTATGCTTATTTAGAGTTCCGATAATATTCAATGTAAGTAAATGCACAAAAACTCTATATATAATGCTAGAAATAATAGGCTACAAAATGAGAAAATAATGACATTATGTTTAAAAAATTACCTTAAAATATGAAATGTGGAAAAAAAGGTAATGGCTAAAAAAGCCCAAAAATGACATTGGATTCTAAGAAAGCCCCAAAAATAAAAAAATAAAATGGGGAAAATGACCAAAAATGGCCCTAAAAATTACCAGTTTTATAACCTAGGAGCCATGATCAGAATATCTGCACTAGTGCGCGACGTCCATGATGTACCAGTTAAAAGATTACATGTCATCAAAAGACTTCGGACTCTTAGGTCGCTACAAATCCTGTTTTAGGTACCTAAAATAGGCTCTAAAAATTGGAAAATAGGTTCTAAAAATCGTAAAATAGTCTCTTATAAAATCGTTAAGTTGCCAATTTTCTGAAATATCTCAATTGCAATGCAGAATATTATATTAATTGAAGTCACCATTAATCAATAATCATGATAATACGCTGATATAGGCCTATGGTACACAGAATTATATAGACCCTAGTACTAGGGCCTGTATTACTACCATAACAGTGAAAACCTAATCCCTGCGCCCAGAAGCTACGCACGCTAGCATATTCAACCTCTTGTATCCCTCAGTGATTCAGAGAACTATTTTTTTTGTTTTTTGTTTTGTTTTTTGTTGCTGGATGTGGGAGTCGGGAGAAAAACACTACATTTTCTTGGGAATTCCAAGGAATTTTTCTACTCAAAACGAAACATTCCTTACTATATAACCACGTCACAAATGTGTCATGTACTGTAAATTCCGAGCTAAAAATTTAGTACGAACTGAAAATAAATGCTACAATTTATAACAAAAAATGACTTATTTTGAACTTTAGAGGAAAAACAAGCAAAAAGGCAATATTAGGCTCTAACGTAAAAATAGGCTGTTTTAGGTCCTATAAAAGTATCAGTTTTAGGCATAGTCACTTATGAAACATGCATATAAAAGTTTTCGTCCATTTATCACTTAAGGATTAAAATAGGTTTTTACCTAAAATTCGAAATGCGAAGACTAGTAATTCTTATAAGCCCCAAACTCAATTCCTCACAGAATATACAAATCCACGCCGGACGTCATAGAAAACAGCTATCACAATGATTAGGGTCATAGTTCATTTCTTGTACCTATGTTGTGTAATTTTACATGGAATTTAAATCTCTCTTCCTGTTTCTTTCCCATTATTTTATTGTATTTAAGACAGACTTATGTATCCCACAGGATACATTAAGAATTTAAGGGTTAACTATATGTTTAAGTAAGTTTTGAAAAGAATTGTGAAAATACAGTACTCCAAGTGTAAAATAAATCTGAAATGTTAGCATAGTCAGAGCATTTACTGAATACATCTTTAACTCTTTAACCCTTCAGACTTGGTGTGCATTACAAAGTACAATTAAAAATGTGTTTTTTTATAATTTTTTTTTTTTAAACAAATTTTACCGAATGAAGGAGATACAGTTTTGGAATGTTGTCATAGTGCACGGAAAACAAAACAACATTTCTGGGGGCCCAAAATTTGTGTGTGTGTGTGTTTGTTTGTTTTTTGTTTGTTTTTTTTTTGTTTTTTTAAGTAATTGATTTGAGGTCCTTTTATCGGTAGTATTGATCATAAAAAATTTTGCTCTAAAGTTGCAAAGTCATAATACAGGACAGAAGGGTTAATGTGAGTAGCCTATATTTCATTTTAATGGCTTCTAACTTATTTATGTGCCAAAATTAATGTAGTCGCTGCTGGACTGTTTACTTCAGAACTAGAATGCGGTTTGTGATGTAGCCTACACCTGTCCTAACCTGCACGGCATTGCTAAAGCTATAACCCACATTTCAGTGAATGATTATACAACATTATTAATTGACAGTCCATTCTGGGAAATCAACACATTTTTAAGGATGTATATTATACTAGCATGTGCCCGCGGCTTCGCCCGCGATAATTATTTCAAAAATTAAAAATTAAGAGCATAATAGTTAAATCATTATATTTATTAACACCTAAATCACGTGGACTACATACCACGATTTGATAGCATCACCTGGTAAAATCTACCTCAGATTCGAGTTCCTTGGTCCAGAAAACCCCTGTAGAGTGAGTTTCGTCCAAATAAAACAATGTTTGACCATATTAGGGCTTACAACATACAAGCGATCGCGAAAGTTTTATTTCAAGGTATGACAAAAATAGACAAAGCCAACTGTAATTGTGAAACTTCCATTTAATTTAATTCCAAACCCATCTGAAACCCACTGTCAACAATATGTTTTAATGTCAAATGTGATTCGGTTTCGATAATTCTGTGTAAGAAGGGATTAAGTATTCTCAAAAACATTTGATTTTTGGCATTTAAAATCAGAATTTTTCAAAATCCTTTCTTAGTGAGCACCTACATTATGAAACGAAGGTACTGTCAAAATTCCAAGTCTCTACCTGTTATAGTTTAGGCTGTACGTTGATTCCTGTCAGTCAGTCAGGACAAGGCCTTTTATATACATAGAGATTTTGCAATATTCGAAGCCCCAAGTATTTGTTTAACACTAGCAGGTGCCCGCGGCTTTGCCCACGATAATTAATTGAAAAATTAAAAATTAAGAGTATAATAATTATTAAAGCATTATGTTTATTAACTGTTTGTTTGTGATTACAAACGACTAATGGTGTAAGTTACTTAATTACTTAGCTAAGTTCCAGTTTCCTGGCTTTTATAAAAAAAATCCCTTTAGGCAGGCCTACAGGCGGAGGTAGATTTCGAAGTGCTTTTGGTTTAATTTATTGTCGCTGCATAGCACTCTTCTTCTTTAGCCTTGGCATGGTGAACCTGCAGTAATAAGAACTGAATTCGGTAAAGAGGAAGAGCCTACAATCGTTTGTTTTGACAACAAGAATAGGATATAATATTCTGGGAGGCCGTGAGCAAGATCAGCAATGAATAAAATTAGCAAAGCCCCTAAACAAGACAAAATTATGATATTATAATAATTCTTTTAAGTGTTATTATTTTCAAACATTAAAATCTCGCGTCATATGAGAGCTATCAAGAAACTATTTATTGATTTGTAGAGTACTCATCAAGAGCTTTTCAACGATACCCCACAAGACGTAGTTTCAAAAGTTTCGAATTTTCATCCCCCACCCCCACCCCACCCTCACTCGAACCCCCGAATCGTTGGTGTCACTGTGAACTCCATAGGGAGTACTCTAATTTATTCAAACAAAGTTTCCCTCTATACTTCATAGGGGCCGAGATATACATTTTTAAAAATTTCAACCCCCTTGGGCCAATTTTGCTCATTAACGAACTTGTCCGAACTATTGGGCCTAGAAATAACATATTAAAATTTGGTTCAAATATCTTCAAAATTACGGCCGCTATCGTGTAAAGATATATATATATATATATATATATATATATATATATATATATATATATATATATCACACATTTTTTTTTTTGAACGGGCGGTGGTTTCGTACTTAGGGGAGCATGAAACGCAAAGATATGAAAGAATTTTTCGAAAATCATGACATGGTATCCATTGCAATAGGTAGATTTTTCTTCGAAATCTACCTAAAAAGGAGGAAGTTAGGAAGTTTCTCAAATATAATTCTTGCAATTACTCACGTATTAGTCGAACATATTAAAATGTAATTTCATACTTGTTTTCACACACGTGGATATAAATTTGAAATACGAATATTCTTTGTGACTTGCACCATATAATGAACTGACGTTTTCTCTCCAACTTGAGCCTGACATGTGCTCTTTGGAAATACGGATGTGAAAGACGCGAGAAGACAGTGTAGAGAGGGTAGCCAAGTGGAAATGATTTTAATTGGAATTTCCACCCCGGGTGATCTTCACCCCCCTCCCACAAACCGAGATTACATTCCCATGGAAATATGTAAGTATAATGACGAATGTTATGAGGCACGAGCAGGTGTGCCAACCCGTCAACACTGCGGCCTGCCAACTGTTGCTACTAATGAAATTAGTTTCGCCACCCCGCAAACACCGCATTCCCTACAAATACACGCCACGGAATTCACCTTGTGTCAAGTTAAATTAACCTCCCCTCTGAAATCTGCTTTCTTCTGTTTCTTCAGGTTTTAATCTATAATAGTTTGTCTTTCTATCTGTCTGTCTTTCCGCGATGCCCACCGAAATCTACTGAACGCAGAGATCTGAAATTTCAAAGATAGATGGACTGAAGGGTGGGCGAATGCACCTCAAAGCCGGATTTTTTATTTTGGCTTTCTTATGAGTGCAAAACTGGCAGAAAACGTGCATTTTTTGCTCTTTGGAAGCATCAGTTTTGAGTAATGCATTTCAATTGTCAAATGAATTACAGTTAGCTTCGGCTATTTTCGTCATACCTTCTTATATTAAAAAAAGTGTTTGTCTGTCTGTCCGCAATGCCCAGCGGAATCTACTGAACACAGAGATCTGAAATATCAAAGATAGATGGACTGAAGAGTGGGTGAATGCACCTCGAAGCCGGATTTTTTTATTTTTGCTTTCGTTCGCAAGTTATGAGTAAAAAAAAGGGCAAAAAAACGTGCATCTTTTTCGCTTTCGAAGCATCAGTTTTGAGTAATAAATTTCAATTGTTAAATCAATCGCAGGTGGCTTTGCTTACTTTTTTCATACCTTGGAAATAAAAGCATCGCGATCGCTTGAATTTTGTGAAGCCCACATTGGTCGATTCATTTGTGTATTGTGTCATGGCACGCTGACATCTGAAATTTTCAACATAGACGCAAGAGGGAGAACTTCACTGGAGATTAGAGGCAGACCTCCGACGAGCGAAGCTATTTTTCTCCAAAACTATTATAGGCCTATCATTTATGTTTTTCATTTGTTCCCTTCATTGCGTAATTTTCATATTGTATGTGTTTCTTGTTTTTTTTTTCTTTTAGTTATAGTATTAGTTTAAATATTTTTAGTATTACATTAATTATATAATGTTAGTGTTGTAGTGTTGTAATATTAGTCTTAGTGTTGTTGTAACGCCACTTAGAAAAATTAGCAAGGCCCGGATTCTGATGTGAAGTCATTTTCTTATTGATGTTTCATAGACATTGTCAACTTGTAGATAAATCCTAATCACGGCCTCTAGATTACAGAAATTCATTTTTATTGGGTCCTTTTTTACTTCCTCTGCCCGTACCATAGGTACTATAGGTAGAGGAAGTATTGTTTTCGACCCCAACATTCGAAGTTGAGTTTTTAGCATATATACACGTTTCAAGGCCCCCTGAATCCAAAAATACTATTTTTGGAAACATGTCTGTGTGTCTGTCTGTTTGTGAACAGGCTAGCTCCAAAACGGAAAATCGTATGAAAACAAAATTTCTTATTTGGGTCAGGTACCTTCTGAAGATGTGAGAATAAGGTTGGCGACTATTTTCTCTTATTTTTAAGGGGACTTTACATTAAGAAATTTTCGTTTTTCGCGATTTTCTCGAAAACGGCTCGAACGATTTTCTTTAAAATTTGCACATGTGTTCCTTTTACTGAGAGCTAAAACTTTTATTTGAAACTTTTTTTCGAAAAATTTCTCTGTAGGGTAGTTACAAGCCACCCACTGTTCACCCACTGTTTGTAGAAAGTTTGTCTTGCGTGGTGAACAACTGAATACGCGCTCTTTCACGGCCTCTTATTCTATATAAGAATGTGAAGTGAGAAAGATGTATTGTTGGCCATGCATAGAGTAAAGAAGTATCTGAGGGAAATATTCGATAAATTTCGGAAATTATTCTTTACGGCGGAAAGTTCAATAAACGTCTGCAGTCATTTTTTTTTAAGTTTGTTATTTAGCCTGCGCTTTTAGTCGCATCATTGAAAGAAGAGGTATTTATAGGATAATTAGCGTAAAATTGTGTCTTGCGATTCTGTACAAGGATATGTGAATACTGCTAACTTTTATTTGGGCAGAGGAAATTATGTGACTTTCACATCAGATTTTTGTTATTTTATGCCATTTTATATTTTTAGGACATTTATTTCAATTTTACGTAATTATTTTGTCATTTTCGTGTAATTTGCATCCACATTTAGGCATTTCCATGCATTTACATTAAGCATATTAACTTTTTTTAATAAATAAATTAATAGGTTAGTATAATGCAACCTTTTTTAGGATCTACTTTAAAATCAATTTTCTTACTTTTCTTTTTTAAACCAACAACATCCTTTCTGCATTTAGGCCTACACTTTTTTACAATTATGTATAAATCAGTCTATAACATTGTGTGTACAGTAATAATTTTTATAAATAAAATATCAGTTTTTAGGTCATTCTTTATAATCATTAAGTCGTTTTCTTTAAAATTTAGGGTAATTTTAAAGGTCATTTTTCAAACAATTTTAGGTCATCAGAATCCGGGCCTTGATAATTAGTGTAAGAGAATATTGTAATTGGGCAATGAGCATGTTACATTCTCAGCATAATAAATAAATAAATAATATGAAGTACAGAAATATATACTTAAAAGAAAACTTCATTACATAGGAGGACCCAGCCCATATAGAATTTTTCCAGGGACTTCCGACGCCACTGATTCTTATAGAAAAGTGGCACAACATTAACGTAGGGAATGTCAATTATACAAAACAGTACCAAACACTTCAACCGGACATTTTTCGTAACACAAAACATAAATAAATAAATAACATTTTTAAACAGAAGAAATAACTTTTCACATCAATTAAAATAAAACAAAAACAAAATCCATATAAAAACAAAACTCTAAACTCGCTTAACTCACTCGTAAATAAATTAAAGCCCAAACAATAACTGACACACGAAATTAAAATCACTCAAACCTACAATAGAAAACACTATAAGCTGCCAACAAACACAACATTTTAAAATAAACACAGCAACATGCAAGAGCACTGGAAAGCGCGGTCACCATGGCAACAACAAGAAAAAATAAAACAAAAGACGGTGAATGGCGGGCGCGCAGGCGCACGAGGCCGACCTGTCACACTGGTTTCGCGGGGAGATCCTGTCTCACACGGTCATGCAATGCACCTTGCAATATTGTAATATTACAATATTAGACAGCTCGAATTGGAAATGTAACTTTTAACACAAGACACTGGAAGTAAAGCTAGTGCATTATCGCACTAGTGTCAAAAATCTATTGTAAACAACTTTGGCTTACAATTATTAAGTGCCAGTATGGTACTTTATGAGATTGTGTGTGGGGACGAAAAATGTCTGTCCGTCTGTCTGTCCGTCCGTCCGTGTGTCTGTACGCGCCATAACTCAAATACGCTTTTTCTGATTTTCATGAAACTTGGAAAACACATTTGTAATGTCCATGGGAAGAACCCTATTGATATTGAACCAAATCGGTTCACCGGTACCGGAGTAATGCCCAATTTAGTGCCTATTTTAATAGATTCTATTAGAAAGGCGCCATCACTCAAATACGCTGTATCGGATTTCCATGAAACTTGGTATACTCATTTATGACGTCCATAAGAAGTGCCTTATTGAATTTGAACCTAATCTGTTGACCGGTACCGGAGTAAACCCCAATTTAGTATCTACTTTAAAGGCGCAATAACTCAAATAATCTTTATCGTATATTTATGAAACTTCGTATACGCATTTATAATGTCCATGGGAAAACGTCTATTTATAATGGATAAAATCGGTTGACCTGTTTCGGAGTAATGCTCAATTTAGTGCCTATTTTATGGTAATGTACGTATTCGAAAGAATTTATAAAAAAAATGAAAATCAGTTATCTTGACAACATACCCTATTGTTTTACTGTGATCTTATAAGGCCTTGGAAATTAAAATACAGGTAGCTATGACAGAAAACATATTGATTTACATGCGCTTATCCAACTAGACCGTTAAAATGACCCAGGTGGCCGAGATGGTAGACCTTTGTTCTTCCGTAAGCCCTGCTTAATGAATAAATCTGGAGCTTAACTTGGAAATCAATTTAAAAAAAAACACACATTCTGCATATCATAATTGCAGTCATAACTGATTAAACAAAAACATACTGGCACTTTGTTACATCAGTTTACCTGATTTTATTTATTTTTTTTATATATTTTTTATTTTTTACAATTACAATTTATTGTTCCAAATTACACGAAAAATACATACAAAAGTTGATACACCACCCGAAGAAGCAGAGCTTGTTTTCGGGGGTGGTTCAGTTCAATATATTAGAAAAGATATGAGAGTAGGCTTGAAGTACACTGAAAGTAGTACATTGCAAAGTAGGCTTGAAAACACTCTTTTAGTTAAGAATATTACTTACCTACTCAATGGCAATAGTCAATTCCTCAGCAAGCTAAAGGAATATTATCTATTTTATGAAACCCGAAGGTTCATTGCCGCACTTACGTGAACCCGCCATTCAACCTATTCTGTGCTAACTCCATCCAACCATCCTACTTGCTGTAAATTAATCCTAATATTGTCCTCCCACCTACGACAAGGTCTTACAAGTGGTCTCTTCCCTTCGGGTCTCCCAGTCAATACTTTTGAGATATGTCTTTTCTCCCCCATGCGCGCAACATGTCTAGCCTATTTCATCCTCCGTGATTTAATTACCCTTACTGTATCCGGTGACGAGTACAGGTTATGAAGCTCGTCGTTATGCAGTTTTCTCCAGTCCCCATTTTCACCTCTCTTAGGCCCAAATATTTTCCTAAGCCCCCTGTTTTCGAACACTCTCAGTTTATGTAAGGGGCCATGTCTCACATCCATGTAATACAACCTGCAGGATAATTATTGTCTTGTAAGTTTTTATTTTTAGATTTCTGGACAGAAGACGAGATGATAAGAGTTTCTGAATTGCATAAAAGCAGGAATTTCCTTATTTGAGTCTACACTTAACTTCTGCCTTAATATTATTTAATTGCTCCCAGATATTTGAATTTCTCCACTTGTTCAAACGATTTACCGGCTATTCTAATATTTTGTAGCGCATTATTTTGACGTTTCTGGTATTACTGCTACATGATGATAATGATGATGGTGATAGTGTTAATAATAATAATACTAATTGTAAGAAATGTTTCTCAGTTAGAACTGTTCTACACAATTCATTTTGTTCTGGATTCACTCATCTCTTGAGGAATGTGTGGGTGACCTTGAGACTAACTTTACGATCGTCTTTAATAGCCATGGCAACCGTCCTGCCATGAAGACCGAAGAATTCTATACACTAGAAACCTCGTAATATTGTTTTGTTTTTTCTCTTGTTTCTGTAACATAAGTACTATAAATTATTTAAGTTTATATACAGTGTGATCCGTTTGAGATGTCAGAAAAGTAAAACGTTATATTTAAGAGGTTATTGTACATAGCTCTGTGCAATTTGCTGTAATGTAAGTGGAAAGGATGGGAGTTAACGATGACTGATGTTTCAGACTTCGGACACATGGCTTGGCGGTGCTATCGTGCTTAGAAGACAAAATGGTGGTTACGCCACAACAGCACGTCAGTGTGTAGTATGGTATGCGAAGTTTTCTGTTTTGTAGTGTAATACAAACACAGCGGACTTTCCGACGTTGGTACAACTGTCGGTATGCCACGGAGGAAAGAATACACGGAGACGCCGTGCTTGCGGTGTTGTTTGGAAAACAGATGAAGCCAATGACCACGCCCCCTTAGAGGACCAAAAGGGAGGCTTGCTATATGCAATAGCACACAAATACCCCGAAGTTTGACGGGTTATAACAACGTAACGGTAGGGAAAATATGTAATATCCCAATGTCATATATTAACTACATACTCTGACATCATAATAATCCCGGTAGTAAACATTAACCTATCTCAGAAGAGCCAAAAATGTAACTTTCAAATGAGCAACTTTACATGTGCGAGTTTAAATACTGAGTCAGAAAATGATTAAGTGACCGTGCGACTATGATAATTCAGAACGAGAAAAATATTCTGGACAGTTATATAGCTACACCATGTGGTTATTGACTCTATTAAATGCAATAAATGGCAACTAATATAAATATTGGAAATCTAAAGCAATAAATTACTTAGTATTACTAATAATTCAGATAAATCCACTTTATTTGATTAATTACAAGTAGCCTAAGGCAGTTATAAAGAAAATACATCAATAATTAGCAGCCTAGTGTAAAATACAAGTAAATTATGCTTAGCAATTATACCCATATTCATTCATCCCAAAAATCGACTATTTTCAGTACCTAAATTTTAAAAAATTATTAATTTTTAAGGTAAGTTCATAGAATAGTGCACAACATGCACTCATTTTCACTTCTGAATTGTTCAAAACAAAGAAACAAAGACGAGTAACCACGCTATAAACATATAAACACAGTGACACGCCCCCTTAGAGTACCAAACGCTCGGACAGTTGGCTTCACGCTTGCGGTCTCAGGGCATCTCCGTGTTTTCTTTCCTCCGTGCGGTATGCCCCTTCGCATCGAGACATTGTTAACTGGTAACAAATGTTCTTGGAAGATGGTCTCAAAATGCCTCGTACAGGCGGCAGGTTACGTGATAGAAACAAGGAAGAGGATATCGACAAGCCATGATTCACAGAGTCCAAAAAAAAATCACTCCGCCGCTTATCATTAGAGCAGAATATGTCATACACAACATGTCGAAGGACGGTAAGACGTTCCCATACCGTATTCAGCGAGTGCAAGCACTTGACCCAACATCATTACGAAGCTCGTATGAATTTTGCTACAGTGATGTGTGAGAGACAGGACTTGACTCCTCCAGATTTTTTTGTGTGGGGGTATATCAAGTCAACTGTGTACACACAAAGACCACAGAATGTAGCTGACCTACGACGGATGATTACAGCGGCCTTTCAGCAAATCACTCCAGAAATGCTCCGCGCCACGTGGCAGAACCTGTCCGCGAGGTATGATCTGTGCCGCATTCGCAATGTCGGTCATGTTGAGTGCTAATGTGCTGGAATACAAAACTTACAGGTTTCCTACACCTGTTTGTACCATTAACATTTAATAAATTTAAATAGTTTCTTGTATACAATGCTTTACTTTTCTGACATCTCTAACGGATCACCCTGTACATATTTTCAATTCCATTATGAAGTAGTAATTTTTTTTTTTAAATCTACCATATATTTTTTTAATCTGCGACTTTTACCTATTTACATGTCGGTAACAGACGTGCGTCCGCCGCCGTGGGTGAGTTGGTAGCGTGACTGCCAGCCACCTGGGCGGCCCGGGTTCGATTCCCGGCCGGGTGGGGGATTTTTCAGTAGTGAAAAATGTCTTTCCCGGGTTCAGGACTGGGTGTGTGTGTGTGTCCTTAGGTTTAAGTAGGTAGGGGACTGGCGCACCCCGGTAACAAATCCGCTGAGAATATCCCCTTACGGGATCACCAGGGGTCGCTCGCGAACCTGAGGAATAACTTTTTAACAGACGTGCGGCATCAATCCCTTTAACTTCTGATAGGTTTATTATTGTATACATGGAATATAACCGTATTTCCTAGTCGAATTTTACCCGTGTCTTTACTTCCGTTGCGCATTATTTCGACGTTTCATGACCATATAGGCTATTTACTTTTTTTCTGTATTAATTTCCATCCCAACATTCCTGCAAGCATCGTAAACTTTCTGCATTTCGGAAAAAGTAATTTCAATTTCGGAAAAAGTCATCTCAATTTCGGAAAAAGTAACTTCAATTTCGGAAATACGAGGGCTATTTTTTAAAGCATTCGATGGGGCATAAAATGAAAACCACAGTGAAAATCAAAACTGTTTTATTTGGAACATTTAGGTACACCTTCTAGCTACTTCTCTACATAATCTCGCTCCGATTGAGTCATTTGTCCTAGCGTGGTACCAACTTTACTATACCCTCTTCATAGCCCTCGCATTTCCGAAATTGAAGTTACTTTTTCCGAAATTGAAATTACCTTTTCCGAAATTGAAGTTACTTTTTCCGAAATTGGAATTACTTTTTCCGAAATTGAAATTACTTTTTCCGAAATTGAGGTTGAAAAGGTGTAGTATAATATAATACATTTATAATAGGGATGAGTCGATACCAGATTTTCTCGATACTCGGTACTCGATACCGATACATGATTTTTTCCTCGATACTCGATACCTTCAACATTTCCAGTTTCAATAAATAGGTACATTAAAAATTAAAATTTGAAAGAACTGCTTAATACCAACTAAATTATTTAAGTGTGCATAATTAATGAGACAAAATTTAATATCATCAGTAGCCTATAATTATTTTTAAACTCTACATTAAAACTAAAATTAGTTTTTAAACAGTCCACTTACAAGTTTTGTTAAAAAATACTAGCATTCTCACTTAAGTGCAGAACTGCAGAATTACAAAAAATATCGAAAAAGTATCGAGCGAATTCTCTGAAGTATCGTTCGATGCCGATACCATGCAAGTATCGAGAGTATCGAGGTATCAAAAGTATCGAGGACCCATCCATTTATTAATATTATTATTACCACTAATTATTTTCTGTAAACACCAGGAAAACGTTTAGAACCTAAGTCTGAGAAGGAATAAATAAATTAAATGTTTACTTATGCCAGTTTAAAGGGTAGGCCTACATGCTACGTTAATGTTTTCTTGAGTGACTTCGACTAAAAAAGAAGCTAGAATGATCGGGGTTTCTCTCCCCTGCTGCAAAAGCTTGGGCTACCTGTTGATTCCCAAGTTAGTTACGTAATTGCTACAGTTTTATAAGATAGCACGCTAAACACGTCACAGGTGGCGATCCTCTTAATTAACTGCACAAACGTCAGGTATGTGGCCAATGTCAGAAGAATTTCCCTTCAAGCGCGGATGTCAACTGGCAAGTGTGTTACTATAAAAATATACAGGGTGTTAATGAATAACACCGAAATATTTTACCTATGTGTCATAGACAAGCAACTTTTATTACCAGATTTTTCCTCTATGGATTCAATTTTTTTTCTGTTACAACATAAAATCTCCCAGGGCATGGCCGCCAATGACTTCTAACATTTGAAAAAAAAAAAATGGCGAAACAAATAAACTTCGATTTTAACACTGTAATTATGAATAAAAATTCTAATGCAGTGGCGGCCAGTCATGTGATTAGTCTGTAAATGTTACAGATTATGGAAACAATAAATTATAATATAGCTGTTGATGAATGATTAAGAATCAGGTTTTTATCGATCACTAAGAAGAAATGAAGTCAATTTAATGAAAATGTTAACCCTATTTCGCTTCATTATTGACTTATGAGCACGAAATTATAATGACTTTAATGCCCAGTAGCATACACATTTTACGTCATAGAGAAAAATCTTCCAATAAAAGTTGCTTGTCTTAAGTCCCCTCTATACACCGGTAAAGTATTTCGGTATTATTCAGCCCCTGTCTGATTTCAGATTATTATCCCTTTCTTTTGGGAGACTCAGTTTCTCACACAATATGTAAAACCCCGACGGACCGCAAAGAAAATAGTTGTCAAAATGGTCATTCCCTCTGTATATATATTTTTTTTATACAGAATTCGTTTATGGATTTTTTGCACGACTTAACTAATTAGTGGTACTTACGAATGTTGTTGCCGTGGATCTAAGTTGACAATCCTGCACGCAATCTTGTTGCTATGGAAACAAAACAAATTTCCATGCGGTAAGAGTTTAATTAGGAGATTTTTTGCTCTATGACGTAAAATGTGTATGCTACAGGGCATTAAAGTCATAATTTGGTGCTCATAAATCAATAATTACGCAAAATAGGGTTTAAATGGTCATTAAATCGACTTCATGCCTTCGATAAAAGCGTGACTCTTAATCATTCGTCAATAGCTATATCATAATTTAGTCTTTCCATAATCTGCAAAATTTACAGACTAATCACATGACTGATTGCCACTACATTAGTCTTCCTTTTATTCATAACTACTGACTACAGTCTTAACAACGAAGTTCCTTTGTTTTGCATTTTTTTTCCTAATGTTAGAAGTCAGTGGCGGCCATGCCCAGGGAGATTTCAAGCTGTAACAGGAAAAATTGAATCCATAGAGCAAATACCTCTTCATAAAAGTTTCTTGTGTATGTCCCCTCTATACACAGGTAAAATATTTCGGTGTTATTCATTAACACCCCGCATAGTTTAAGTTTTACGTTACTTTCATAAAGGCACGGCCTTCCAGTTATAAAGTCCTTACTTTTCAGAAAGGCTATGTTATGTTGCTATAGCAACGAAATAATTTGGGTGTAGGTGAAAACTCTCTAAGCTGGAACTTCATTGCCATGGAAGGAAAGTTGGAGATATCTCCAGGAATAGGAAGAAGACTTCAGCTGCTGAACGACTTAAAGATAAAGAAGGAGAAAGAAAGAGAAAGCGAAGAATAGGACCAGATGGACAGCGAAATTTACAGACCTAACACTTAGGCTATTAGGCTATTTATAATAAAATAATAATAATAATAATAATGATGGAAACCAAATACGGAAAAATTAAACGAGTTTCACAATTTAAATACCTTGGTGAAATACCAGGTGTTTCAAAATGAATATCGGTGTTTTATGGCTTTGTAGAATTTCGTACATTTAACATACAATTATAAATAATACGTCAAATTAAAGAGCAACTCAAACAGTTTTGTTGGTACTCCTGTGCGCACACACTGTTTCCTCTGTATGCCATTAGAAAGCGCTAGTAGCAAAGATGGTGACTATTGAGCAGAAAGTTTTTTGTGTGGGACGACCAAGATTGACTGAAGAACGTGTTGAACGAGTGAGGAAGTCTTTCACGCGTAGCCCCCGTAAACCAATTCGAACACAAGACACAGGACTGAAGCAGTTGTTGCAACAATTACTCCAGAAACACTTATCAAGGTTTGGGAAGAACTCGCCTATCGAGTCGGTGTGTGCCATGTGACGAATGGTGCTCACATTGAACACTTGTAGGAAAAACTGTTTGAGTTGCTCTTTCATTTGATGTATTATTTATAATTGTATGTTAAATGTATTAAATTCTACAAAGCATTAAAACCCCGATATTCATTTTGAAACACCCTGTAATTCAAGAAAATGGAATTGAAACTAAAGCCAACAAAAGTAGATGCCAAAAAAATGGAGACAGCATATCGGCTTACACAAAACATCTATAACAAGAATTGAGACACTATATGAGAATGTTATAGGAGAAAAATTCCTCCGACACTGGGACTTGAACCCAGGACCTTCGGCTATTCGCGCCAATGCTCTACCAACTGAGCTAAGCCGGAGTTCAATTCACAGCGCCAGATGGAACCTCTCTCCTATGACTGATTGCCCTAATGGTCTACCTCACAGACAGACAAGTTATGTCATATGCAGTACTGTGAGGCACACTAATTAGTGATTTTTGTGACCGGGCTCCCACTGTTATTGTGCAGTTGACATTCAGTTGGTAGAGCATTGGCGCGAATAGCCAAAGGTCCTGGGTTCAAGTCCCAGTGTCGGAGGAATTTTTCTCCTATAACATTCTCATGTAATGTCTAACAGAGACAATAATCTGTGGTTCATGAAAGCTTATATACCTAACTTGAATGTCAACTGTACAATAACAGTGGGAGCCCGGTCACAAAAATCACTAATTAGTGTGCCTCACAGTACTGCATATGACATAACTTGTCTGTCTGTGAGGTAGACCATTAGGGCAATCAGTCATAGGAGAGAGGTTCCATCCGGCGCTGTGAATTGAACTCCGGCTTAGCTCAGTTGGTAGAGCATTGGCGCGAATAGCCAAAGGTCCTGGGTTCAAGTCCCAGTGTCGGAGGAATTTTTCTCCTGTAATATTCTCATGTAATGTCCAACAGAGACAATCTGTGGTTCATGAAAGCTTGTATATCTATTATGAGACACTATAATTAAACTCGAGTGCCTTCATGGCGCCGAAACTCTAATTTTGAACAGAAAAACAGGTGTAGAAAATACAATAAAAAAAAAAAGAACACAGACTTAGGAGTAAAAAAAGGAAATAAAAACATGTAGAGACATTCATAGTGATACGAGAAAACGAAGGTTAAACTTTTATGGACATATTAAACGAATGAATTTAAATAGGCTCACAAAACAAATATTGGAATTCTATGAAAGCAGAAGTAAAGCAAAAGTAGATACTACGAAATGGATTGATGAAGAAAAAAATTGTCTTAAAACTGGCAGAAATTACTCCAGAAGATATTTTGAAAAGAGATGGCTTTAGAACGAAGGTGCATAAGTGGGAAGTTGACCAAGATGACAGACCGAAGGAAAAAATTGGAACAACATGGACAAACGGGAGGAAGGAAGCTCACAGCCAAAGGATGAAAGCAATATGGAGTCAAAGGAAAACACAGAAACGCCTCTAAGTACTTTGCGTAGTCCTACATGGGCTAATGCGCGAACAAAATAATAATAATAATAATAATAATAATAATAATAATAATAATAATATAAAGATTCAAAATCATACAACTTGGATTTGTCGTCAGATTGGTAGGCTACCACTGCAGAGCGTTAACGAACTGGAATACGCCAGTATGGTACTTTATGAGATTGTGTGGGGGACGAAAAAATGTCTGTCTGTCTGTCTGTCCGTCCGTCTGTCCGTGCGTCTGTACGCACCATAACTCAAGTACGCTTTTTCGGATTTTCATGAAACTTGGTATAAACATTCATAATGTCGATGGGAAGAACCCTATTGATATTGAACCAAATCGGTTCACCGGTACCGGAGTAATGCCCAATTTACTGCCTATTTTAATAGATTATGGCGCCTTTCTCATAGAAAGGCGCCATCACTCAAATACGCTGTAACGGATTTTCATGAAACTTGGTATACCAATTTATGACGTCCATGAGAAGTGCCCTATTGAATTTGAACCTAATCTGTTGACCGGTACCGGAGTAAAACCGAATTTAGTGTATATTTTAAAGACGCGGTAACTCAAATACGCTTTACCGGATTTTTATGAAACTTGGTATACACATTTATAATGTCCATGGGAAGACGTCTATTCATAATGGATAAAATCGGTTGATCTGTTTCGGAGTAATGCTCAATTTAGTGCCTATTTTATGGCAATATACGTATTCGAAAGAATTTATTAAAAAAATGAAAATCAGTTATCTTGACAACATAGCCTATTGTTTTACTGTGATCTTATAAGGCCTTGGAAATTAAAATGCAGGTAGCTATGACAAAAAACACTATTGTTTTACATGCGCTTATCCAACTAGACCGTTAAAATGACCCAGGTGGCCGAGATGGTAAACCTTTCTTCTTCCGTAAGCCCTGAATGAATAAATCTGGAGCTTAACTTGGAAATCAATTTAAAAAAAAAACATATTCTGCATATCATAATTGCAGTCATAACTGATTAAACAAAAACATACTGGCACTTTTTATACATCAGTTTACCTGATTTTATTTTCTGTGCATTTTAAAAACATTGCTTATTGGCTTACATCTAGCAATGCAAAGAGAGTAACTCATTTTTCATGACCCACTATAATAACTCAATACGTCGTGTTTTGTCCATATCTCTACTTACTACTGGGAATTACGTGAGCTCTGTTTGTCTAGTTTAATGTTATTACGGCCGTAAATATATTTATGTTTGCTGTTGCTACAAAATTACATGTATTAAAATTCAGTCCTTACATTTATGTTTATACCCATGCAGTTGAAATCCTGAACATAAAACTCGAAATCCAGCTCATCGAGTTTAACGACTTGTCTTGTTTTACAAACCAAGAGATCAATCTGGATTTAGAATGCACGACCTAATAACAGATACTGTAGGGGAAGTGGCTGAAGTTCTTAAAAGTGACTGAGTTATTGTCGTGTATGAAGGAGCTATGTGTTGAGCTTTTTTTGACACTGATATACAAAACTTTAGAAGAATTCAAAATGCAATTAAAACATTTTGGAAGAAGATACTCCAATTCGGATGTCCCTGGTTCAATTTGACTTGGATTTTTTTTTTTTTTTTTATGGATTCCCCAGTCGTAAAAGTAAATGCCGAATTGGATATTTGCTTACCATGATTCATCGCCGCTATTTCATCCTGTATTATCGTCGTCAAAATTTAAAAACAGTGGAAATTAACAGATGTAATAAAATATCAAAAATAGAAAACAGATTCGCATCAATAGTTGCATGGTCTGGTGGTATACTCACAGAATCTAATATACGTGATAATAATAATAATAATAATAATAATAATAATAATAATAATAATAATAATAATTTATTTCACCATTGAGCAATACATTGGTTGCTATAGGCTACTTAACAATACTTAAAATATGATATCAACATCTACATTCAGAAATTCTTCAATAGAATAAAATGGATTTTGTTCTAGCCAGCTAAAGAGTACAGTTTTGTACCTACGAATAGGTACAACTATGGCTGTTGTTGGCCTCACAGTTAAAATGTGTATAAATAGAACTGAATTTAAAAAAGAATGTATGTAGAAAATATGTCTGAAAATAAAAAAAAAAATAGATTAGAGCATGCATTGTTTATTGTTAGCCTACTATTAACCTATAATGATTGTGATGGGATTGTATTTTCGTCATGGCCCTCTACTGAAATAAAAATTATAACAGGCCATGCTTAAGTAAAATCTACAGTATTAAGCGGTGTTTTGGGTCTATCCCTACAGTCATAAATGTGATGAACTCACAGCCAACGCCACCTATTAACAAGACAGTATTCAATTGTGAAATTAATTGCCATAGTAACCGGGAAAAAAGAGCATTGAATGACTTGGACGAAACTCACTACGCCGGGATTTTTTGGGCTAGGGAACTCCAATCTTAGTTTTTTAAATTTTATAATGCCTTCTCCTCCACACTACATGCAAATCATTAATTAAAATTTATTTTAAATATCTTAAATTTGTTTTTCAAAATCTATTACGGGTGGGACATAATTTGGGCACTGATTTTAATGATGCAAAACAAAAGTCTATTTGCTGTTCTGCTATTACTGTTAGGGTCTTAATGTTGTTATTAATGAAGGTATGAGGGATTAAATACAAATTATAAACTGTTTCCAGGTTGTCAGAACATTTATTTAACTCATCAACAATAATTACGGGTGGGACAAAAAGTCACTTGTTTGTTATTTTACATAATTAACCACACATATATTTTAAAGTTAATCTTATACCAAATTGTACCTTAAGATGTATATTTTCTGAAATCAAAATGGACATAGCTATTACTCTTGACTATATGGTATTAAAGAGTGTTAAATGATGCTAAAAATGGCAAAAAAAAGTAACTACAACACAATAAATAAAATCAGGTAAACTGATATAACAAAGTGCCAGTATGCTTTTTTAATCAGTAATAGTTGCAGTTATGATATACAGAAAATAAGTTGTTTTTTTTTTTTTTTTTTTTTTTTTAATAGATCTCCGAGTTAAACTCCAGATACATTCATTAAGCAGGGCTTACGGAAGAACAAAGGTCTAAAGTTTGATTCTTAACCTTAATTCATATTGGTATACACTGATATACTAATTCTTAAAATATGTAAACATTTTACAAAATGCATTGACAATGAAATAGTACAGTAAGCCAATAAGAATAGGATAGTTCCACCTAGCGGTATGCAGTTTTGTTCTGAGTATAGGCTTATGCAATTTTAACGCAACGCAATAACTTTAAAGCTAGTTTCTGTTCGTGAAATAACATTTATAGGCTTATGTTATTCTTTAGGAATGATGTAGGTCAATGAAAGACAATGAATTCCCAGTTTTTTTAAAAGAAAAATGTAATACTTATTTAAGCACCTTGACAAAATAGGACACAAGAATGGAATAGGCTCAATTTAACACAATTGATAATAATAAAAAAAAGATTTTGCTTCAGGGTGGACTCGAACGTGATATCTCTTGATTACTAGACAAGCATCTTACCCCAAGACTTTTGAGTGTCCAATACCAAAGAATACTATCTCGTCGTAGCTCACAGAAAAGAAAAATCACCGTATTTCGAAATTAGGCTATATATCGTGCCTGCTAGATTTATTATGGGGAAATGTTGAATTATTTCATTAATTAGTACTATAATATTCGCGATATCTGAGTGATAAATTAGGATGAGGCCCTCGTTGAAGCAGAGGTACCAACCTAACCATATTCTCAAAGCTTAATGTTTTTATTTATTAAGAGGTCAGGGATTATAAATCTGACATAGGCTGAAGTAAAATTCAATGCTTTAATCTAATTGTAATCAATTTTAGCAAAATAATTAGTCATTATACAGCAGCATTTCATCTATAATCGTACATATGGGAACATTTGTTTTTCATGTAGATGTCAAACTGTCCATGGCAACTGAAGGAAGCTTGATAAGCTGTCATTAATTGATAACGCTATAAGAAAGAACCGAGAATTTGATTTTGCATTTGAAGAAGGTGCCTTCTTTTTACCCTCCTTTACTAAAAAAGGTTTCGACAGGAATTGAAGGCTTGTTCCAGAATTTCCCTTTATTTACCTTAGTTACGGGACTCGCCCGCTGATTGGTTGGCCGCGAGCCAATCAAAATGCTTCGAAATGAACCAAAATATTATAATTAATTTGACTGATAATTACTCTTTATTTCGGTACTGGACAACCGATTAGGTCCAAATTCAATAGGCTTATTGCCATGATTGTTATAAATAAGTATACGAAGTTTCATGAAAATCCAATAAAGCGTATTTGAGTTACCGCGCCTTTTCTTATATGATACCATAAAAGGGCACTAAATTGGGTATTATTCCGGTACCGGCCAACCGATTTGGTCCAATATCAACAGACATCTTCCCATAGACATTATAAATAGGTATTCCAAGTTTCATGAAAATCCGATAAAGCGTATGCGAGTTATGGCGCCTTTAAAATATACACTAAATTGGGTTTTACTCCGGTACTGGTGAACCGATTTGGTCCAATTTCAATAGGGTTCTTCCCATGGACATTATAAACGCGTATACCAAGTTTCATTAAAATTCGATAAAGCGTATTTGAGTTAGAGCGCGTACAGACACACGGACGGACGGACGGACGGACAGACGGACAGACATTTTTCGTTCCCCACACAATCTCATAAAGTACCATACTGGCACTTAATAAGTAAATTGACAGATTTTACACATGAAACAACTTCAGATACACTTAATTTCTTAATATTCAGTGAATTTGAGGTTTTATACTTATATTTGACCACCCAATTACAAGAGTTTTATAACATCTCTCATTGAGGGAAAAATTCCCATATTTTATGAAATGGCTGTAAAGCAATATAGCGATGTAGTAAAGTTGTGTAGATGACTTATGAGTTCTTATTTCTATGGTTCGTTATATAACACAGTTTTTCTAGAGGGGATACAATTGTATGCTGGCAGCTTCTAGTATATTCATTACAGCAGGCATTGAATATTGTTACCATAGCAACCCATAATGGCAAAGTGCGAGTCAGCCTACAGATATTTTAACAGCATTCCTTAATGGGTACGGAAGTTAAAATTTCTGGCTAACTATCGACGCCTGCTTACGATAGAAGCAATCTGAATAAGGGTTGACCTCGACCCTAGCAAGTAGGAATGGCGGGGGGTGGGGGATGGACAGCTACACTAATTAGGTTTACAAATTACAGACCGTACAGTGTGGACTGCATTACTTTGCAACATTACCGTTATTACCGCAGCACGGCGCTGTCATCGCAAACAATAGACACATGTCACCAACCTGTGACCCGTGGAAATCAGATGGCTCGTGTTTTTTTTAAATTCATGGCTCAATGGCTAACTGATTCAGTGGCTAAATAATTCACCCTCTAATCGACATGTGTGGACAGTGACAAAACCCGACGGGCTGAAACAAAGGGAGAAGATGACAATGAAGGCACGGAGTGTGGTTTCAACTGAACTGATTGCATCCTCATGAACTATCTTTTGATTTTGGAGGAATGACAACATCATCTATTTACAAATTGCACCTAAATAAATGTAAATATATGCTCCTTGCATAATATAGGCCTACTAAATACGATATTTGTAATATTATTGTTTTTTTCTAAAACCTGCAGGATAATTGTCTTATAAATTTGTATTTTTAGATTTCTGGACAGAAGACGAGAAGACAAAAGTTTCTGAACTGCATAAAAACAGGCATTTCCTGATTTTAGTCGGCACTTAACTTCTGCCTTAATGTTATTACTTATTAGGCTACTTATTCAAAGGTAATAGACAATTCCTCTGCAAGCTAAAGGAATACGGTTTATCTGTTTTATGGAACCCGAAGGTTCATTGCCGCGCTTACCTGAGCCCGCCATTCAACTCTTTTGTGTGCTAACTCCATCCAACCATCCCTCGCAAATCCTACTTCCCTTAAATCTATTCCAATATTGTCCTCCTGCCTACGTCTAGGTCTTTCAAGTGGTCTTTTCCCTTCGGGTCTCCTAGTCAATATTTTTTAGATATGTCTTTCCTCCCCCATTCGCGTAACATGTCCAGCCCATTTCATCATCCGTGATTTAATTACCCTTACTATATCCGGTGACGAGTACAGGTTATGAAGCTCGTCGTTATGCAGTTTTCTCCAGTCCCCATTTTTATCTCTCTTAAGCCCAAATATTTTCCAAAGCCCCCTGTTTTCGAACACACTCAGATTGTGTAAGGGGCCATGTCTCACATCCATAAAATAGGGCCTACCACCGGCAGTATAATTATTGTTTTATAAATTTTTATTTTTAGATTTCAGAAAAAAAAAAAACAGAATAAGATAGGAGTTTCTGAACTCCATAAAAACAAGCACTTCTTGATTTTAATCGACAGTTAACTTCTGCCTTAATATTATTTGTATAGGCCTATGTAATTATTGCTCCCAGATATGCGAGTTTCTTCACTTGTTCGAATAGGTTATCTGGTATTATAATGTTTTCTAGCGCATTAGCCTATTGTGACGTAAGTTAATTAGATTCTTGTTCGAAATTTAAAGTTAGGAACGGGAATTTAAATAATATGTTCTTTGTCTTACTTACAACACAGATACACATCTTTCCAGGAGAACTCCCAGCAGTATTTCTGGTAACACTTACCTGTAAAAGAAAGAAATAATAATTAGATTTATAATAAGTAAACATCAAAGAATCTACTCTTATACAATTCAACGGCCCAAAATAGCGTGCTTGCTCGCCCGCTTCGTGAGACATCGGGTATACTCGGCGATGTTCGTCTCTCGCAGTCTAAACTTTCATGACGACTACAAAATTAGGAAGGAAAACCGTTTCTTTATTATATAAGGCCTAAGTGAAATGAACACAATGAACTAATATTCTAATTTTATTTTTACTTACAATTTTCATAGCTCTGAACCACACACATTTTTAATAATCTACCAGTGTAATTTTCTTAAAAATCCTGGAGTCAATGAATAATGGCGGGCGAAGCCGGGGGCAACAGCTTTAAAATATTGATGGTTTTATCTCTTGAAATATTGCTGATAACAATAATCCAAACAAACCATTCCTTCCCTTGAAACATTATATAATTTCTGAAAATTACACTGAATTGATAAAATAAAATTCACATCAAATTCATGTCAATAAACAGCTGAGAAACAATACGTATTATGTGTTCACAGGTTCTTTGGAACTGCATAATCGATTCTGATATAGTTTTCCCAGGGGGCGCTTTCATGTTGTGGAATGTAGCCTACTCTAATGCAGGAATTTTGGCTGTTTCATTAATTATTAATGGCTTAGTTTATGAATGATTCGCGTGCAAGTGTTAATAAATATAATGCTTTAATAATTATTATACTCTTAATTTTTAATTTTTAAAAGAATTATCGTGGCGAAGCCACGGGCACCTCCTAGTATTAGACAATTCACAACCAACTTACTTATTAATAATGACGCAGAAACACGGAAGGAAATAAACATGTGTGACATCATTCGCAGGGCTCATAGGCCTACAGCAACAAAGCATATTATTTTACAAAATGTTTGATAGTTTGACTCTGAATGGACGGATCTACATAAAATTTTGCACGCTCGTTCTATATAAAAGTGTAGCTTTAGACTGGAATATAACACATCAAATAATTAATAATTGTAATACTCAGAGGAACCGGGTTTAGGCCTACTTCCTGTTCGAGAAAAGTTACCTAAAAGGGTTTTTTCTAGGGGTTTTCCTTAGCTTTGAGACGAATGTCGGGTAATTTTAGGTCCTTGTGGTCCCCGGTTATAATCTGGCCGTCATTATCATCTTCATCCCATCCTCGCCTTGTTCGGAGTGAGTGTGTGTGTGTGTGTGTGTGTGAATGGTGTGTCTCGGCCTATGTGTTCTTGTTGTCACCATTAACGGCCGTGGGTGTCGGCATGTTGACCACATGCCCCCAATCCTGCCATCTGCCTATGATAGATGCAGGGCCGTAGCTAGGCGATGGCGAGATGGGCCCCCGCCAAGGGCGCAGGTACGGAGAGGGTTCAAAATTAACCATGAAAAATCCCGCCTTTTTTTTTTAGACTGGTGCAATTTATCAAGCAATAAAAATTCCACGTAATGGAAGAAATTTTTCGGGTTATTAAAAATTACTGCACGTGAACTATCTGTAGTAGGATGCCGATTGTCTACAAACAAAAAGCAGTCATGCAACGTTCTTTAGTTAACTTGCTTTTTATTGACCGAGTATAACATAAATCATGAACAGTATGGAATGATATAACAATAAAAATTAAAATGTAGCCTACGTTATTATTGAGATGAAAGTGGTTCAACTAAGTTATTCGAAAAAATATACTTTTACCTATGTGTATGTGTTAAACATTTTAGTAGGCCTCAGGCCTATTGTGTAATTTACTTTTGATACTAGATTTTATTATTTAATTCTTTTTTAAGTAGTTCAATAGTCTGAAAATAAGGTTTTAGTACCTTGAAAGTTCAACAGTTCATTTTCAAATTGAGGTTTAGGTTTTCTTTGATAACAACAGTGTTTTTATATTAAAGTAATAAACAATTTTAGGGAAATTAAAGAAAAAAAATTGTTCAGACCCCCCAGTATTGGTGGGCGCAGATTTGTCAAACTCGCCAAGGGCGCAGAAGGACCTTGCAACGGCCCTGGATAGATGACACAGGGGTCGGGTGGTAGACCTTGTCCCTTTAGGGATCTAGAGCCACGGAGTTTACTTTATAAGAATTTGACAAGGCATAAGTTTTCAAAGAACGGCCATTTTACTCGTAATATGATTGCTCTTTCTATTTACTAAAAGCCCCTCTGTCTGTAAATATAATTATTTTTGGAGTGAATGGAGTTGGATCGTGTGCACCAGGCCTCGTGTGCCCTATAACCTGAACGAGACGGGTTCTCACGATGTGAGAGGGGAGACCGTAATGTTGTGCAGGTCAACTGGCGAATTCCTGAGACGGTATCGAGGCCAAACAGTTGGTCTACACGCTGACCAAGTGGTTCCGAGCGCGTGCTATGTTGTAAATACAATGTTATGTCACAAGCCGGTAGAAATGCTTTGAGGCACTCCAATAATGCTAATTATGCCGTTGTACCAGATCTAGCTATGGGAGCGGAGTCGTTACTAATGATTAGGGTCCAGCGTTCAATGACCAAAATATACTTTTTCTTCGACCATATATGTCACGTAGCAATATCATAACCAGTGCCCGAATTCTAATGAAGTGTCATCTTTTTATTGATGCTGCATAGATATTGCCAACTTGTGGATAAATCCTAATCATGGCCTCCAGATTATAGAAATGCATTTTTATTAGGTCATTTTTAGTCATTTTATGCAATTTTATATTTTTTTAGTACACGCTCTCTAAAACAGCTGCTTATCGGACTGGTAACAAGCCGAAAAATTGCATTTTAAAGGACAAGGCCGCTAAAATTGCATAAAAGTGCATTCAAATTGCATTCAAAATGCAGTTTTAGCGGCCTTGTCCTTTAAAGTCGTCATGGCAATCTATAAACAAAACCCAGACGGCATTGACCAGTCACACCAACTTTAACATGGATTTACGCATATAATTGGTCATAAAACAACAAATTTAAGCCAACACGTTTATTTATGATAATCAGAAACTTTACCAGGATTTTTCGCAAAACACGGTAGCCCACTTCATCACACGACAACAAATATAAGCCAACAACTTTTCACATCTTCGTTCACATAGCTTACCTGGATGCACCAGCATTTAATTGCAATATATTCCCTATTCCTTCTGCCGTGATGTTGCTGGCACCAGCTCCAATACAATGTTTTTGACTTGGAGTGAAATTTCCTCGGGATTATAATACATATTTTCACAAGCTTTTCATAAATACTAGTTCGTATTTATTATTGTTTACAAATCAGCGACTCATATAACGCATTCATAGCCTACCGCATTTCGTACGGTTCATTGTTGTCTTGCGTTTGAGAGGGCCGTGAGAATATGGTAGACTACCTTTCATTACAATTAATTATATACGGTATTTTTGTTTCATTTCATATAATTTAGAGAGCTATTACTAAAAAATATTGTATGCACCACGTACGCAAAAACTTTATCGGACTCATCCAGTATTTCAGCCTCGGCTTTCGCCTCGGCTGCTATACTAGATTCGTCCGCTAAAGCGTTATTTTGCGTACTTGATACATAAATAGCTATTAAGGCATTTATTTCAATTTTAGGTCATTATTTTGTCATTTTCCTGTCATTTCCCTCCTTATTTAGTCATTTTCATGTATTTACATTGAGTGTATTAACTTTTATTTTGTCGCTAGCGGTGCTGTCTTTGAAGTGTTGTTTGTTTAATGCAAGAAGGAAAAATTCGGTGTTGAAGTGTTGTCATGTCTCAGTCGGAAATGAGAATCAAAGAAACGCCAAAATGTTGTGTTATATTACTATTGTTATTAGATTGACTTGGCACCAGAGACTGCCACCTGCTTGGACAACAATATAATCCAGCAGACCACAAAAGGAAATGCCGAATTTTGACTCGCCAGTGCCTCAGTGCCAGGATAAATTTCCGTGAGAAAAGAACATTCACATCTTTACAGTTCTTTACACTTTTTACAATTATGTAGAAACTAGTCTATAATTTTGTGTGTACAATAATAATTTTTTATAAACAAAATACATTTTTTTATGTAATTTCTTATAATTATTAAGTCATTTTCTTTAAAATTTGGGGTAATTTTATAGGTCATTTTTCAAACAATTTTAGGTCATCAGAATCCGGGCCCTGATGATAATCTTATCAATTAAAGTACAAAATCTTACTGTAATATTTTTGTTGCACATCAACAGTTACACGGGCTTTTGAAATAGTATACACGGAACCGGAACTCCTGATATGGCCTCGTTGTTCAAAGGAGTATAAATAGAGCTGCATAAACGAATGGCTATGATAGAAAAATAAAACAAACAGGCGAAATAAATCATTATTATTGTCGTCAACATAAGGCACAAGTTAAGTATCGACTGAAATCAGGAAATGCCTGCTTTTATACAGTTCAGAAACTCTTATCTTCTCGTCTTCTGTCCAGAAATCTAAAAATATAGATTTATAAGACAAATATCCTGCCGGTTGTATTACATGGATGTGAGACATAGCCCCCTTACATAATCTGAATGTGTTCGAAAACAGGGGGCTTAGAAAAATACTTGGGCCTAAGAGAGATGAAAATGGGGACTGGAGAAAACTGCATAACGACGAGCTTCATGACCTGTACTCTTCACCGGATATAGTAAGGGTAATTAAATCACGGAGGATGAAATGAGCTGGACATGTTGCGCGCATGGGGGAGGAAAGACATATCTCAAAAGTATTGACTGGGAGATCCGAAGGGAAAAGACCACCGGGAAGACCTAGACGTAGGTGGGAGGACAATATTAGGATAGATTTAAGGGAAGTAGGATTTGCGAGGGATGACTGGATGTACTGTAGTTAGCACAGAATAGGGTTGAATAGCGGGCTCATGTAAGAGCGGCAATGAACCCATAGGCGTAACGAGGGGGGTTTTGGGGGTTTGAACCCCCCCCCCCCCATTGATTAAAAAAGGGAAACTTGTACTATTTATTTCATTATTGTGATATATCACCTTTTTTAAAAATCTGCTTATAAATTACTTAATATGAGTTTAAAGCGTGGGAAGCTTAAAACTCGTCATTGTGCATCTTAATTTTTTAAATTTTCCGGGGGGAGGACCCCGGAACCCCCCTCTCCAGATGTTATAACCCCCCCCCATATGGTCGGCCTGGTTACGCCTATGAATGAACCTTCGGGTTCCATAAGTTAGATAATATTCCTTTAGCTTGCTTAGGAATTGTCTATTGCCATTGAGTAAGTAAGTATTATTATTATTATTATTATTATTATTATTATGATTATTATTATTATTATGATTATTATTAATATTATTATTATTATTATTATTAAAGGAAGAACTAAAGGAAAGCAGCACCATATAAGTAATAGCGTATTAAATGCCCGTGCATGGAGATAAGAATGATTAAAATAATGAGTGTCTTAATTTTTCCTAACAAGAAAACTTTACTGGAACCATTTTGCAACGACTAGACTTGATTACAAGTATTAATATCGTAGGAATTGTGCGTCTGTACATTGTCTGTTCATATTGCCAGTATATTTCTCTTATTAGATGTCAGAGCACTCATACAATGAGTCGACATGTGGAATTTATGCCAGGCTCTAGGACAGAATGGCAGCTACAAAGAGCAGATGGCAAACGTTTCTAGCAGGTTGTGTTATTACACCTGATAATAGAGAATATCTAGCTCTGGGCCCTGTTCCATAGAACTTGCTAATAATATTAGAACTCATAATATTATTCATTAGTTAACAAAATCTTGTTTCATAGAGATAAGAACACTACTCATAAAATCTCTTCACTAATATTATTAGTTCATTAGTCAGCTGATTGATTTGGAGGTTATGTCTGGATTGTTGTTTGTGTTTTTCCCTTCTTATGCCCGGTTTCTATAAACTTGAAATACCTATGGGTAAATTATCCATGGGCAAATTAGTTCCTAATCACCCACAATAATACAATGAGGAAGGCCTTGGAGTTGTAGAGTTAATTTAATTCAGAAGGCTTTGATTCTCATTGTTTAAATTATTATTGATCCAATGAGAGGTTAAATTTTATCCAGCCATCCATGAAAGGATAACTTAACCCGACGATTTACCCTTGGAAAGATCTAGCCCGAGTTTGTAGGAACATTTTTTTCTGTCATTTTCATATTTACCCAGAGGACATTTATCTAGAAACTCGCCACAAGTGTATGTGATTGTTACCTTTAAATTATTTGAGTTTGTAAAAGTTATTCTTGTGTAAATTCTGTCCATTGGATAATTCACCCATAGGTATTTCGCGAATTTATAGATACCGGGCATTAGACTTTTTGTCAATACTATTTCAAAACAGTACTGCCTACATATATCTCCATAAATGTAACAAATAATAAGAATAAGAATAAGAAAGCAATAAATCTGCCAGGCACTTATTCAGGATAGCAGTAGGCTTATGTACTAAAATCTAACCTCGAATCCTAAAAACTTGTTATGACAAATATTCCTTTGATAGCGTATGTAAGCTTTTTCTAAATTGATAATTAAATCAGAGTGATTCATTTTCCACAATTTTAAGATCACATGGGTTAGAGAATAACTTATTAGCCCAAATACACTTATACAAAAACACCTAATATTATCAGTACATTTTATTAGTTCTGCAGTCTATGAAACAATTTACTAATAATAAGTTATGCTAATATGCTAATAACTAGGGACCGAATTTTTAGGTTTTTAAAAACACTGTTTTAGGTTTTTCATTAGGTGAAATAGTTTTTTTTTAGGTTTTTCCCCCAAAATATCGTTTTCGGGTAGAATAAATTGGTTAAATGAATTTGAATAAATATGTAATAAATAGGGACCGGATTTTTAGGTTTTTAAAAACACTGTTTTAGGTTTTTCATTAGGTGAAATAGTTTTTTTGGGTTTTTTTCCCCAAAAATATCGTTTTCGGGTAGTTGGTTTAATGAATTTGAATGTGCTACCGACCGTAATAACCTCGATTTCATTTGTTTCGGCATAATTAACACGTCTTTTTAAAATTCACAATGTGATCACTAAGTATGAATAACAGGGAAGTAATAAATGTAAACAAGGGCTTTAAAACACAGAAATCTATATCCTTGTCCATACACGGCAACAATGGTTGTTCGTACGAATATTTTAAAAGGAATACACCGGTACTCTTACACTTCCTCTCTTGATACTGTCCATCCTAGACGACAATGGGTTGAACGAAACGCTGGTGGTATTAATTTCAACCCGACAAAAATTATTGTCTCTCCGCAAAATATCGATTTCTTAAATGACAAACAAAAAAGACAAAAAATGGAGCCTAAATTAGATATTTTAGGTTTCACATCCCGTTTAGGTATAGGCCTATTTAGGTTTTTATAACCGATTTAGGTATTTTTAGGTACTACAGAATTAATGTGGGTGAATCCTTTGTTTTGGAAGTAAGGAAAAAAATAGGTAAAAACCTAAGAATCCGGTCCCTAATAATAACTTAGAGCCATGAACTCTAACTAATATTATTAGCTAATATTCTTATGAAACAGAAGACTAATAATAGCTAATATTATTATGTATTTGGTAATAATATGAGTGTAAAAGTTCTATGAAACAGGGCCCAGGAATGTGGAATTTCAACTAATTCCTTTTTTAAAATCTACTCTTATACAATTCAACGGCCCTAAATAGCGTGCTCGCTCGCTCGCCCGCTTCGTGAAACATCGGGTATACTCGGCGATGTTCGTCTTTGGCAGTGTCAACTTTCACGAAGAGTACAAAATTAGGAAAACCGTTTCTTTATTATATAAAGCCAAAGTGAAATGAACACAATGAACAAATATTCTAATTTTATTTTTACTTGCAATTTTCATAACTCTGTACCAAAAACATTTTTAATAAACTACCTGTGTAAATTTCTTAAAAATCCTGGAGTCGATTAATAATGGCGGGCAAAGCCGGGGGCACCAGCTGTAAAATATTGATGGTTTAACTCTTGAAATATCGCTGATAATAAAAATCCAAACAAACCATTCCTTCCCTTGAAACATTATATAATTTCTGAAAATTACACTGAATTGATCAAATAAAATTCACATCATATTCATCTGTCAACAAACAGTTGAGAAACAATACGTATTATGTGTTCACAGTTAGCTTTCGAACTGCATAGCCTAATCGAATCGAGATCGTTTTTTCAGGCGGCGCTTTCTAATCGTGGAATGTACTCTGAAGCCGGAATTTTAGCTGTTTCATTAATTATATGGCTTAGTTTATGAATGATTCGCGTGCAAGTGTTAATAAATCTAATGCTTTAATAGTTATTATACTCTTAATTTTTAATTTTTAAATTAATTATCGTGGGCGAAGCCACGGGCACCTACTAGTGTTCTACAATTATTCAAGTCAATAAACCAACTTTGAACTTACAACATTTATACTAATTGCCCCTGTCGGGGGACAGGAATTGTCCTGCCAAGTGATATCGCCAAAGAGTCAGTTAGACATTGAAAATTGATACTTTTTCAATATCTACGGCCATCTACCGTGAGTCTACGGTTCTAGGCCTAATGCACAAATTTCTATGTGCACTATTCCATGCCGGACAATACTAGAGCCTGCAGGGAATCAGAAAAAATAAATCAATTCGAAATATTTCATTATTAGATTGAAAGTTTTTCGTTGCAACAAGAATTCAGACTATCGATATTTGCAAAGTCGATAGTACAGCAGACAAGAGACTGTCGTCGCATGGAAACGTGACTTAATATGCGAACCCTGTTATATTGGTCAGGGAAATTACTTCAGGGATTGTGTTCCTCTCATAAAAGAATCCAAACAAAGAATGATTGGAAAGAATGAGAATTGGGCACGAAGTGTGAGAGAGTGACATACTTTACTTTTCTTTTTCATAAAAAAATCAGTATTTTCTGACCAAGCATTTCTCACTTTCCTTTAAAAACGTAGGGCTATAGCACTATTCAAGATCCCATCAGAATACTACCTTATCTATTCCCCCACACAATACTGTATTTTATTCTTCATCCTTCAATCGTCTGTGGAATTCCTTACTTGAGAATATAAAAGTCTGCCGAACACTCAGAACATTCAAGATGAAGTTAGTTGACCACTTGACCACCAACCATCAACATTTATGTTATATACTACTTTCATGTAAAACAAATGTTGCTTTTGTATTGTTTTAATTTATTTTTATTTTACTTTTTTCTTTTACTACCTATTATTATTATTATTATTATTATTATTATTATTATTATTATTACTTTTCTTTAATTTGTTCTACTTACAATATTAAATTTTCATTATTATAGTATAATACAGCTTTCGATGCTGAAAAATAGGTGAAGTTTCATTTTTTTTTCTCAGCAGTGAACTGTTCTGTAGCCTTGCAATCTGGCATGCTCTGTATTGACTAATTCTAAAATTACATACTATTTTCAGAATTAATTTAACTATTACAGTTATTGGGTAATTATCATTACAAAATGGCGGCCAAATTTGGTGCATTGAAATGCCGTTTCCCTCATAACTCAAACATTTATTGACACATTGCAGTAAAATTTTGCATGCAAGTATATTTGATATTAGTGACCAATGCTAACTAGAATCATAGATGTAACTTTAATAGTTTATAGTAAAAAATATGTATTTCTTATGTAAAAATTTGTGAAAAATATTAACAAGTGATAAATTATTATTTTTTAAATATTTATTTTGCAGATAATCCAAAGATTCTAGATTATGTTGTTTATATGACATTTACAAATAAATAGAAAAAGAATCACTGAGAAATGTTGGTATTTATGAAAATTGTCAGGGAAACTGCACTTCAGTCCACGAAATTTGGCTGCCATTTTGTAATGATAATTACCCACAAAAAAATAGTATGCAATTGTAGAACTAGTCAATATAAAGCAGACATGGGCAAACCCCTATCCATTGACATGCAACCCGCAAACTTTTCTCAACTTACACATAGTTCGAAAAGAACGGATAGATGGAGACACAAGCAGACAATAAGTGCAGTGGCGGTTGCTCATTCTTAGGGAAACACTAATTTCACTTTAAAATGTACACTACAAGAAACAAATAATACAAACAACTTTGTATTTTTAATTATTCTTTTACGTGTGCAGTTATTTCATTATACAAAGGCTTAGAATGTGTCATAACGCCTTTCCAATCGGAACTGTGTCGCGACCCGTCACTGCTTGCAAAGAGAGTATGACTCATGTATGGTAATAATCCACCACGTACACCGAATTTCCGCAATGCCATCTTGTGTGTTAAGCGGGAAGGTCAAGAACCACAAATGGTTCGCGAACCAGTAAATGCCCATGTATGATATAAAGCATGCCAGATTACAAGACATTGCTGAGATAGAAAATAATGAACTTACCTATTTTTTAGCATAGAAAGCTGTATGTCCCCCCCTTAAAGTAGTATTTAGCCGTAATCTTCTGGAGTACAATTATGCAGTAATGAGGTTCAACGGATACAAACACCAATAAACGGCTTAGAGAACCGTTTGAATAATGCATTGAGCAAACTGAAACTAGCTTAATGAACCCAGTATTTGTTCCTTGCATATCTTTAGGGCACCTCATGCCTCTCAGGCCTGATTGGATGATTTTCCAGCTGCTTGCTGAATAAACACTGCAGTGAATTGGCATTTGAGAACATGTGTCCTTCTTGCACGGAGCTGGCAGTAATTAGAGAACAGACCTACCAGCAGAATTCAAACTATAGACCGATAAGCTACAAGCACCATCTGTTGACGTCACGGAATTTGGATAAATTTCATACCCTGTGCAGGCATACCACTGGCTACGCATTGGATGTTTCATTTTTTTCTGTGGCCGAATACGGAACCCTGAGGTAAATGCGATGTCCGGAGATAATAACAATGGGGTGGTATTTTTTGCAGACACTAAATTATTAGAGTACATACCTTCGTTGAGTTTTAAAGTTAATGAAAATACTTTGAAATACCCAAGTTAAAAAAAAAAATGTTTTAATCAAAATACTGAAATTTAACCTACCCGATAGTGACTTGATTGAATTCTCTATCAGGAATGAGAAAAGGAAAACTGTGGCAAGGACACTAGGAGTTAAATATGCACTTTAATATGACAAAAACATGCCAATCTAACTAAAAATCATCAAATACTTACTCAACGGCAATAGATAATTCCTGATCAAGCTGAAGGAATATTATCTGTTTTATGGAACCCGAAGGTTCATTGCCGCGCTTACCTGAGCCCGCCATTCAACCCTATTCTGTGCTAACTCTATCCAAACATCCCTCGCAAATCCTACTTCCCTTAAATCTATCCTAATATTGTCCTCCCACCCACATCTAGGTCTTCCAGATGGTCTTTTCCCTTCGGGTCTCCCAGTCAATAATTTTGAGATGTCTTTCCTCTCCCATGCGCGCAACATGTCCAGCCCATTTCATCTTCCGTGATTTGAAAATCATAGGATATGCAAGCAAAATCGTTTTTCTTTCGGAATAACTTAAGCAAAATAAGGGCTGTAAAATGAAGTTATAATAGTACATCAAGGGGTGAGTCACGAAATATTACATTTCTATTTATGTTTAGGAGTCTCATAATAAATAATTTTGTCTTAGAAATCCGGTCTCCAATGAATACTAAAAAAACACATGGTATTCGGACCTAAGAGAGATGAAAACTGCATAACGACGAGCTTCATAACCTGTACTCTTCACCGGATATAGTAAGGATAACTAGATCACGGAGGATGAAATGGGCTGGACATGTTGCATGGAAGGGGGAGGAAAGATATATCTCAAAAGTATTGACTGGGAGACCCAAAGGGAAAACTACCAGTTGGAAGACCTAGACGTAGGAGGGAGGACAATATTAGAATGGATTTAAAAGTAGTAGGATTTGAGAGTGATGGTTGGATGGAGTTAAGACAGAATAGGGTTGAATGGCGGGCTCATATAAGCGCGACCATGAACCATCGGGTACCATAAAATAGGTAACATTCCTTTAGCTTGCTTAGGAATTGTCTATTGCCATTGAGTAAGTAAGTAAGTAAGTAAGTAAGGGAAGTAGGATTTGCAAGGGATGATTGGATAGACTTAGCACAGGATAGGGTTGAATGGCGGGCTCAGGTAAGCGCGGCAATGAACCTTTGGATTCCATGAAATAGATAACATTCCTTTAATTTACTGAGGAATTGTATATTGCCATGAGAAAGTAGGTATTGCTTTCTGGATTAGAAGAAAGGCAGTTAGTTGTATCCAGAGCTGGTTACGAACAGGAGACCGCAGTAAAACAGAATGATGGTGTCCCTCAGGGCGCACATATCGCAGTGATTATACCGACACCAGAGTCCTCTACAATTAACTTAATGGCGTACACTGCAACCCGATATGGCGCCGATCACATGATACACAACTAATGGGCCCGTTAACTAACCGACACTTCATTAATGCTGCTTGAATATTAACACTATCCTTATTGTAATATGCGCTGATGATATTCCCATATCACCTAGGAGAAAAGAAAATACAAGTCCCACAAGGCTCTTAAATATGAACCAATTAATCGAATGCTTAGAATGGGAACCATCTAAACTATATAACTAAAAAAAAATCTTTACCTCAGAAGCAGAAGGGAGTAAGACCAAAATTATCAATGTTGATATTTTCATACTATTGTAAAACGTTACTGTATTTCAGAAGCCGATCGAGGTAAGTCAATAAGAACTCTCTATTATCCGCGGGCTGATTATCCACTTTGCAGATCATTCGCGGTCATCCTTTTAGCTTTTTAGGACGATTTTAGGTCATTACCACCGGGTTGTTGGCCCATTTGAAGTGTAACAAAATAAATAATAATAATAATAATAATAAATAGGCCTAAAATACAATAATTATTATTTTATCATACTTAATCTAAGAGAGTTTTCGTCTTTTGTTATCAATTTGTGTTTTAGCTAGAGGAGCTGACTAAGGCGTACCTCAACAGGTTATTATTATGTTATAGAGTTTAACAATGGCCTGTATAGTTTTTTACTGATCGGTCAAAATATATATTAAAAAAAAAAAAAAAAGAGTTTTCGAGTTTATCGACAGATTCGCGACTGCGAAAGAGTGAATTTATCTGATGAAACCCGTAATCTCGTGTGTAATTTATTAAGACTATTCCATAAATAAAATGTAACGGATTATATAAATAATAATTACTTTCTTGCTTGTGTAATTTAAAATCAATGACGTCATACTATATGAATGAACAATCGATTAAGGCGGGACATACAGCTTTCGATGAAATTAATTGGTGAGAAATATGTGAATTTCATTATATTTTTTCTCAGCACTGAATTGCTCTACAATCTTGCAATCTGATTTACTCTTTATTGACTATTTCTACAATTGCATATCATTTTCAAAATTAATCAAACTGTTACAGTTACGGGCAATTATCGTTTCAAAATGGCTGCCACGTTTCATGCACTGAACAGCCGTTTCCCTGATAACTTCCACAAATATAAGTTAGATATTTCTGAGTGATTATTTTTCTGTGTGTTTGTTAATATCATGTGAACAACGTAATTTAGGATCTTTGAAATATCTTCAGTATAAGTATTTTTTTTAATAATTTCTTTTTAATTTTTTCGTTAAATGCTTTTGTTTAATCACTGATAATTTCAATTATGATATGAAGAAAATAAGTTATTTTTGTAATCGATTTCCGAGTTAAACCCCACATCGATTCATTAATCAAAGTTTACGGAAGAGCAAAGGTCTAGTTTGAAGGATAAGCATATGTGAAGGAATTTGTGGGTAGTGTTATTTGTCAAAGGTAACTGTATTGCAACTTCCAAAGCCGTATATGAACACTGTAAAACAATAAGATTTGCATTTGATAAATTCTTTCTAATATATTACCATAAAATAGGGATTAAATTGGGCATTACTCCGGTACCGGTCAACCGATTTGATCCAATATCAATTGACGTTATAAATGCGTATACCAAGTTTCATGAAAATCAAATAAAGCGTATTTAAGTTATCGCGCGTACAGACAGACAGAAGGACAGACATTTTTCCGCCCCCATACAATCTCAGAAAGTACTATTCAGGTACTTAATAAAACACATAGCTATGTGTAATTGTAAACCAGATAGCCTATGGCGTGGCAATCGATACATTATTATAGCCTGCAACCGTGACTTTTGAGCTTTAATTTTACAAGTTTTGAAAGAAAGAGCTATCAAATTACACATCAGCGTCATCGGGGTTTCACTCCTTGGGAGATATTTTATTGCACAAAGGAAAGAATAGATATTTTTCAAGAGGTTTCGTTAAGTAATTCAACATCCATACGTCAGAGGGTGCTGATGTCTCTAATACGATTACGTCAGAATCCCTTAGGATCCTGCTCCCTTAACAATAAGCCGTATCCGTTCACTGGGGGGGGGGGGGGAAAGCTTATGTAACACCCCGGATACCATTTCAAGATTTAAAAAAACTTCGTACTCTGTTTCGGCCTACACATATAAAAAGATAAATTTGATATGCATTCATAACTTTCTTTATTCTAAAGGATAGAGAATCTAACTTTCTCGCTTTATATAAAATCAGGTAAACTGCTGTAACAAAGTGCCAGAATGCTTTTGTTTAATCAGTGACAATTTATGCAGAAAATAATTTACTTTTAATCGATTTCCGAGTTAAGCTACAAATCGATTCTTTAATCAGGGTTTACGGAAGAACAAAGCTCTAGTTTGATAATCTTCTTCCCATGGACGTTATAAATGCGTACACCAAGTTTCATGAAAATCTGATGAAGCGTATTTGAGTTATCGCTCGTACAGACAGACATTTAATTATAATATAGCCTACATGGTGTTAATGAATAACACCGAAATTTTTTGCCCTTCGCATTGGAAGTGACTCATCTGTGAGAAGGATTCTCTATAAGGGCCTTAATTGCCACCTTACAAACTTAAAATTGCGCAATTTCTCAATCCGGATGACTACCAACAAAGAACTGAATTTTGTGAAATTATGCTCGAAGAATGCCTTCACTGCAATGGAGGATATTTGGTAGACGTAGTATTAAAATAATAATATTTTTTTTTGGTTTTCTACCCGAAACGGCTATTCTTGTACTATCGATGATTTCTGTATCTGGTATCTGGTACCCTATAATCCCCCAGGTGGGGCGAAGGGGCCTCCAATGGAGGTTTCATTACCTATACTAATTTTGATATGCTTATTTTCCGAGAGAGGGTAGAGGGACATTTCCGAGAGAGGGTAGAGGGACAATCGATGATTTAGTAAGAAGCTATTAAAAAGTGTTTTTTTTTTCCAACAAACAATTATTTCATTCCATCATCCCATTTCGTTCACGGACCCTGTATTTTCATGAAATTGTGTTTTGTTTCTGTAAACGGTCCCAGGAAAAATAAATTTCTGGACGCGCTTCGTATAATGAAGTATTAAGGAGCCATAAAAGAAAGGAGTCTGTCTGTTATAGTATATTGCGATACAAGTGCCGTAAGACCCGTAAATGCCTTTACGGCCCGTGTGTTGCATACTATTTTTTGCACGACGGTTACTTATATCAATTTAATTATATTAATTGTGATATTACCTGAAAATATTATCTACTCTTATACAATTCAACGGCCCTAAATAGCGTGCTTGCTCGCCCGCTTCGTGAGACATCGGGTATACTCGGCGATGTTCGTCTCTCGCAGTCTAAACTTTCATGACGACTACAAAATTAGGAAGGAAAACTGTTTCTTTATTATATAAGGCCTAAGTGAAATGAACACAATGAACAAATATTCTAATTTATTTTTACTTACAATTTTCATAGCTCTGAACCACAAACATTTTTAATAATCTACCAGTGGAATTTTCTTAAAAATCCTGGAGTCAATGAATAATGGCGGGCGAAGCCGGGGGCAACAGCTGTAAAATATTGATGGTTTTATTTCTTGAAATATCGCTGATAATAATAATCCAAACAAACCATTCCTTCCCTTGAAACTTTATATAATTTCTGAAAATTACACTGAATTGATAAAATAAAATTCACATCATATTCATGTCAATAAACAGTTGAGAAACAATATGTATTATGTGTTCACCCATGGCCTCCTTTATAGGTTCTTTGGAACTGCATGATCGATTCTGATATAGTTTTCCCAGGGGGCGCTTTAAAGCCGGAATTTTAGCTGTTTCATTAATTATTAATGGCTTAGTTTATGAATGATTCGCGTGCAAGTGTTAATAAATATAATGCTTTAATAATTATTATTATGCACTTAATTTTTAATTTTTAATTTTTAAAAGAATTATCGTGGGCGAAGCCACGGGCACCTCCTAGTGTGTATACAATCTTGAAGAGAGATGTTTATTTCAGAAAGTGATTCGCATGTGTTTGTTGTTATGGGAACCGAATATTTGTCCTGGGGGCCTTGTTCATAAAGGCTTGTATTATGAAGTGTATCGTAATGAATTATGACGTAGCGCAAGGACCGTAAGTAATTTAACCTCATCGCAACGGCCTTAGCAACACGATTGTGTGAGAATGTCAACTTACGATCCATGTAAACAACTTTCGTAAGTAACACTTACTAGCTAAGGAGTGCAAAAAAAGTGTTTCTTCATCTACAAACTAAAAATTTATCACTTTCAAGTCAGAGAAATGAATCAAACGAAACGTTGTTACTAGTATTGTTTTCACAAAGAATAACAAACCTGCTATTCTCTGGTTTATTATGCCTTGATCTTAAAAGGAGTGCAATAAAGGAATCTTGAAAGAGCTTTGTAAATCTCGCCAATTACGCCGACACACAAAGGGAAAATATCAACATGTAATTACTCCAGGTAAGAAACACAATGCTTGTAGGAACAAACAGAAATGTATTCTTTTCAAAACAATGCCTCAGTCTTCTCGTTTGTTTAATGGCGTTTTAAATTCACCTGTTTATGGAGCGAAGGCTTTATTTCCAATTAATGAAGGAACAAAGCCCGGGGGCTCTTGTTTACAATATGCAGCTCAATTACCTAGTTACCTCCCTAAGATAATAACTTTTTGAAGTGAAACTTCTTTAGCCGCGTTACGAGTAAATCGAGAGCTAACCCAAACTTGCGTTACGAACAAAATCGTCACGAAATTAGTGGGGCTGTGACGGAAAGGACTGCACAGAAAACAATGAACTCAACGATTAGGCGTATCCAACATTTAAAACATATAAAAATCCAAAATTAAAAAATCCAAAAATTAAAAAATGTACGGAAGCGCGCGGGGGAAAGGTATCCGGCATTGAGTGGATGGCCATTACTGCTTCGAGCTAGTGGCGTGGTGAGCCCTTCACAATTATAAAAAATCCAAAATTAAAAAAAATAAAAAATCCAGAATTTAAAAATCCAAAATATAAAATATAAAAAATCCAAAATAAAAAAATAAAAAACGCAATATTAAAAAATCCAAAAAAATAAAAAATTTAAAGATCCAAAATTTGAAAATCCAAAATTTAAAAATCAAAAAATTCAAAATCGAAATAATCAAACAATTAAAACAAGTTTCACTTCTGTCGCGTGGCGTTCCAGGCACACTATTCTTTTTTTATTTATTATTTATTTATTGGGAGACTCAATCGTCAAGGAATTTCTTCAGAATTAATCTGACTATTCCACTCATACGCCGCGTGTTTGATATTGACCAATAACGTTAAGCAATTCTTCGAATATAGACCAATCAGGATCGTTTATCATATAAATGCTTGCTATTAATACGAGGATGGGATTTTATCCGACAAAATGGTCAGCTAGTTACTGGACACGTAAGCATCAATGTGCGGTGATTAATACGTCACATGCTGCCACTAAGCAGCACGAAAACATATTATTTTATACAACATAACTTGTTTGGAAATTGAAATAATAGAAATATACGTTGAATAAAAACACAATTTCGATTCGGATGAAGCCAGTTGGTGTACTTTTATTCTGTTCTTCTGTTAGCTTATCTGAATTAAGTTAACTATTGTATGTCTTATATGCACCGTTGGTAGCACTGGTCAAGACATGGTAACTCGAACTATTCATGGATGGTTGATTCACAGTAGGCCGTGATCTCGCAGCTGTTAGTTTTGTTTTTATATAACAAAGCACGAAAGTAATTATTATTTGTATAATCCGTTACATTTTTATTCGTGGAATAGTCTTAATTAATCCAACTCGAGTTGACGAGTTTCACCAGATAAATTCCTTCCTGCTGCGCGATAAACTCGTAAACTTTCGTGGGATTACCTATGGTAAAAAAAATTTAAAGAAAATTTCAGCAAGCATTCACTTTAGCTCTTGAAGGATGACAAGTCTTGGTTTAGTCATTTTGGTTAAAAGAAGCTATTTTATGATTTTAATGGATGGCAGAAGTGTTGATGTACAGTGTTTTGCAGATGACAAACAGTTTGTCCATCTCCTTGCTTAGATACGCGGTCCAATCAGAGACGGCGAGACGGAGGGAAGAGACTTACTGCTAGCGGAACTTCGTAAGCTCGTACACGTGATTGGCGGTGAAGGAATCTGCTTCTCATTTGAAAAATACTGAAGCTATTTTGATAAAAAGTTACATAATTTTATTTTAGTGTTAAAAATCAAGCATAAGCTAAAAATGTAACTGTGCAAAAATTCTACAAAAATAGAGATACAGGTTCAAATGTTTTTCACATTGTCCTTTACAATATAAATAGGCTAACAAAATATGCAATCAGATTGTCTGTATAGACCTTAGTATTTTTTAAATGTATATATAGTGTAATCGGTTGTCAGTTTTTTTAATTTTTAATTTTTCTGGGTGAAACATATTTTTTAAAGCAACAAGTATAAACGATACAAAAAATTCATCAGCAAATTTGTAAAACAATGTTAAAAAATCGATCGTAAAAAATAAGGTTTATATTTTAATATCTTATATATGAGAAATTTCACTATCGAAGACACAATTTTTACCCTAATGTCCTCTTCGAGTGTTACAATAAAAGTGTATGAGAGTCTAAAATAATTACTAAGGAGCGGATTTCTATGACCTAAAAAATAGTATATATGCATGCATTATGACCTAAAAAACATTAAAATATGACCAATAAAATTTAAAATATGACTTTACCACTTACACATTGTGTATATATTTTTTTTAAGTTTCATTACAATTTACTTTATTAAAATATAGTGTTAATTATTTAAAATATCTGTAAATTCTCAAAAAGTATCATTATAATGCAAAATCTACAAAATATATGAAACTTCAAAATGTCTTAATATGCACACAAATATGCAAAAAAAAATATGACCTAAATATGCATATCCATACTAAATATGCTACAAAATATGCTAAATATGCTGTTATATGCACAATAAAAGCCGTTCCATTTTCACCAGGATGCTTGGAATCGGGTTTAAATTAGTCGGAAACCTGAAATAATGCAAAGGGGAAAAATATGACATGTCATAGAAATCCGCCCCCTAATAATAAAACTTAAATCACCAGCGATACTGTTTTGTTCAATTTTATTTCAGTTAGCAATTCGAAAATGCTATAATTATCACGGTGCCGTGATTGTTGCTATGGTAACCGATTGTTTGAGTTTCTGTATTCTTTTGTCTGCATATTCTCAGTGAATAATTTTCGAAAGATTTTCAGCGAGAACATAAAGAATATAGACATTGAGAACATTTCACTGGACCAAGAAGATCGTGAAGAACGTTGTGAAGTCAATATTATTGTTGTTAACGTATAACTTAAAATTAGACCATACCTTTATTTGAAGAATGGAGCATGCGATGAAATGTGAGTATGATGAAATTGAAATTACGGGAAATGATTTATCTGTTGACTTAAAATCGGAATTCACAGAAGACAAATATACTATCACTGGAACAAGTCAGGGTGTACCATTCGTTATTGATCCAGTTCAAATCAAGACAAGCACACCTGAGGACTACAACTTTATAGAGAATGTAGTGAAATCTGAATACGATGAAATTGAAATTAAGGAAGAAGTATTTTCAGCTTACTTCAAATCTCAGTACGAAGAAGAAAAATATAGTGACACGGAAACATGTGAGGATGTTTCGATTATTGATTCAGTTGAAATCAAGACGAATACAAGCGCGCCTGAAGACCAGAATATTAAGCAGAATGTAGTACAATACGTATATGATCAAACTGAAATCAAGGAAGAAATATCTTCAGTTGACTACAAATTTCAAGATGGCGAAGACAAATATCTTGAGATTGAAACAAATGAAACTATATCGTGGGTTAATGATTTAGTTCAAGTCAAGAATACAGATGCACACATAGAAGTTATCAAATCAGAGACAGCTGTTTCCTCCCTAAGAATTTCAGACGGATTAACTACAAGAATCAGTGAGAAACAACAATACCTGATGAATAATAGAACAGAAGAATCATCACTCCCTAGTGAAATCTGCCCAAAGATACATTCCGAACGAACTGATAAGAAGACACAACACCGGTACATGTGTAATGATAACGGAGAGAAGTCTTTCTCATGTGATGTATGTGCAAAGGCATTTACTAGCAGCATTAGTCTCAAAAGGCATATGCTTATCCATACATGTAAGACAACTTTCATCTGTAATGTCTGTACCAACGCATTTATTCACAAAGATGATCTCAAAATACATAAACTGACTCATACACGAGATAAGTCCTTCTTGTGTGATACATGTAGCAAGGCACTCACTACGAAAGGCCATCTCAAAGTACATATGCTGACACACACAGGAGAGAAGTCTTTTTCGTGTGATCTATGCACCAAAGCATTCACTCACAAAAGTAATCTAAAAACACATATGCTGACACACACAGGAGTGAAGTCCTTTTCATGTGATGTATGTACCAAGGCATTTACTCTGAAATATAATCTCCAAGCACATAGGCTGATACACACAGGAGAGAAGTCTTTCTCGTGCGATACCTGTAAGAAGGCATTTACTCTGAAAATTTATCTAAAAACACATATGCTGACACACACGGGAGAGAAGTCTTTCTCATGTGGTACCTGTACTAAGGCATTTTCTCAGAGAAGTTGTCTCAAATCACATATGCTAACACACACCGGGGAGAAGCCCTTCGTGTGTGATACATGTAGCAAGGCATTTACTCAGAAAAGTAATCTCAGAACACATATGCTGACACACAGAGAGAAGTCTTTTTCATGTGATCTATGTACCAAGGCATTTACTCTGAAAAGTAATCTCCAAGCACATATGCTGGCACACAGAGGAGGGAAGGACGAAAGATAAGAGTAACAATGCGTTCTCGGCACTCCCGACCGTTACTTCTCTCCAAACTCCCGATCTTACCAAATACCAGCTACAACCCTTGTACCAAAATGACAACCCACTAGCTCACTCGGCACTCCCGATCAGACCACAATCACCTCTGCATATAGTCTAAATAATGCATAACACTATCCACATAGTTAAGTGCGCGAAGCGGAGGCGGTAGCCGAAGCGAAGCGCCCTTGCATTTTCGAATTATGTACGATACACTGTTTGTAGGTTTCGAAAATGTGGCATATTATATCTTCCAGAAGTTAGTCAGCCCGTCACCTTTAGTTTAGCGGTATGGCGTCACACCACCGTCCAATCACGAGTTTCTACGTAATAGGACAGAAGAATTCGCTAGATCGTGGTATAAAAGAAAGTGCATCGCGAGGGAGTGGTGGGTGGGAACATTCATCCAAGGTGCGACTTACATTTATTTTTTCCCGAGGGGAGCCTTTCTCATGTGATATCTAAACCATGGCATTTCCTCAGAAAGGTAAGATCAGTGAACAAATGCTTATCCATTGATGCGAGAAATCTTTCATGTGTGATGTATGTACTAAAACTTTGACTCAAAGAAGTGACCTCAAACGACATAAATGCTATCTCATACACGAGAAATCTTTCTGAACCAAGCCGTGCTCTTGAAACAATCTGAAGAGGTCTCTGGTTTTTTTGTTTGCAATATTCCCTCTTGTTTTGTCATTGTATTTCCTTTTGCTCACTTTTTTAGGAAAGTTAAAAATTTGAATATATGTTATTAGGAAGAGTTGGAATTTGTACCAAATGAATCTAATGGTTTATAATTAATAAACTTCAATCTCCATTAGACTAATATTCATTTTGAATCCCTATTAAAAACGAGGAATGCACTAATTTCAGACTTGTTGGTTCTTCTGAAAAATATACGACACTAGGCTATAATTAGAATTATATTTTAATGTCAGTTTATTTACATTAATTTTTTATAATCGTATTTTCTTTATTTACCACAGTCAAATTGAACAAAATACTATCGCTATCGATATAGTGTGATTCTTTTAGATTCTTGTATAATTTCAATGATACGCTTTTTATGGGACATTATGCTCGATATTGATTTAAAACTTCTCATATTTAAAAATTTTTGAATTTATTAATTTCATATGAACAACACTATCTACAGTCATTCATTTAGCATTAATAGTTTTTTAATATATATGTTTTAATGAAAAAGAATATCTTAAAAAAATGATTTTTAAAATACGTATACTGTAGATATTCCAAAGATTGTAGAAGATGTTGTTCATATAATATTTGCAAATAGATAAAAAAGAATTAGGCCTACTCAGAAATAAAGCAACTTGTGGAAATTATCAAGGAAATGGCACTTTAGTACACAAAACGTGCTACTAGCTATTTCATAAATTGCGAACATCTGCAATTATTTTGTACATTTTACGGACTATATGACGCACCTTAATTTTAGGATGGAAATTTAAAGGAAAATTAATTTAATGTGATTCTAAACGAAATATTTTAAAGGAAATAATATACTTCATTACATATGCAAATTAAAACCTTGTACAACTGAACTTGTAACTCAAAACCTGGATTGTACGAAAATCTCTTGTGCAGGTGGTATCGCGTAAATTTGAACTGAACTGATTTCTCATGAAATACTGGAAATAGCCTAATTTTACTCCCTCTAACCCTCAATTCAGCATACCATAACGGGACAAGGCTGTTAAGAGGTCATTGTATTCATTTAAACCACCCGGCGAAGACACTCCTTTTGTATAAAAGAACTCAATATTCCTTTCTTTTTGCATTGTGCACCTGGCTTCCAGCTACTCTCATTTTATGATTGTGACAAGTGCAGTGATGTAAAAAAATCTATAACTGTGTTATCGTTACAACACCTTTTGTATAACTATGGTATTCCAGCAATATTTACCATAATTTTAATATTTTTAGTGTACTTCGAACCATTAGACGCACCCAACTTTTAAGGCTCTGTTTTCAAGATAAAAAAAGTGCGTCTTATGGTCCATAAAATACGGTAATTTCAATGGTACGCTTTTAATGGGACATTACACTCGATATTGATTTCAAACTTCTCATATTTAAAAATTTGTGAACTCAATTTCATATGAACAACACCATCTACAATCATTCATTTAGCATTAATAGTTTTTTTAATATACATGTTTTAATGGAAAAGAATATCTTTAAAAAATTATTTTTAAAATACTTATACTGTAGAAATTCCAAAGATTGTAGAATATGTTGTTCATATAATATTTGCAACTAGATAAAAAAAAAGAATTACTCAGAAATAATGGAACTTGTGTTAATTATCAAGGAAATGGCACTTTAGTACATGAAACGTGGCTGCCATTTTGCAACGATAATTACCCGTAACTGTGACAGTTTAATTAATTCTGAAAATGGTATGCAATTGTAGAGGCAGCCAATAAAAAAAAGTGTGCGTGGAACGCCACGTGACAGAAGTGAAACTTGTTTAATTTTATTTTTTAATTTTTGATTATTGGATTTTTCAATTTTGGATTGTTGGACTTTTTAATATTGAGTTTTTGGACTTTTTTAACTTTGGACTTTGGATTTTTAAATTTTGATATTTTATTTTTTTAATTTTGGGATTTTGTATTTTTTAATTTTGGATTGTTTAAATCTTGATCGTGAATTTTTTATTTTATTATTTTTAATTTTCGATTTTATAATTCTGGATTTTATAATTTTTAATTGTTTAAATTTTGGATTTTTGAATTGTTTTATTTTTTTATTTTTTAAATTTTGGATTTTTTATTCTTTATCTTTCCATTTTTTAAATTTTGGATTTTTGAACTTTTTATTTTTGAAACTTTGAATTTTTTAATTTTTTAATTTTAGATTTTTTAAATTTTGAATCTTTGAATTTTTGAATTTTTTGTTTTTTGAATTTTCGATTTTCGATTTTTTAATTTTTAATTTTTATTTTTTAAATTTTGGATGAGCATAATCATTGAGTTGATTGTTTTCTGTCCAGTCCGTTCCGTCACATCTCACTAATTTCGTGACGATTTTGAGCTTAACACTAATTTCGTGACGATTTTGAGCGTAACACTAATTTCGTGACAATTTTGAGCGTTACACAAGCTCTCGATTTACTCCTACCACGGCTAAAGAAGTTTCACTTCAAAAACATGCCAGATTACTAAGTTACAGAACAATTCATTGCCGAGAAAAATAAATCATGAAATTCACTTATTTCTCACCTATGCATTTCACCCAAAGCTCCATGTCCCCCCTTAAAGCAATCACAGCATTGTATCTACGTTTTGATAAATTTCATATTTATTTTCTCCTACGAGGGATGTAATTATGTTGTATATTGTTTATAAAATAACACCACCTATTCCCTCGAATTAAATGTTTTTCTGTGGTTTACAGCCTAAAAGCTATACATGTACCAAATTTCAAGTTTCTAGCTCATTTGGAAGTGGGCAAACATTAATGTCAGTGAGTGAGCCCTTTTCGCCGGTTTCTAGGGCTATAAATTTTTAAAAATTACTTTTTGGAATTTTCCTATGGTTTACAGCCTAAAAGCTATATGTGTACCAAATTTCAAGTTTCTAGCTCATTTGGAAGTGGGCAAACATTAATGTCAGTGAGTGAGCCCTTTTCGCCGGTTCCTAGGGCTAAAAATTTTAAAAAATTACTTTTTGGAATTTTCCTATGGTTTACAGCCTAAAAGCTATATGTGTACCAAATTTCAAGTTTCTAGCTCATTTGGAAGTGGGCAAACATTAATGTCAGTGAGTGAGCCCTTTTCGCCGGTTTCTAGGGCTAAAAATTAAAAAAAAATACTTTTTGGAATTTTCCTGAAGTTTACAGCCTAAAAGCTTTAAGTGAACCAAATTTCAAGTGTCTAGCTCATCTGGATGTGGGAAAACATTAATGTCAGTTCGTGAGTGAGTGAGTCAGCCCTGTGGCTTATAGGGCTTATAGGGCAAGACTATTTAATTCGAGGGAATAGGTGGTATTCTTTTATTCACAATATACAACATAACTATGAATCTAGCTAAATTTAAGCTAGCACGAAATGCTAGTTATTTCATAAATTGTGAACATCTGCAATTATTTTGTACATTTTACTAAAGGAAATAAAATAGGCATCTGCCTAAATTCCGAGGCCTCGTCGTTACACAAAGCTCATCAAAATGAAAGTGATATCCTAGTTGTTCTGCATGTGTTTAATGTACAGTAGCTATGTTTGTTTGTCATTACCAAGTTTGTACATCGATATTGGAAACACATTTTAAATTTAGAAACAATATAAATGTATTGTGATAAAAGTGGTGTTGTGCTTCAGTTAACATCGGAAATCGCTGATATGGAAAATGATTCACATGCCAACAGCAGATCAAAGCGTGTAAACAAACAAACAAACAAACAAACAAGAGAAATAATTGCTAAACGATTCGAATATTCTGTATCCAGTGCGAAAACAAGGCTTTACTTATTATTATTATTAGAAAATCACAGAGTAATAATATTATATATTTCATTTCCGGGATCGTGCATGTAATTAAGGGTAAAATATATTTTAATTATGCACTCTATTATTTGATTTCAGTTGCGCACCGCTTATTGTGATCACTTCGGGACGCACCTAATCTGATAATATTAACTGACTGATATTAGCCGAAATATTTAAATGTACGTTATTCATTCATACATAGTAGACCTGGGACTTTAAGGCACATGCCTATTTTGTTCCTTATGAAATAACATGAACATTTTTAAATATGTGGATGTTTCATGATAATTCACTTTCATTTATAGAGTTTTATAGTGCCCTAAAATGCCTATTTGGACCATTAGAGCCTATTTCACTATTTTAGTGCCTAAAATGCCTATTTTGTACATTTAAAATAAAATTCAACTTCTGTAATTTTTACAATCTTATAATGGACATCCCTCAATGAAAAGCAGAACAGCAGAGGTGGGTTTTTCACAAAAACTTGGCTATTCCGAACAATTGTCGCTAAAGAATGCTGACTGACGGGGGAAGAACATCTGTTTAAGTGAAGAACATCTGTTTAAGTGAATATAGTTCGTGATGCCTAATTTTGCTGTTAATTCTGTTAAGAATAGGTATACCACGTCTCTTGCAGTAAAAAAAGACCATGTTACAGTTTAAGTGTAGCCTATATTGTAATATTTTAACCTTTACAATGCTGAATTTATGTATTGATATAAACCATCATCAACTGAAATCATCAGTGGGACTAAGTTTGAAATCAATAGAGAGAATTGCAGTAGAATAACTGGTAACTATGCATTACAGTCAAACAAAAGGATAAAAATTCTCATAATTTTACATGTAGCTTTACTCTATAAATATTACATTTCTGCTTTTATACAGTTTTTGAACGAACGAATTTATACGTCAGTAGCAGTGAAAAGGTTAAAGTCTATTTTCTATCTATTTACACATTTTTAAAGCATATTTACTTGTTTTAAAAGCTTATTTTAGGTGCCTAAAATTGATTTTTAGAGCCCAAAATCTCAGGTCTATATATAAGATAATACACTACAAAAACAGGATTAAAAGCTATTTATTCATAAAATAATACGTAACTGTGAATCATTGAACTACTCATGGGCTAAAACAATAATAGACTGGCAAACAACTATTTGTTCAACCAGTAACAAAGTTTTTAATTGTATTTACTTTAGGGGTTCATTAACCAATACTACATAGTACTCATATACGAGTTACGAGTATTTTTTGAAGTCTATACTGAATTGTAGTGCCTGTCTTGTTTAAGTCTTTTTATTTTACACTAGCCATCAGTGCATTTCAACACTGTTATATTCATAAATCAAAAGCTGCAGCTTAACTGAGGGTTGAAACATGTTTTATTGCTTAAAAGAGAAAGTTAGGGAACGCCACCCCTTCAAACTGGTCATCATGTAAAGCGGGAACACTACCAATACAACACAATAGTCTATAGTTGATTTAGAAACGAAACCCTTAAAAACTAAATTTGATTGACGTATAATACTTGGAAATAAAGTAGTAAAAATGCAAACGTGATAACTTAAACCGAAACTTTAATCACAATAAACAGAATTTTTTCAATGTATCAGTATGAATCCGTACGGGACTTCACACACGTGATAACATTATCCGCGATTACATTAAGCGGCGTTCACTGTAATTAATGAATAAGATAAAGATGAAGTAGAACTCGTCGAAAGAAACCTAATTTGAATTTCAATATTCGAGTAAAAAAATTGAATCGCAGATCAGTACCACGAATTGTTTATCTTAAAATATCCCTACTTTCTCAGAAAGGGCACGTTAAGGTTATAGCTTACTGGAAAGATATATACACTAAATTTATAAAGTTAAAATCACATAAGTTATATTGTAATGATTACACAGACCAACAGCCAATTTGGTGCCTTAGAATTTATACTTATTCTTGGGTATATTTAGGTCGCTGACGCCAAATGTGCCATTAGTTTTGCCCTATCAGTTTTAGTTTGTGAGATACTAGGAGGTGCCCGTGGCTTCGCCCACGATAATTCTTTTGAAAATTAAAAATTAAGAGTATAATAATTATTAAAGCATTATATTTATTAACACTTGCACGCGAATCATTCATAAACTAAGCCATTAATAATTAATGAAACAGCTAAAATTCCTGCTTCAGAGTACATTCCACGACATGAAAGCGCCCCCTGGGAAAACTATATCAGAATCGATTATGCAGTTCCAAAGAACCTGTGAACACATAATACGTATTGTTTCTCAGCTGTTTATTGACATGAATATGATGTGAATTTTATTTTATCAATTCAGTGTAATTTTCAGAAATTATATAATGTTTCAAGGGAAGGAATGGTTTGTTTGGATTATTATTATCAGCGATATTTCAAGAGATAAAACCATCAATATTTTACAGCTGTTGCCCCTGGCTTCGGCCGCCATTATTCACTGACTCCAGGATTTTTAAGAAAATTCCACTGGTAGATTATTAGCCTAAAAATGTTTGTGGTTCAGAGCTATGAAAATTGTAAGTAAAAATAAAATTATAATATTTGTTCATTGTGTTCATTTCACTTAGGCCTTATATAATAAAGAAACGGTTTTCCTTCCTAATTTTGTAGTCGTCATGAAAGTTTAGACTGCGAGAGACGAACGTCGCCGAGTATACCCGATGTCTCACGAAGCGGGCGAGCAAGCACGCTATTTAGGGCCGTTGAATTGTATAAGAGTAGATGGCATTACCATTATGCATATTACCGTATTTTACCGACCATAAGACGTACTTTTTTTCCATGAAAACAAAGCTTTGAAAGTTGGGTGCGTCTAATGGTCCGAAATACACTAAAAAAAAATTAAAATACTGGTAAACATTGCCGGAATACCATAGTTATAAACAAGGTGTTGTAAACGATATGATAGTTACAATTTTTGGCACAAACAGTACATCAGTGCACTTGTCACAATCGTAAAATGAAAGTAGCTGGAAGCCAGGTATACAATGAAAGAAAGGATGTTGAGTTCTTTTATACAAAAGGAGTTGTCTCTGCCGGGTGGTTTAAATGAAGGCAATGGCCTCTAAACAGTACTTTCAGTCTTTCATGAGAAATCAGTTCAGTTGTTAAAATTTACGCGATGCCACCTGCACAGAAGAGATTTTCGTACAACGCAGGTTTTAAGTTAAAATTGATTTACACTGATTCGATTGCACAAGGCTATCATTTGTTTATTTTTATAGTTTTATGTTTAGAATCACATTAAATTTCTTTTCCTTTAAATTTGCTATCGTAAAATCAAGTTGCGTCTTATGGTCCGGAGCGTCTTATAGTCCGTAAAATACGGTATCCCATTTTACGCTTGATATAAATAAAAAACGTTCCAATGCATTTAGTATTTTTCAAAACTATTTAAGAGATTTAGAGAAAATATGAATCTCAAAACCCTACAGGATATTTGTAAATCACGTAGATTATCTCTTGTCCACAGAACAATGCGGATGGGCCGAATTACGAAGCTATATGAATCCTCTGTACGTTGTTATTCACAATTGCATATTTCTGGTTAGCCACTAAATGATAGTTCTCCACTCTGCTACACCACAGCGCTGTGATAGGTACTTTTTTTGGGGGTGAGTAGCATAAATAATCAATTTGACCACCTCCCGAATTCATCAGCATGCCCGCAGGGGTGACAAGTTGTTATTTTGTGTCAGCAGCTGATTTTTACGGCGTTAATTTGCTATCGCTCGCTGACACATGTCCTGTTGTTATTATTGTTGTTGTTGTGAGGAGAGAAAATTACTCCACGTGTACAAGAATATAAAGAGTGAAACGAAAGTTCCTTCAATTCAAAGGGTAGAGGCCTACAAGAAATACCAGGACCGTCCACAAAGTAAGCTTCCCTGGGGCCGTTTACAGAAACAAAACACAATTTCATGGATATGTATATTGCAATAGATACGGCAAGTGTTCAGCTATTTTTCAATATATTCTCCACTGGAATTGAGACATTTTTCATTCCGTAGGACCAACGTTTGAATACCTGTGTCGGAGAAAGTCTGCCGCCTGGGATTTGAACCACTGTGACCAACATCTCGTCATATATATATATATATATATATATATATATATATATATATACATACACACACCCACATACATATTCAAATAGGCCTATATATACCGGTACACACACACACCGATTAACCTCAATTGTTGGCCGAGCAGTTTAAGACATTTACGTCTTATACAGTATTGTAGACAATGGATCAGAATATGTTCTTAAATTTCGCCATTTTAGTTTTTTATAAGATTCAAAAGAAATATAAGACACACAAAATACAGAATGAACTAACACCCAGTTGGACACCACACCGCAGAATCATGTTCAAAATGTCTCATTTCACAACAGGACAGTCGTTGGAATTCTGTGTCAATTACGGGCCTATTGATACATGTCTAGATATTTAAGTATGATGTTATGTGGTGGTAATTATTACATTATGTTTGGTGATCGTAGAACTTTCATTGCTAAAACAATAATTTAGCTACATAAAATAATATTAAATACTCGCGAACGAAATGCTGCGAAATGATATATAAATTAACTAGTCGTTATACTATTGCCAAAGCAATACTCATATAAATTAGAGATGGGAATCTGTTACTTTTTTTGGAACAGTTACGTTACTGTTACAGTTACACGAAAGTAACTGTTATTTATAACCGTTACCTGTTACTTTTCTTGTATATTACGTAGTTAATCGTCTGATCACTTCCCACTTGTAGGTGAATGCCCTTTATCTCCCCCCCCATAACGGTTATGGACGTAGCCAAGGCTGGGGTTCTAGGGAGGGACCCCCCGAAATAAAAAACAGTTGTAAAATTTAGCTTTCAATTAGGGATGATAATCGATAGTTAAAATATCGAGGTTAAAATCGGAGGTAACCATCGATATGACGATAATATCGGCCTGAAAACATCGATGTATTTAGACAAAAAACATCGATGTATATTTAAAAAAGGCCATGGTGTCAGAAAATTAGGCAAAATTCATAAATAAACAGAAGTATTTCCATGAAAACAATCGATGTAAAAAATCAATGTTTTGTGAAATTAAGCTCATGTAAATAAAATTATATCGTAGAACCAAGGTAGCCTATTAATCTTCTTTTTGTTACAAAAACATCCATGTCGGGGAGAAACATCGATGTAGCAAATACATCAGTTGTTTTCCATCGATGTAAAAAACATCGATTATCGTCATGAAAATAAACTTTTTGGAATTTTCCTGTGGTTTACAGCCTAAAAGATATAAGTATACCAAATTTCTAGTTTCTCGCTCATCTGGAAGTGGGCAAGCATTCATGTCAGTGAGCGAGCCCTTTTTTCGGGGGTTTTTAGGGCTAAAAATATAAAAACTACTTTTTGGAATTTTCCTGTGGTTTACAGCCTAAAAGTTATATGTGTACCAAATTTAAAGTTTCTAGCTATAATGTCAGTGAGCGAGCCCTTTTTCGGGGGTTATAGTGCTAAAAATTTAAAAAAATACTTTTTTTGGAATTTTCCTATGGTTTACAGCCTAAAAGCTATATGTGTACCAAATTTAAAGTTTCTAGCTCATCTGGAAGTGGGCAAACAGTAATGTCAGTGAGCGAGCTCTTTTTCGGGGGTTATAGGGCTAAACATTTTTAAAAATTTCTTTTTTGGAATTTTCCTATGGTTTACAGCCTAAAAGCTACATGTGTACCAAATTTCAAGTTTCTAGCTCTTCTGGAAGTGAGCAAACAGTAATGTCAGTGAGCGAGCCCTTTTTCGGGAGTTTTTAGAGCCAAAAATAAAAAAAACACTTTTTGGAATTTTCCTGTGGTTTACAGCCTAATAACTATATGTGTACCAAATTTCAAGTTTCTAGCTCATCTCGAAGTGAGCGATCCCTTTTTCGGAGGTTTTAGGGCTAAAAATTAAAAAAAATACTTTTTGAAATTTTCCTGTGGTTTAGAGCCAAAAAGCTATATGTGTACCAAATTTAAAGTTTCTAGCTCATCTGGAAGTGGGCAAACGTTAATGTGAGTGAGCGAGCCCTTACTCGGGGGTTTTAGGGCTAAAAATTAAAAAAAAAACTTTTTTGGAATTTTCCTGTGGTTTACAGCCTAAAAGCTATATGTGTTCCAAATTTCAAGTTTCTAGCTCATCTGGAAGTGGGCAAACATTAATGTCAGTGAGTCAGTCAGTCAGTCAGTCAGCCGTGTGGCTTTATATTATAGGGATTTTATTAGTAGTAGTAAAATTATCAATATTATTTCGAATAACTTACTACAGTTATTGAATTCATATTTCATGCTATATACCCACATTCTAAGTTTAAATTATCCAGTAAAGGCAATATCGTATTTTGATAAATTTTTTAAGTGGTATGTAAAGCAAGAAATATATATGAGATCAGACAGCATGAATTCTATGCATGAACTCTCTACGCCCATTAATAATTAAGAAAATAACTTTTTTTAAATTTATTTATTTTATTATTTTTATTTTTTGTTATTTTTTATTCTTATTTTTTTGTTTTTTATTTTTATTTTTTGTTTTTTATTATTTTAATTTTTAATTTTTTTATTATTTTTATTTTTTAAATTATTTTTGTTTTTCAAATATTGGAAGTAACAGATGTAACGAAAGGTGAAAGTCACGGATAAAACACTTGTAACAGAAATATTAGAATTAACTGTAACAGGTCAGAGTAACTGGAGCAGGTGGAAATAACAGTAACAGGTCAGAGTAACTGGAGCAGGTGGAAATAACAGTAACGGGTCCGAGTAACTGGAGCAGGCGAGAGTAACAGTAACAGGTCAGAATAACTGGAGCAGGTGGAAATAACAGTAACGGGTCCGTGTAACTGGAGCAGGTGGAAATAACAGTAACGGGTCCGTGTAACTGGAGCAGGTGAAAATAATGTAACGGGTGTAACTCTCGACACGTTACTTTGTTCCAGACCAGTTACATTCGCTCGACACCGACAAATTTCTCAACGCAACTAATAATAACAATAATAATAAGTAAATAAATTAAATAAAAATCAAAACAAAAAATAAAAGTATTAAAAAAACCCTGAGAAAAAGGAGAGCTGCTGAGAAATTTGGAGAAACTATACAGAATTCTTATATATTTATATATCTTTACACGCTAGCGGCCGTAATTTTGAAGATATTTGAACCAAATTTTATTATGTTATTTCTAGGCCCAATAGTTAATGAGCAAAATTGGCCCAAGTGGGGGGGGGCTCGTGGGAGGGGGTTGAAATTTTGAAAAAATTATATCTCGGCCCCTATGAAGTATAGAGAGAAACTTTGTTGGAATAAATGAGAGTACTCCCTATGGAGTTCACAGTGACAGTAACGATTCGGGGGTTTTAGGGGTACGAGTAGGGGTGGGGGATGGAAATTCGAAATTTTTGAAACCACGTCTTGTGGGGTATCGTTGAAAAGCTCTTGATGAGTACTCTACAAATCAATACCTAGTTTCTCGATAGCTCTCATATAAGGCGAGATTTGAATGTTTTAAAAAGTGCTCTTTCCTCTTTTTTTGCAGTTATTATTGCGGGTTTATCATGCCAAGGCTAAAGAAGAAGAGAACTGCGCAGTGACAATAAATTAAACCAAAAGCACTTCGAAATCTACCTCAGCCTGTAGGCCTTCCTAAAGGTATTTTATTTCACTTCACACAAATGCAATTAATAGGAAATGATCAATCTCCGCCATTTCATGCAGATGTCTAAACTTAAATAGATGAATTTTCGCTTCTCATTGTAATGATTGCTCGATGGCGTAGTGGGTAAGATGAAGGGCTAATATGCTAGCGGTCCCGTGTTCGGATCTCCTTGGGTCGAACATTTAAAGGATAGGAATAGATAGGTAGGGTAAAGGAGAAAACGGATTGAATAGTAGGAAAGGGTAAAGAAGTGGTGAAAGGGGGGGAGTCAGAATTTCCAATACTGCTAGTAGTTCCACCATTCACATCTAGATGTCTCGAGTGGGAAGAGCTCGTTTTTTAATAAAAAATCCCGGGGGAGGACCCCCATTTTTTGGATTTCCAAATAATAGCAAACTTTCGTCTGTGTCGGTCAGTCCTTTCAGTATTTTCTGGTTCCGCCTTTGGTTGAGACGAAAATAAGATATCCTATATAGGAGGAGCAAGTCCGCCGGCGTGGTCTTGTGGTTAGCGTCGCTGACTACAGATCCGTCGGCCCGGGTTCGATTCCCGGTACCTCCTCGGATTTTTCTGAGGTAGGGAGGTCTGGTAGCCTCGTGATTCCAAATTGAGGAGCTACTTGATAGAGAAGTAGCGGCTCCGGTCATGAAAACCACCAATAACGGCCGTGGGTGTCGGCATGGTGACCACATGCCCCCCAATCCTGCCATCTGCCTACGGGAGATGGCGCAGCGGTCGGGTGGTAGGCCAAGTCCCTCCAGGGATGTAGCGCCACGGAGTTTAGTTTAGTTTATATAGGAGGAGCTTTGGTAACCGTTACTTTTGATTTTTTGTAACAGGTCGTTACCGTTACATACATGTAACAGTTACAAAGTAACAGTTACAAGAAATATTCCCCATCTCTAATATAAATCCATTGTCTCGCCTTAATTTGTTTTATAGGGAAGTATTCAGTTGAAAATATAAAATCAAATAATAATGGCTTAGGAATGTTCATAATAATGTTTTATTTTTCCAGAATGTAATTAAGATTACGAGCCAAATTCTAAAAACACTCGGTTTAGCCAAATAATATTATAGCCTACTTAACTAAAATACATTAAATTATCATGTTTAGCTGATTTGGAAATCTATTCTCTCTTCATCTTAGTTTCACCTCTCCCTTTTAGGGACATTTAAGCGACCCAAGCCGAATGGGATTTGAACCATTGTGTGGCAACCATGTCCGCCTATTTGTCATTCCCTGTCATTTCTTGAGGTGTAGGAAAAGATAGAAATCAATGGGAGCGAGATCCGGGCTATAGTGTGGATTTTTAAAACCTCCCAGCAATTCTCCTGCAGAAGTTCGACTACACAACGTTTTTATACATTCTCGACTGGTAATGTAGATAAAGAATGTGGCAAAACATCCTCCCTATTTTAAATTTCAAATAAAAAACAAATGGATCAAAATAAAAAAAACTTTTTTAATATCAATAATATCTACACAATGGGAATTTAGGGTTTTCAGTATATTACATTAGTTCACCTCACTGCTAAGTGTAAATAGACCTTAATACTGTCTCCGTGATCTTATAGCAATGTTCACCATATCAGTTGCGTTAACGTGATTATGAAAATCGTGTGAGGTCATGTGCAAACATCCTTGAAGGTGTACCAGAAGATGCTGTGGTCCTTTTTAGTAATCAAGCACATTTTCACTTATGTGGATGTGTTAAGAAGCCAAATTTCCGTTATTGGAGTGGACAGAATCCTCGTGAGCTTCATGAAAAACCTCTGCATAGCGACCGTGTTACTGTTAGAGGTGTACATATTCTGATTTTAGCTTGCCTGCCCCTTTGAAATTCTGCAACCAGTCACAGCTTTTAACTTGCTTGACTTGAAAGCAAGCCAGATTACAACGATGATAAGAAATACTGTCGCTATGAGTCATAAGCTCTTCATAACTTGGTGGGTTGCTCAGGACCTAAGGAAACTGCAAGGCCTGGCGGAAAGAATATGAAACTGGGTATTGCAGTGCACTGGTAAGTCGTGCAGTTACGTAGTTGAGGAACTTCAGATGTATTTAGAGAATTTTACCCTGAAGGAAGCCGAGGAGAAACTAAAATATGGACAGTTTTAATTAATTATCAATGAACAAAAGTACTAGTCCGGCATGGGAAAAATTTTCAAACATTTTCGAGAAAACATCATAAAATCATTAATAACAATAACAAAAATCCCTTTAAGCAAGCCTACAAGCTGAGGTAGATTTCGAAGTGCTTTTGTTTTAATTTACTGTCGCTGCGTAGCACTCTTCTTCTTTAGCCTTAGCATGACAAACCCGCAATAATAACTGCAAAAAAGAGGAAAGAGAACTTTTTAAAACATTCAAATCTCGCCTTATATGAGAACTATCAAGAAACTAGTTATTGATTTGTAGAGTACTCATCAAGAGCTTTTCAACGATACCCCACAAGACGTAGTTTCGAAAATTTCGAATTTCCATCCCCATACCCCCACCCCCACTCGTACTCCCAAAACCCCCGAATCGTTGGTGTCACTGTTAACTCCATAAGGAGTACTCTAATTTATTCAATCAAAGTTTCCCTCTATACTTCATAGGGGCCGAGATATAAATGTTTTAAAATTTCAACCCCCTCCCCCGACCACCCCCTTAGGCCAATTTTGCTCATTAACGAACTTGTCTGAAGTATTGGGCCTAGAAATAAGATAATAAAATTTGATTCAAATATCTTGAAAATTACGGCCGCTAGCGTGTAAAGATATATATGCATATATAAATATATATATATATACATATACATATACTGTATATAAATATAAATATCACAATGTTTTTAACAGGCGGTGGTTTCGTACTTTGGGAGGCATGAAACGTAACGATATGAACGAATTTTTTGAAAGTCATTAGGTAGATTTTTCTTCGAAATCTACCTAATAATAAAAATAATAATTGTGTTAAGACGCTAAAACGATTTTTAATACTTTATCCACCTTTTATTTATCTGCATGGTGAATTTCTTCTACCAGCATGTAGAAAAGCAAGAAAGTATTACCTACACTCAGCAACTACAGTTGTTTTGCTGATAGGAATGTCGCAAGCTTATTCTGACTTGCCTAGGCTGGGGTTGACCTGACCCATCGGGCTTAAAGAAACCTGCCTGCTTCCTAGCTATGACGCTGGCAACTTGCTTGCCTGGCGTTCAAGCGGGTTTGGGCAAGCTAAAATCGAGATTTGTACACCTCTGGTTACTGTATGGTGCGCAGTTGGAAGAATCGGGATAATTGGTCTTTACTTTTTTGAAGAGGATTGTGCTACTGTGACAGTAAACTCTGAAAGATACACTCACATGATCAACACATTTTTTCGCCAAGACTCAATGCACTGCCGATTAAAGAGGTATGGTTTCAGAAGGACGGAGCCAACGTTCACACAGCTCGGATTTCTCTCCAAGTGCTGAGACAGATGTTTCCCGGACGCTTAATTTCTGTACATGGCGACATTCCCTGGCCAGCACGATCACCAGACCTTATACCCTGCGATTACTTTCTGTGGGAATATCTTACGGCTGAGGTGTTTAAACATCGGCCGAAGAAATGCAATACAGAAAGAGATTTGTCTTATTCCTCAAGAAATGTTGGTTAGAACGATGGAGAATTTCCGAAGTCGCATTCAACAATGCACTGATAGTGAAGGACACCACTTGAGTGACACATTGTTCAAGACATGAAACTTCCCACTGTGTAGAATCATTAATGTTAATACGGCTTCTTTATTTTGATCCAGCTGTTTTTTATTTGAACTTTAAAATAGGGAGGATGTTTTGCCGCACCCTGTATTACCTACAACAAGATTGACAAAGACACATATACACTCTTAACACACTGTTTGTTTTAGTAACTTTTATGATTTTAAACCGGGGTAGGCCTACTCTATGTATTATAGCATAACATTTTTTTACTACAAGAATAAACTCGGGTAAAAGGCAAACCAACAAACATTATTTATTAAATGAGGGTATAAGGTGAACATGAATATTATATTTTATTATAATAGCACTCTCATAGGAAAAATGAAGTTCATTAATATTATTATTATTATTATTATGGAACAGGGCCCAGGACATAATAATGACCGTAGAATCCCGTGAAGATAAGAATCCCTGCTCTATGACTACACAAACCAACAGCCATTTTGGTGACTTAGAATTTTTACCTCTTCTTGGGTATATTTAGGTCGCTGATGCTAAATGTGCCATTAGTTTTGCCCTATCAGCTTTAGTTTTGTGAGATATGGTATTACAATTATGCATATTATCCCATTTTATGTTTGATCCAAATAAAAAACAGTGTCTATTTTTAGCGTCTAAATCATGTGAAGAAAAAAGCAACACACTAACATTACATTAACATTACAATAACAATATAACATGGGGTCTTTAAAAAAAATTGATATTATCACATATTGTACGGTCGTTTATGACTTATGAGCTGTAAATTTGAGGGCCAAAAATAATCCAGCCTTTAGTTTTTCTATACTTCGTACAGTTTTCGTCCTACGTGTCTAAAGTATGGTGAAGAACCTTCACTAGCTATATTATCAAGCAAGATTTTGTTTCGCTAGACTAAGAGTTCACTAATAAAGTCTATGTAAAAGTAGAGCTTGCTTACTTACTCAATGGCAATAGACAATTCCTAAGCAAGCTAAAGGAATATTATCTATTTTACGAAACCCGAAGTTTCATTGCCGCGCTTATCTAAGCCCGCCATTCAACCCTATTCTGTGCTAACTCCATCCAATCATCCCCCACAAATCCTACTTCCCATAAATCCGTTCTAAGATTGTCCTCCCACCTACGTCTAGGTCTTCCACGTGGTCTTTTCCCTTCGGGTCTCCCAGTCAATACTTTTGAGATATGTCTTTCCTCCCCATGCGTGCAGCACATCCAGCCCATTTCATCTTTCGTAATTTAATTACCCTTACTATATCCGGGGAAAATTGTTTACATATTTGGAATAAGCACACTAAGTATAGCCGAAATCCGGTAAAACATCTGAGACACCAAACAAAAAAAAGTTCTTTTTTGTTGGCCTGTGTTGTTGTTGTTGTTATTATTATTATTATTATTATTATTATTATTATTATTATTATTATTATTATTATTATTATTTCTAACGCGGACTGACTGTATTTTTTCGAACTTTTCAACAAGCCGAACTCCATCAATATGCGAACTACAACGTTCTGTTTATACGAAAAAAAATTCAATTAAAAACTGAACTCAATTAATTTCAGGAATCTAACAATAAAAAACCCGAGGACTCGTTTCTGACAGATTAAATGCCTAGCCAGTGTTTTGAAACTCAGCAATTTATGTCATGAAACTTGGGTGGAGTTCAAACAATGTCAAAACAAACACCATTTTTACAGCTTAATGTGACATCCTATATTTAAAGTATTCGTCCCCAGGGTTCTGTTTGTGGTACGGCTCGTAATGCGCGATTCAAATGTTTATAATCCGACCTAATATGTCACCCGACGATCTAAAGTTAGCATTTCCACAAACGTGATGATAGATTGTAGCGTGTTTGTCGATAAGGTCCATATTTGCATGGGAGTTAAAAAGGAATTATGTATTCAGGTGGGTTAGATATGGGCTATCGGCTTCCATTTCAAACAGATAATAATTCTCTATCTAACAGTTCCACCACCAGTATACCTCGATAATGCAACGCCTTCTCAATAAAACAATATTAATTCATTTTTAAAAAAAGAGAACCAGTGTACTACATCTGTAAAAACATTGACCCAATCTGTATATTTCATCGTCTGTTAATATTAAAAATGCTATTCCACACCTGCCATCAAATGTTGTGACTGTCGTTTTGCTTTTGTTTAATAGGCGTTTTATACCCAATGAGTTCGCTTTTATTTTCACGTAGATAAATATACGACAAATTCGCTGGGAAGTCTCTAAGTCATGAGTTGCTTTTAAAATACTATTTAAAAAATAAAATTCAATAAATAGGCTAATTAATATTATACGTTAAGGGGACGGATTCCTATGACCAAAAAAATAAGTTATATGCATGCATTTATGACCTAAAAAAACATTAAAATATGACCAATAAAATTTAAAATATGACTTTACCACTTACACATTATGTATATATATTTTTTTTAAGTTTCATTACAATTCATTTTTTTAAATATAGTGTTAATTATTTAAAAATATCTGTAAATTCTCAAAAAGTATCATTATAATGCAAAAATTACAAAATATGATATGAAACTTCAAAATTTCTTTAATATGCACACAAATATGCCAAAAATATGACCTAAATATGCATATTCATACTAAATATGCTACAATAGTTGAAAATTTCCTAAATATGCAGTTATATGCACAATAAAAGCCGTTCCATTTTCACGAGGATGCTTGGAATCGGGTTTAAATTAGTCGGAAACCTGAAATAATGCAAAGGGGAAAATATGACATGTCATAGAAATACGCCCACTATTTATTAGTGAATAAAAAAAAGTGTTTGTGAATAAAACCGAAATATTTTACCTGTGTATAGAGGGACATGGACAAGCAATTTTATTAAGAGATTTTTGCATACTACTGAATTATTAATTATTATGACTATCCCACTCATATGCCGCGTGTTTGATATTGACTAATAACGTTTAGCAATTCCTCGGATATTGACCAATCACGGCCGTTTATCTTACAATAATCTTGTAGGAATCAGGAGCATGACATTTTATCGAGGTAAAATCAGCTGCTCGTTACTGGACACGTAAGCATCAGTGTGCAGTGATTAATAGTCACTGCTGCCACTAGAGGGGCACGAAATCAGATTATTTTATACAACATAACTTGTTTGGAAATTGAAATAATATAAAAGTACATTGATTAAAAACACAATTTCGATTCCGTGCAAGCCAGTTCATGTGCTTTTATTATGTTCTGCTGTTAACTTACATGAATGAAGTTAACTAGGCCTATGTCTTATGTGCACAACTGGCAGCACTGATTATCCACGGTAGCTCGAATCTTTTCATGGATGGTTGATTCACAGTATGCCGTGATCTCACAACTGATAGTTCTGTTTTTTTTATAAAAAAAAGCACGAAAGTAATTATTATTTATATAATCCGTTACATTTTATTCATGGAATAGTCTTAATAAATCCAACTCGTGTTGACGAGTTGCATCTGATAAATCTATCGATAAACTCGTCAACTCTCGTGGGATTAACTATGATAAATTTACGACAAATATGCTAGGAGATTTCTAAGTCATGAGTTACTTTTACAAGACTATTTTTAACAAATAAAATGCAATAAATAATTAATATAATATGTTTATTAATGAACATACAGAGTGCTAATGAATAACACTGAAATATTTTACCTGTGTATAGAGGAGACATTGACAAGCAACTTTTATTAAGAGATTTTTGCATACTACTCATTTATTAGTAATTTTTATTATGAAAAAATAACTGAATAAAGCATCTATAGTATATCTATGGTCTAGTATAGAGGGGACATAGACAAGCAACTTTTATTAAGAGATTTTTGCATACTACTCAATTATTAGTAATTTTTATTATGAAAAAATAATTGAATAAAATATCTATAGTAGGCATGTAGCCTATCTATAGTATATCTATAGTCTAGCATAGAGGGCACATAGACAAGCAACTTTTATTAAGAGATTTTTGCATACTACTCAATTATTAATTGCTTTTATTATGAAAAATATAAATGAATAAAATATCTATATTTTTAGACTTGAATTTGAGGCTCTCTTCTTGAGCGTTAAGTCGCTCCTGCACTGAAGTGAATCTCTAAGGAGGTCATGACAAGAAGAAAGGACTGATGGGATTTGCGGGTGGAGAGCAGAGCTCAATCCTTATTGGCTTATCCCACTCCGGACATTGGATGAGGAATCAATTTCAGAGGAATCCCATAATTTTTATAACATAACCTTATCTGAACTGGTCCCTTAAAGTTTATTGTATTGTTTGGCTCGGTATCACTTTGCTCACCCCCCCCCCCCCTCCTGTCTGCGAAAAATGTCGCCTGCCTCAAAAAATCCTCAGCAAAATTCAATAATGGTTTCGTTTTACCATGTCTATTGTATCATCTGCATGGTTGGGACATGACGCATAAAAAGTTTTCTTCATGTGAAAAATAACACAAAAACGCGTAGCTAAGCTAATAAAATCAGGTAAACTGATGTATCAAAGTGCCAGAAATGTTTTGTTTAATCAGTAATAATTACTATGATATGCAGAAAATAAGTTATTTTTATAATCGACTAGCGTGTGCCCGCGGCTTCGCACGCGATAATTATTTCAAAAATTAAAAATTAAGAGCATAATAGTTAAATCATTATATTTATTAACACCAAAATCACGTGGACTACATACCACGATTAGATAGCGTCGCCTGGTAAAAGCGACCTCAGATTCGAGTTCCCTGGCCCAGAAAACCCCTGCATAGTGAGTTTCGTCCAAGTCGAACAATGTTTGACCATATTTAGGCCTATATTGAATATCCCTCTTCCGTGTAGGTTGAAAATTTCATACGTCTGTGGGACTTGATATTCTAAACAAATGAATCGTCAAGGATGGACCTACAAAATCAAGCGATCGCCCGCGATAATTATTTCAGAAATTAAAAATGAAGAGCATAATAGTTAAATCATTATATTTATTAACACCTAAATCACGTGAATTACATACCACGATTAGATAGCGTCGCCTGGTAAAAGCGACCTCAGATTCGAGGTACTTGGCCCAGAAAACCCCTGTATAGTGAGTTTCGTCCAAATCGAACAACGTTTGACCCCATTTAGACGTCGCGTGGTAAAAGCGACCTCAGATTCGAGGTACTTGGCCCAGAAAACCCCTGTATAGTGAGTTTCGTCCAAATCGAACAACGTTTGACCATATTTAGGCCTATATTGATTATCCCTCTTATAATAATAATAATAATAATAATAATAATAATAATAATAATAATAATAATAATAATAAAATCAGGTAAACTGATATAACAAAGTGCCAGTATGTTTTGTTTAATCAGTTATGATTGCAGTTATGATATGCAGAATATAAAGAAAAGTCAAATTGGCCGGTTTCGGGATTTGAGCCATGGAACTCCAGAATGTGACGCCAAGACGTTACCATCTTAGGCACTAAATTGAGCATAACTCCGAAACAGGTCAACCGATTTTATCCATTATCAATAGACGTCTTCCCATGGACATTATAAATGTGTATACCAAGTTTCATAAAAATCCGGTAAAGTGTATTTGAGTTACCGCGTCTTTAAAATAGACACTAAATTTGGTTTTACTACGGTACCGGTCTACCGATTTGGTCCAATATCAGTAGACTTCTTCCCATGTACATTATAAATTGGTATACACAGTTTCAAGAAAATCCAATAAAGCATATTTGAGTTATCGCGACTTCTTATATATTAACATAAAATGCACTAAATTGGGCATTATTCTGGTACTGGCCAACCGATTTGGTCGAATATCAATAGACGTCTTTCCATGGATATTATAAATGCGTGTACGAAGTTTCATAAAAATCCGAAAAAGCGTATTCGAATTATTGCGCCTTTAAAATATACACTAAATTGGGTTTTACTCCGGTACCGGTCAACAGATTAGGTTCAAATTCAACAGGGCACTTTTCATGGGCGTCATAAATGGGTATACCAAGTTTCGTGGCAATCGGATACAGCGTATTTGAGCTATGGCGCCTTTCTAATATAATCTATTAAAATAGGCACTAAATTGGGCATTACTCCGGTACCGGTGAACCGATTTGGTTCAATATCAATAGGATTCTTCCCATGGACATTATAAATGTGTTTTCAAAGTTTCATGAAAATCCAAAAAAGCATATTTGAGTTATGGTGCGTACAGACACACGGACAGACAGACGGACAGACGGACAGACAGACGGACAGACATTTTTTCGTCCACCACACAATCTCATAAAGTACCATACTGGCACTTAATAATAAACTTCTTCGGTGTTGGTTGAAAATTTCATATATCTGCGTGCCTTGACATGATAAACAAATGAGTCGACCATCGTGAGCTACAACATTCAAGCGATCGCGAAAGTTTAATTTCCAAGGTATGACAAAAATAGCCAAAGCCTAGTATAATTGATTTGGCATTGAAATGTATTACTGAAAACCGATGCTTCTAAAACGCAAAAAATACACGTTTTCTGCCCGTCTTTCACTCATAACTCGCGAACGGAAGCTAAAATTAAAAATGTAGTATGACAGAAACCTTCCCGGGAATGTACCCAACAATTTCCCAAAGTTTCATGGCGATCGGATGAATGGTGTAGTAATGCATAAAGGACACACACACAAACACACATACACACACACACACATACATTCATTTTTATATATATAGATTTCCGAGTTAAGCTCCAGATCGATTCATTAAGAAGGGCTTACGTGAAGAACAAAGATGAGGATATGTGTAGGAATATGTGGGTAGTGTTATTTGTCAAAGCTAACTGAATTGCAACTTCTAAAGCCGTATATGGACACTGTAAAACAATATTTTTCCAAGAGAATTGATTTTCATTTGATAATTTTTTTATAATACATTACATTAAAATAGGAACTAAATTGGGCATTACTCCGGTACCAGTAAATCGATTTGGTCCAAAATCAATGTGCTTTTTCCCATGAACGTTACAAATGCGTATACCAAGTTTCATGAAAATCCGATAAAGCATAGGGTAAACGTGCCTAATTTCGCAGTGTCTTTCTATTTTATTTACTGCAAAATCAGGAACAGTAATGGAAAAATTTTAAAGAAATGTACAAAATAGAAGAGAAGATGCCCTTTTTGATGAATAAGATGAAATATTTCCACTACTGTTCCCAATTTTGCAATAAATAAAATAAAATAGTGCGAAACGGCCGTCCGGATTACCAAAGGTAAATCTAAGTTTGCTTGTCAAGTGAAAATTTAACAACTAACTTTTGTTAAAGCAATCAAGAATGGACACTCAAACATACAGTTAGAATAAATAAGTCCATGGTTAAGGTTTTATCATGTTTATAGGTAGTGGTGACGAAATTTCCACAAAAATGGAGTAAAACAGGCGTGTGCTTGGCTGATTTCAAACTAGTTCTTATATGTTACTGGCGTGTGCCCGCGGCTTCGCACGCGATAATTATTTCAAAAATAAAAAATTAAGAGCATAATAGTTAAATCATTATATTAACACCTAAATCATGTGGACTACATATCACGATTAGATAGCGTCACCTGGTAAAAGAGACCTCAGATTCGAGTTCCTTGGCCCAGAAAACCCCTGTCCAAATCGTACAACGTTTGACCATATTGAGGCCTATATTGATTATCCCTTTTATTATAATAATAATAATAATAATAATAATAATAATAATCCTCTTCGGGGTAGGTTGAAAATTTCATATTATGTTTGCGTGCCTTGACATTAAAAACAAATGAATCGACCAGCGTGAGCTACAACATTCAAGCGATCGCGATAGTTTTATGTCCAAGGAATGACAAAAATAGCCAAAGTCTACTGTAATTGATTTGACATTGAATGGTATTACTGAAAACGATGCTTCGAAAACGCAAAAAATACAAGTTTTTTTCCCGTTTTTCACTCATAAGTCACGAACGAAAGGAAAAATTAAAAATGTAATATGCCAGAAACCTTCCCGGGAATGCACTCAACAACTTCCCAAAGTTTCATGGCGATCGGATGAATGGTGTAGTAATGCATAAAGGACACACACACAGACACACACATACATTCATTTTTATATAGGCTACATAGATAGATTGGTCTAAATCGAAAGAATGCTTCCTTGCTCATTCATATTGGTCTATAACTGTTCGTGTCTGTTCATATGTTAGGAGACTCCTCAATGGCGTACATAATGACTGTGTACTGCAGACCATTTGTAGAAACTGACCCGTTAAATTGCTCTTAGTGCAACCCATTCAAGCAAAGCCTAGGGGGAAATTACTGCTGTTTCCCATAGCTCCCAGCCCCTCAAGGTGCTATTCTCAGTTCTGTCGAATAAAATGTTATTAATCATAGGCCTAGTTGCTCGTATTACCATTTCAACCTTATTTTAGTGTTTATTATTTTACTTCCTCTGCAATGAGCGTTAGGGTTCCTTTAGCTTACTAAGGCCAGTTATTACCACCTCCAGTAAAATATTTACGGCTACTTTTACGGTTACTTTACTGACAGTTCGATTTTACATTATCTGGTTAGGAGTTAACTATAGGTAAGAATCCCTTAACTGCCAGGAAAATGTACAAGTAAACTCCTAACCGGAGGATTTTTCGAGGTTATACTTCTAGCGAACTGAATTAAAATGGAGAGATGAAATTATTTAGCTGCTTTCGTAATGTCAGTGGTGATGAAGAATAATGCCAAAATATGTAAAAAAGATTTTAAAAATATTGAAAACTACACCTTTTCAACCTCAATTTCGGAAAAAGTCATTTCAATTTCGGAAAAAGTAATTCCAATTTCGGAAAAAGTAACTTCAATTTCGGAAAAGGTAATTTCAATTTCGGAAAAAGTAACTTCAATTTCGGAAATGCGAGGGCTATGAAGAGGGTATAGTAAAGTTGGTACCACGCTAAGACAAATGACTCAATCGGAGCGAGATTATGTAGAGAAGTAGCTAGAAGGTGTACCTAAATGTTCCAAATAAAACAGTTTTGATTTTCACTGTGGTTTTCATTTTATGCCCCATCGAATGCTTTAAAAAATAGCCCTCGTATTTCCGAAATTGAAGTTACTTTTTCCGAAATTGAAATTACTTTTTCCGAATTTGAAATTACTTTTTCCGAAATTGAAATTACTTTTTCCGAAATTGAGGTTGAAATGGTGTAGATCAAACGATTATGAAAGTTTGGACAATCAATTATTTTACTGTTTACTTCCTCTAACCGTAGGCCTACATCAGATTATATTTGGATTTTGAATCCTTCGGGGATGGGGTTAGAAACGTGGTAACTTTCTTTTCATTTTTACAACCACTTTACTTGACGAGGATTTTATTCTTCTTTATTTTTTAGAAAACAGCTTAACAACTTTTAGATTTTAACAGGAATTGTATAATAAGCGTAATATATAAAATACATACGCCTATATGTAATGTATTTTAATATTTTATGCTTTGAGCTAATAATTTCATTTGAAAACATCTCGAAATATATCCTGGAGTTATTAGCTACACATCTCATACACACACTTATTAGGTTTTAGGTCTTGCCTCGCAAATTATGCGACCTTTTTAGGCTAAGACGACTGAATACGCACTACTGCCCTGTGTACTATAATTAATTTCAGATGAAGTTATGTGTTTCACAAGAGGTTTTTTATGATTCGTCTTTCCGACATAACTGTGTGTTTATTAATTTAGAATTATATGACGCTTTTCGTCGATAATATTCAGGAACAATAAATTCTTCTTCACTTCAAAAGAAATTGCTGTGTCTTTATTTTTTGATATCAGCCATAAACTCATTATCCATTGCAAAATGAAACCAAACAATGAAAACATATGAAAAGCTGCTGCAAACAACTGAGAAACGCTCGTACCAACTGCTGTGACTTTTGTCTGATTGCGTTAACTGGGAGTAAACTTTAACTAGAAGATGATAACAAACAAGCGTTTACTGGAACTTTACCCCAACCGTAAAATAAACTGTCAGTTAACATTTGCTCCTACTTAACTGGACATCGTAAGAACGGGCCTTAGGAATTGTCTATTGCCATTGAGTAAGCAAGTAATGTTTTCTTATGAGAAAGTGGCTGACCATTCAGACTGCCCTCAATTGTGAGTCTAATGCCCGGTTTCTACAAACTAGTGAATTACCTATGGGTAAATTATCCATGGACAAATTAGTTCCATTTAACCTACAATGATATAATGAGCAAGGCCTTGGAGTTGTACTGTTAATTTAATTCAGAAGGCTTTGATTCTCATTGTTTAAATATTACTATTGATTCTATGAAAGGTTAAATTTTATCCAGCCATCCATGAAAGGATAAATTAACCCGAAGATTTACCCTTGGAAAGATCCAGCCCGATTTGTAGGAACATTTTTTCTGTCATTTTCATATTTACCCAGAGGACATTTATCTAGAAACTCGCCACAAGTGTATGTGATTGCTATCTTTAAATTATTTGTGTTGGTGTGGTGTTATTTTTGTGTAAATTCTGTCCATTGGATAATTTACCCATAGGTAATTTGCGAGTTTATAGAAACCGGCCATAACTGAGTCACTTTCTCATAAGAAAGCATTTTGGGAACCAAAATATCTGTGGAGATGCGTGGCGTGGATAGTCTGAAAGAGCGTTATTGTGAAGATCAAATCTACTTTAGGGAGGCAAAAATCATCAAAATAGCAATAAATCAACTTTGTAACAATTCTGCACCTTCTCCGCGTAACAATGTTTCTATTCCAAAGGAGTTAAGGAAGCGTTGTACCCATAACTCACTTTTCCACTGAAATAAATATCTTCTTCCCTACATAAAACCGACGGAGAGCGCATTGGGGCAGCTTTCAACACAGTAAATCATTTTATATAGACACCTAATGCATCTTCCGAGAGCCCGTGAATCGAACAATAAAATTTTAACCTGGCGAATAGAAGGGGTTAGATCAAGTTACAGAGTTATGAGTATATAACGTCTATTAAGCCCTTATATAGAGGAAAGTTTTAAAATGCATAAGGGGTAACTTCGCTTGGAGTCGTATTTCACGTCAGAAAGGGTGAAAGTGCTTAAGTGCGTTACTAAGAGGGTAGGTTTTTCTTTTTTGAGGTCCAATGCTACCTTGTAATAATAAAACCCCAGTGCGGCCGAAGAAGGGGGGGAAGTGTGGTCGTCAAACCGTGAAAAGGCTGGCATTAATCTTTACCCTCTCTCGCTTTCGAAATCGAACTTTAAGTATACAGGGTGTTAATGAATAACACCAAAATATTTTACCTGTGTATAGAGGGGACATAGACAAGCAATTTTTATCAGAAGACTTTTGCTCTATGGATTCAATGTTTCTTGTTACAGCATGAAATCTCCCTGGGCATGGCAGCCACTGACTTCTAACATTAGAAAAAAATGCAAAACAAAGGAACTTCGTTGTTAACACTGTAGTCAGTAGTTATGAATAAAAAAAAAAAAAAGACTAATGCAGTGACGGCCAGTCATGTGATTAGTCTGTGAGTTTTGCAGATTATGAAAACTCTATATTATGATATAGCTGTGGATGAATGATTTAGAATCAGGTTTTTATCGATCACTAGGAAGGCATGAAGTCAATTTAATGAACAATTAAACCCTATTTGGCGTAATTATTGATTTATGAGCAACACTTAAACCCTTTTTACACAGAATTATCAAATCCAGATCACAATTGGCATGGCAACATATTGTTTCCAGTGGTCTCAGATGGGTTTGGAAATAACTTAAGTGGGACTTTGACAATTTAGAAAAGCTATCAGTATAATTCATGTTATAAATAAATATTAAATTATGAAATCCACGAAAATAATGCAGTCACATAACTTTCTCTACCCTGGACATAGAGAAAACAATACGAGGTGTGGTAATATGTTCTGGGGAGAGAAGTATGAAAGTGATATTGCATTTCTTATAATTTCATCCCCAAAACGGCTTTATGGTAACATAAGAGTGGGAAATTTCCCGCCTCGATATTACAATTTTATGTTACAGGAATTTCTGTTTCTTCTTATTTAAACCTCTACCAGGCTTGCTGTGCACTGTACAAGCGATGGGATGCAAAATTCTAGATCCTCTATGAGCCATAAAAAGCTATATCAAGCGTTTTCTGAGGGAATAGTTTGAGTGTAATAAGTCGTTCTTCCTATTTCAAATTCTAAATGCCTATATTAGAACCTAGATTTTAAAAATCCAAAGTCCTTCATAAGTTAATTTTCAATTACAAAATAGAAAACCCGGGCGACGCCGGGCCTTTTAAGCTAGTAACGTATATTTGATATCTACGTATCCTCGTGCCCTAGTATTGCGCCACGTATCTGCTGCATCCCTGAATACAGTTTCAGGGTAGGAGAAGGTAATTAATGGAAGGGCAACTGTCATGCGCCAGAAGAGAGGGGACAAGATTAATTACAGACCCTATTTATCACAACATACATGTAAAGTGCGGAACACGAGTCCACGGTTCAACTCCGGGACAATGCAGTTTCCCTTTCATTTATTTAGGGGCCGTGACATTCATATCTTGTGATAGAGAAGTGCTCTAATCAGTTTTCAGTTGTCAAATCAATTGCAGATGACTTTGCCTACTTTCGTCATACCTTGGGAATAAAAGCATCGCGATCGTTCGAGTTTTGTAAGCCCACCATGGCCGAATCATTTGTTTATAACGTCAAGGCACGCAGACAGATGAAATTTTCACCCTAGACGGAAGAAGAATAGTGAATATAGCCCTAAATGGACAAACATTATGCAGGGTATTTTTAGGCCAGGGAACTCGAATCTGAGGTTATTTTTCCCATGCTGCGCTTTCTAATCGTGGAATTCACTTCAAAGCCGGATTTACAGTTGTTTCATTAATTAGGCCTATCAATCGTTTAATTTAGACCTATGAATGTTTGTGTGCAAAGTGTTAGTAAATATAATAGTTTTATTATTTTGCTCTTAATTTATAATCTTCCTATTAATTATTGTGGGCGAAGCCGCTTGGATCTGCTATAAGCTATAATAAGCTGTAGCTTATCTAGCGTTTTCTGAGGAAATAGTTTGTGTGTGATAAGTCGTTCTTCCCCATTTCAAATTCTAAATACCTATATAAAGACCTTAAAGACCTCGAGTTTGAAAATCGAAAGTCCTTCATAAGTTATTTTCGCATTTACAAAATACAAAACCCGAGCGACGCCGGGCCTTTTAAGCTAGTAGTCTTATAAATCTTAATTTTTAGATTTCTGGACAGAAGACGAGACGATAAGAGTTTCTGAACTGCATAAAAACAAACATTTCCCGATTTTAGTCGACACTTCTGCCTAATATTATTTGTGTCTGTAATTATTGCTCCCAGATATTCGAATTTTTCGACTTGTTCAAACGATTTACCGGCTATTCTAATATTTTGTAGAGCATTATTTCGACGTTTCATGACCATATTTAGTTTTTTCTGTATTAATTTCTAACCCAACATTCCTGCAGGCATCGAAAAGACTTTCTGCATTTCTCTCGATTGATAGTGAAAAGAGAGCAAAGAATATTCGACCAAAAAAATATTTAATACGGACGAGTACAATTGGTGCTAAGGACAACATAAATGCCAAAAGTTCACTTTTAATTTTCTCGCACGTCGGCCATCTTCAAGAAAAAGTGGGACAATAAAAAGACGTCAATTTAGCAGGAAGAAGCAGCTAGTAAAGTGTGAATTTCTTGTAGCTCCATTCCGTGGCTGTTCTTCTCAAAACATGGGCAAATGCTGTCCAATGATGACTCAGATGATGACTGGTTACTTCATGGCATGGATATGGATCTTGAATATAAGTCGCATTTGCTCAATTTTTCTTGCTTAATTTTTGACATTTTAGCCAGTTAAAACTTGAATAATTTGAGAATTTGAAAGTTTATGAAAACAGTATGTCTCTTTTTTAAGCATCTTTGCTTAAGATAACTTTTAATTTGATCACGAGATCGGGGAAAAGTTCGCAGAACAACTTATCTTGGAGATTGAACTGCACGCTTCTTGCAGCCAACTGTCTCTTCTGTTGATCAGGCACGGAAGTGCTACCAGTGGTGGGAGTCTTCTCAAGCATGAAGCTGAGGAGGCCTGTGAGGATTGTTCCCACGCTCCAAGCTGGATTCCAGGTTTCAGGATGGTAATCACTCATCGTGAGACACAGCCTGGTGTTTGGCAAGAATCTTCCGTTTGGAGTGATCATGTAAATGGCCGGTGGTTTGAAAGGGAATTCCTTCGGGAAGATAAGTTTGCCGTGATAGAAACCTCCCTCATAAGGTGTATCCTTTGGTCCAGTTATGACGTAATGCCATTCTAGAATGTTTGCAGGTAATGGTTCTGCTACTATATACGGTAGAGGATCTTTCTTCAAACTCACATAGTCCTGTTTCAGGCGAGAATTATTTGTTTTTGGAGGTGGCATTTTTGTTTGAGTGATTTCTGGGTCTTCGAAGTCTTCCAAGGAATTGTCACTTAATTTGCATTTATAAACATCCGTCGTTAGATCCCAAATAATACACCGCACATTTTAATTCCAGAAATCTCTGTACAGAAAACTGGAATGTACACTCCCATTTCCAAGGTTACGTGGATGTCAAGAAAAAACAATGTCCGCCACAAACCAAACAATAAATATCTTACTTACTTACCAACTACGATTTAAAATACATAAGGAATACAAAAAGAAGTTTGGACACTAGGACCAAGGAACATTTTAGGCACACTAAATATGCACATCTAGAAAAATCGGTAACAGCAGGCCATGTTTGGAAAACCGGGATTGAAAAAATTTAACCATGGACTCCTTTGAATCTAATACAGAACAGAATTATAAAGAAATTGTTTAAAAAAAGCCAACAGAATTTAATGTTATGACTGTAGAACAAATTTATAAGCTCACACTTCTAAAATACTTGCACAAATACCGTAACGTACACGTATCTGATCTACGTAGCTACAATACAAGAAGAAATAAAAGATTGCCTTTAGTGGAACCAAAATACTTCACCTCTTCTGGCTCTAAAAATAGCAATTATTATGGTCCAAGACTATAATTCTACAATTAGGTCACATCCACAAATAGTACATATGAACAGCAAAAAATTCAGTAAGTTTATCAAAAATCGTCTTTCACATTTTAAAATTTACTTCACTCTGTAATTAGTGGACAATTAAGGAACCAATTTATTTGTTATAATTCAGGATTTCAATTTTGTTTTCCCACTTCTGTTCTTTCTTTTTTTATTATTTATAAAATAAATAAATAAATAAACAAACGAGTAAATAAAAATAAAAATAAATAGTAAAAGAAAAATGTGTGTTATTATTGACAAATATCACTGGTGGGTTCCCTTAATCTACCAGAATCATATATAGGACACCAAACACATACTTAAAGTGGTGATCAGGAAATTATTTCAAATCTGCTTCTGTAAATCAAGTTTAAATAAATAAATAAAACAACATTTAAAAAATTGTAAAAGAAAAATGTGTGTTATTTTCGAGAAATGTCACTGGTGGGTCCCCTTAATCTACCAAAATCATATTTAGGACAACAAACACATATTTAAAGTGGTGATCAGGAAATTATTTCAAATCTGCTTCTGTAAATCAAGTTTAAATAAATAAATAAAATAAAATTTAAAAAATTGTAAAAGAAAAATGTGTGTTATTTTCGAGAAATGTCACTGGTGGGTCCCCTTAATCTACCAAAATCATATTTAGGACAACAAACACATATTTAAAGTGGTGATCAGGAAATTATTTCAAATCTGCTTTTGTAACTCAAGTTTGAGAAAAGCGAATCTTCCCTCGATCCGTTACAACCCCTAAAATTGAAGGGTTGAACAGATGGAGGCCTGTTAATTTGGCAGCCAATTATAGGGAGCAGGGTTCACAAGTTTGAAGTGGACTTAGCACACGCCTGGGTTGACGGTTAAGTGCTTTCATAGTTTGCAGGTAAGTTTGTGTTAGTACAGAAATCCATCTCGCTAGCATCTATTGTCTTAAATTAGATAATGTAATGAAACCCTTAGAACGAACTACAAGTGCACAGATGAAGGCAAGTTATTGCATAAGAACTACCCGATGATAAGGATTATCAGTTATTATTAGGGCCCGGATTTGAAGCTTTTAACCTATTTTTTCCCCAGCTTCCTAATTCGATCTCTAATCATATTTTCATCAGAAAGTCATTTATTTTTAAAATTGGATTTTAAGCTTTCCATTTCCAGCAATTTAACCTTGTAGGCATCGCTGACTAGAGATCCGTCGGCCCGGGTTCGAACCCCGGTACCTCCTCGGATTTTTCTGAAGTAGGGAGGTCTGGTAGGGGTGCACTCAGCCTCGTGATTCAAATTGAGGAGCTACTTGATAGAGAAGTAGTGGCTTCGGTCATGGAAACCACCATTAACGGCCGTGGGTGTCGGCATCCTGACCACATGCCCCCAATCCTGCCGTCTGCCTATGGTAGATGACGCAGCGGTCGGGTGGTAGGCCTTGTCCCTTCAAGGGATGTTAGCGCCACGGAGTTAGTTAGTTAGAATGGAAAATACATTTTCTATTACACTTTTAGGCCCTTGAGTCCGATTTTGCCATTTTTAGGTTCTTAAAGATTTAATATATTCGCAAGCAAGGGCCATGAAACGGAAAAATATGTACACATTTTTTTAAGCACTCTGTATGTAGTTTGAATTGTTGCTTTCTAAACTAGAATATTGTAACGTATTCGATATTATCTACAGTTCGGCAAAATTATTACAATGAAATTCTGTACGTTAATGGCTATCATTATGAAACTGGTAAGTCACATATAAGCGTAGGCCTATTCCTTGCATGGTCAAACAAAATAGGCCTAGTACAATATGCAAGAGCCATACGAGCGTCTAAATTACCATTATAGGCACGATGTATACTTTTTTTTAGATTCAACGAGACGGCTGGATTTGGCAATCAGCTGTTAGTAAGATTAAGATCTTTCGCGATAAATGACAGCTGATGGCGTGCGGGTAAGTCGAACATTCTTCTTGGCAGAAACCAACGGATTTTTTACAACTCAAAATGAACACAATTTAGTATAATATTAAAATGAACACGAACAAAATTACTTTATTTTAAATACGGGTTGTTTATTACACAGTTATATTTGCTGCTCTCAATGTTTCAAGACTGTTTCATATACGGTAGAAACTGATACCACACCAGTGTTATAATGAGAATCTGTATTTTAATGGATGTCAATAAGATACTTAGTTTTAAATTCAGCTGTCTTTATACTCCTTTTACCTTCGAGACTATATCAGGAGTTCGGGATCTGTGTCTATACAGAATGGTAGGCCATGGAACTATTGATTGTCAATTATTTATATTCTTAGTATATTTTATGGCGTAAATTTCAACTGATATTAATTTAAATTGATGATAGAAGATGAAATGTTGAAGATGATTCATGGTACGTAAATATCCTATTCGGCATTTGCCTTTATGACTGGGGAAAACATGAAAGAAAACCATGTCAAATTGGTCGGCCACGGGATTTGAACTACGGACCTCCCGAATGCGAGTCCAAGACGTTGTCATCTCGGCCACCTCGCGCGGTAATACAGGTAAGATACTGTTAAATCACATACAATACGTGTATTTTAATACGTATTTAAAAATCCTGGGCACGGAGTCCTCCGGGAGGGACTTTAAGCTGGGGGTCCCGTGTCGTAGATTTACGGCACGTAAAAGAACTCCAAGCCTAAATTAGAGCCTCTGGACAAAATTTCTCGGCCCATTCACGTCCAAGAAATACTTAGTTTCCGGAGGGGGTTGCGAGGCGATGGGCTTACCACCTGTCCCTCTACCCTCTCTCGGAAAATAAGCATATCAAAATTAGTATAGGTAATGAAACCTCCATTGGAGGCCCCTTCGCCCCACCTGGGGATCATAGGGTACCAGATACAGATACCAGAATACGTATTTATCCTGAAACTTAAAACATAAATGATTTCCATCATTTTTGCAGTTGACTCTGGGTCAATTTAAATACCTTAAATGATACCCTGATTTACATTTCCATAAATATAGTTGTCAGAAACTTAGCAAATGGCCATGCAAGGATCACGGTCTGCCAGATGTGAGTTTTCCCTAGCAAGCCATCACGCTATATCTTCATCACAATCCATCACAATGAATTACTAACAAGGCTTTTAGTACCAGTTGGTTCACAACTAACAAAATTAATCCATCATCATATAATTGGAGCTCATCCATAAGCAAAAAGACTATTTAATTAATGTAATCGAAGAGTGGGTTTTTAACAGAGCGGGCCATGCGGTGAAAATGTAAATAATGAGGCTTTGCTCCGAATTGAAAATAGGGTAAATCATCCGCTTGCTGACACAACGCGCGTTGCTATTAATAACCTAGGATACCTTTGAGTGGAAATGAATTTATGTAAGGGGTGAAACATTAACAATTTTCGGTCCAAATTAACATTTTTTCTTCTATTTAAAAAAATACGAGAGAGAATCAAATAAAAACCGCAATTAATTTTTTCCCACTATTTTACTGCTGGAAGAATGCTTGCTTGTACATTATTTTTCTACATAGTCCCCTCCCAGTTCAATGCACTTGCGCCATCTGGTAGGAAGTGCTTTGATACCGCATGAGAAAAAGAAAGTGTGCGTGGAACGCCACGCGACAGAAGTGAAACTTGTTTAATTTTTATTTTTTCAATTTTCGATTATTGGATTTTTTTCAATTTTGCGTTATTGGACTTTTTAACATTGGGTTTTTGGACTTTTCAAATTTTTTATTTTTTAATTTTGGATCTTTGAATTTTAAATTTTGGATTTTTTTTTAATTTACGATCTTTGAATTGTTTAAATTTTGGATTTTATTATTTTTCAAATTTTGGATTTTTAATTTTGTTTTTTTAAATTTTGGAAATTTGGATTTTTTAAATTCTGGATCTTTGAATTTTTAATTTTTTTTTTAATTTTGGATTTCACTTCAAAAATTATTCTGGTTGACACTGTAAGCACTCATGCACCGCCGATTGGATGTCTTCATCAGATTTGAACTTCTGCCCTCCAAGGTGCTCCTTTAACGGGTCAAAGATGTGGAAGTCTGATGGTGCTAAACCTGGCAACTATTGCACATGTCGTGGATGGTTTTCATGGTTGCACGAGCAGCATTAGGACGGGCGTTATCATGTTGAAGCAAAACACCTGCTCTCAGCAACCCCCTTCGCTTTGTCACCATCAGATTTCCGAATCTTTGGTCCGTTAAAGGATCACCTCGGAGGGCAGAAGTTCAAGTCTGATGAAGACGTCCAATCGATGGTGCAGGAGTGGCTGCAGCGTCAACCAGCATAATTTTACTCATGCGATATCGAAGCTCTTCATATCTGATGGCATAAGTGCATTGGACTGGGAGGGAACTATGAAGAAAAATAATATACAAAGCAAAGATTCTTCCTGCAGTAAAACAGTGGGAAAAAAATTAATTGCGGTTTCCATTTGATTCTCCTTCGTATGTAGTCTACCTTAATGGGTATCACAATGATACCCATTAAGATTCCCAGTAAGTTTCAGTGCCCTCAGGCACAAGGGTTCAAAAGTTGGTTCCCCTGTATGACAGATGTCTCAATTCCGGTGGCGAATATGTTGAAAGATAGCTGAACACTTGCTGTATCTGTTGCAATAAACATTTCATATCCCTAATTGCACCCATGCCAGTCCAGATTTTTGACGATTGTCGAACAAGAGCTAAGCTAAGTTAGTTTAGCTTAGCTCACATACAGTGCAGGATTTGATATGTAGTTGTGTCGACAAAACTACATATGAAATCCGGCACAACTATATATGAAATCCCTCACTGTATGTGAGCTAAGCTAAGCTAAGAGCTTAGCTTAGCTCTTTGTCGACAACCGGCTTTTAGCTGGAATCAAGTACAAAGTCGTGGTTTAGTGAACTTGGGGGTGCGTTGAACTTAAAATACCTTTTCACAGTTCAGACTACAGAATTGAGGGGATTTTTAAGTAATTCCATATTAAAAAGGGGTGGAATTATAAAGGATTACGCACACAACAGTTAAAAATCCTACCCAGCCACAGATCAGAATTTATATTACGGAATAATTTGGTCGCAATACGAACCGAATTACTGCTTATATAAAAATCCCTCAACGTTAAAACCACCCCAGCAATTAATTTCACACTTATCTTTTATTAAGTCTATTACTCGTTTTTCCACGCATCGTGTACAGAAAATTTAGTGTAATTACAGAAACACCTGCTTCGAAATTTCCATAACGGATTCATACAATAACATTTGGTGACTAGTTAGAGAATATCATTGTAGCTTAATGATTCATCGCAATTAATTTCAATAACTGTACTTTCATTGAAAAGAAGAACCCAGTTGCGTAATATTGAATCTTTCCGAGCTATGTGATAATAATAATAACAACAACAAAAATAATCATAACAATAACATCAGGTAAACTGATATAACAAAGTGCGAGAATGCTTTTGTTTAATCAGTTATAATTCCAATCTCTTCTCTTATATATATAAAAGGCTTTGTCCTGACTGACAGGAATCAACGTAGAGCCTAAACTATAACAGGTAGAGACTTGAAATTTTGACAGTACCTTCGTTTCATAATGTAGGTGATCACTAAGAAAGGATTTTAAAAAATTCTGATTCTAAATGCCAAAAATTAAATGTTTTTGAAAATACTTAATCCCTTTTTGCATAGAATTATCGAAACAAATTCACAGAACATATTGTTGCCAATGGTACAGGTGGGTTTGGATTAAATTAAACGGATGTTTGACAAATTAGAGAAGGTATCATTATAATTCATATTATCTATATTAATAAAAGGAACTGTCCTCGATGTGCAGGGAAATCTACTGAACGCAGAGATCTGAAATTTGAAACATAGGTGGGCTGAAGGGTCGGAAAATGCACCGCGAAGCCGGAATTTTAATTTTAGTTTTCGTTCGTGAGTTATGAGTGAAAAACGGGCAAAAAACGTGCATTTTGTGCGTTTTCAAAACATAAGTTTTCAGTTATATATTTCAATGTCAAATCAATTACAGTTGGCTTTGTCTATTTTTGTCACACCTTGAAAATAAAACTTTCGCGATCGCTTGAATGTTGTAAGCCCTAAATATGGTCAAAGGTTGTTTTATTTGGACGAATCTCACTATACAGAGGTTTTCTGGACCAAGAAACTCGAATCTGAGGTCGCTTTTACCAGACGATGCTATCTAATCGTGGTATGTAGTCCACGTGATTTTGGAGTTAATAAATATTATGAATTTACTATTATGCTCTTAATTTTTAATTTTTGAAATAATTATCGTGGGCGAAGCCGCGGGCACATGCTAGTTATGATATACAGAAATTAAGCTTCTTTTTAAATCGATTTCCGAGTAAAGCTCCAGATTAAGCTTAAGTAGGACTTACAGCAGAACAAAGGTCTAGTTTAAAAAAAAAATCATACAACATCGTATAGAATCAGCAGAAGTATACAGATTTGTGGTATCTTGACAATCGCACACTCACATACAAATAAATAAATAAATAAAAAACTCAAATTGGCCGGATACGGGATTTCAACCAGGGACCTCCAGAATGATAGTTTAACAGTGTAGTTTGATAAGCATATGTGAAATAATAGTTTTATTTGTCAAATCTACCTGTATTGCAACTTCCAAAGCCGTATATGAACCCTGTAAAACAGTATGTTGTCATGAGAACTGATTTGCATTTGATAAATTCATTCTAAAACATTACCATAAAATAGGCACTAAATTTGGCTTTACTCCGGCAGCGGTCAACCGATTTGGCGTTATATGTTTCGAAGGTTTTCTCCAGTTAAACAATTCTAATCACGAATACCTCTATTTAAGAAAGAAAATTTGGCACTATTTGTTCTATGAGGCCTACATTTAGTTTTGTGTGCGTGTGATCCTTCCCAGAAACGGAATTACTATATTTTCTTAAAAGATTGGTTCCTTATGCAACTTGACTAGCAACTTTAGCAGATTTTAGTGGTTAATTATTCTTACATAAGTAATATTTTTATAAACCTTATCGTACAAAAAGTAGTGTGCAATACAGGTGTGTTAACTGGATTGAAAAATGTCCAGATTATACCAGACGACAGCTCGCCGTATTCTGCACCCTGCGGCAACTTCTCTGACATTGGTGCTATGCGTGTAGTCTAATCAGAGCGTGCAGGCGTTGAGTAAAATTCTATTCTGCTTTACAGGACTTGTTTAGCTAGAAGCTGTCTATAGTTTTTTTATTGCTGAATTATTATAGAAACAGATAGCAAATCTTGCAATTTTGTTTTTATTACGTGAGTTGGACTAAATTATATAAGTTTATTTCATCACACTTCTACTGGTAATAGACTAATCACATATTTCAACGAAAACCTACCTATCATGATCAATGATTCAAGTCGAAAAGAGGTTTCGAGAGACCGAATTATGAAAAATAATTCAATAAATATAAATAAATAAACAATAAATAAATATCTACCGACAGAAGCTCTATACTCTGATTTTAGCCTAGATTTTTCTAACAAATTTATTAAACTCTATATATAGTCTATCAATTGAACGGCTCAGTAAAAAGGTGACATCAGCCAAAAATTTTATTTCAAGTTATAAAACTACTCTCAAATGTGTTATCAGCTCAGGAAAAAATTGTTTTTATTTTAAAATTTAAGAATATTAAAATTTTTAACAGAAAAAATAGAAACCGCTTTTAGATAGATTTCGAAGAATATATATCTTTACACGCTAGCGGCCGTAATTTTGAAGATATTCGAACCAAATTTTATTATGTTATTTCTAGGCCCAATAGTTCGGACAAGTTCGTTAATGAGCAAAATTGACCCGAGGGGGGGTCGGGGGAGGAGGTTGAAATTTTGAAAAAATTATATCTCGCCCCCTATAAAGTATAGAGGGAAACTTTGTTTGAACAAATTAGAGTACTCCCTATGGAGTTCAGAGTGACACCAACGATTCGGGGGTTTTGGGGGTACGGGTGGGGGATGGAAATTCTAAACTTTTGAAACCACGTCTTGTGGGGTATCGTTGAAAAGCTCTTGATTAGTACTCTAAAAATCAATTGCTAGTTTCTCGATAGCTCTCATATAAGGCGAGATTTGAATGTTTGAAGAACAATAACACTTAAAAATAATACCTCAACCTGTAGGCCTGCCTAAAGGGATTTTTTTCCCTTGGCTCTTCACTTAACTGAGAAAACGTTAACAACATGAAATATAATTTTGTCCACTTGTTACTTATATATATCGCTAGACTAATTATTTATCTATTTGATTATTTATTTACTTGTATATGCATATTTCTTAGTTGAAAACTTTGTAGCTAGAGTGTTTATCATAAAGGCTCTAAGCTTGAGCTAAAATATACTTTTCCCACTGACCAGATTAATTTGAATGGGTTGAGTTGGCAACATTTCTTGCACGGGGCATTAAGCAGGCATCTCATTATAAAGGGTGGAGGGCGCATTCCACAGAGACAAAACACTCACAACCCTACCCCTATAAATCATCTCCAACACTTAGCATTTAGCAACACAAGAAACTTCTCCACAATTCCAGATTTCGCAAACAAGAGAAAACTTGGAAGCAATGTTCCCTTATATAGCCATTCCTATAGGCTTCACTCAGTCACTTGTCTTGACAGAACATGAACCTCCAGTTATGTTTATTGTCATTATTAGGGGCGGATTTCTATGACCTAAAAAAACATTAAACTATGACCAGTAAAATTTAATATGACTTTTTGCACTCCTTAGCTAGTAAGTGGTACTTACGAACGTTGTTTACATTGCTCGTAAGTTGACATTCCCACACAGTCTTGTTGCTAAGGACGGTTGCGATGAGGTTAAATTACTTACGGTCCAAGCGCTACGTCATAATTCATTACGATACACTTCATAATACAAGCCTTTATGGGCACGGCCCCCAGGACAAATATTCGGTTCCCATAACAACAAACACATGCGAATCACTTTCTGAAATAAACATCTATTTTCAAGAATGTATTTACATAATATTTTCAGGTAATATCACAATTAATATAATTAAATTGATATAAGTAACCGTCGTGCAAAAAATAGCATGCAACACACGGGCCGTAATAGTATATTGCGACACAAGGGCGGAAAGGCACGTTTACGGGTCGAGGAAACAGATTGAAAACCCTCGGCTGCGCCTCGGGTTTTTAAGTTTTCGAGACCCGGAAATGCCTTTACGGGCCGTGTGTTGCATGCTATTTTTTGCACGACGGTTACTTATATCAATTTAATTATATTAATTGTGATATTACCTGAAAATATTATGTAAATACAGACTTGAAGAATGGTGCTTATTTCAGAAAGGGATTCGCATTTGTTATTGTTTATGGCAACCGAATATTTATAAAGCGGGGAGGCCTTGGTCATTTCTGCTCGCAAATAAGCATTTGCGGGCGGTAAAGTAACTTTCCGCCCGTCGCCCCTAGCAACAATTCACTTTCCGCCCGTCGCCCCTAGCAACAAGATTGCGTGTGGTAATGTCAAGTTACGAGCCATGTAAACAACTGTCGTAAGAAACACTTACTAGCTAAGGAGTGCAAAAAGGCATTTACGGGTCTCGAAAACTTAAAAACCCTCGGCTGCGCCTCGGGTTTTCAATCTGTTTCCTCGACCCGTAAACGTGCCTCACGGCACTTGTATCGCAATATACTATTACCACTTACACATTGTGTATATTTTTTTAAGTTTCATTACAATACATTTTATTAAAATAAGGTGTTAATTATTTAAAATATCTGCAAATTCTCAAAAAGTATCATTATAATGCAAAATATAGAAAATATGATATGAAACTTCAAAATTTCTTTAATATGCACATAAATATGCCAAAAATGACCTAAATATGCATATTCATACTAAATATATAATTTTCATAATATTTTGTTATAACTAAGAATGTATTTGTTTTGTCCTTCATCTTTTTTTTATTTCTTTATTTTAGTCATTTGTATTATATATTATTCAAGTATTATGTTCGAATTTTTTCTTTGTATTCAATGTACGTTTCTTGTATTCAGATATATCATTTCTTGTTAATTTATTTTTATTATTATTATTATGTATTTCATGTTTTTCCCCTGGCTGAGTGGTAGAGAAGGCCTTATGGCCTTAACTCCGCCAGGTTAAATAAATAAATAAATATGCTACAATAGTTCAAAATTTCCTAAATATGCAGTTATATGCACAATAAAAACAGTTCCATTTTCACCAGGATGCTTGGAATCGGGTTTAAATTAGTCGAAACCCTGAAATAATGCAAAGGAGGAAAATATGACATGTCATAGAAATCCGCCCCCTAATGATTATTTAGGGAATACTTACAGAATTAAGCATCTAACAATTGTAACCACAGAAGTAAATAAAACAATCGCTATTTTGTCACTGGAAGCGACATAGTCTATGGCAAGAAAATCGGTATACAGTGAACGCCGCTTAATGTAATCACCAATAATATTATCAATCGGATAATATTATCAGTTTATCACTATTACGAAGTCCCGTACGGAATAATACTGACTCATTGAAAAAATTTATGTTTAATGTGATCAAATAGGCTATTCGGTTTATGTTATCACATTTTCCTTTTTACGGCTTTATTTCCAAGTATTGTACGTCGTTCAAGATTTCGTTTTTAAGGGTTTCGTTTCTAACTCAACTGTATTGTGTTGTACTGTCCTTTCCTCATATTGTCCTCCCACGTGCGTCTAGGTCTTCGGGTCAATACTTTTGAGATAAGTCTTTCCTCCCCATGCGTGCAATATGACCAGCACATTTCATCCTCCGTGATTTAATTACCCTTACTATATCCGGTGATGAGTACAGGTTATGAAGCTCGTCGTTATGCAGTTTTCTCCAGTCCCCATTTTCATCTCTCTTAGGTCTGATTATTTTCCTAAGCCCCCTGTTTTCGAATGCTCTCAGATTATGTTCTTCCCTAAGATTCAAACAAAACATTTTGTTTCCTAATATCACTTAAAACAATACAGGTATGTTTAATTAAGTCAAAGTGGACGGGATATTGTTATGTGAATCACTTTAAAAACGAGTGTCCAGGAAAACATGTTGTCATGACGACAGAAAACTCTTAACAGGCGGTTCAAAGCCGTCTGTGACAGATATTGTGGCCTATTACTCTAAAGAATTTTTGGACTCCTGTGCAAAAGGCTAAGCGTGTAGTTAGATGAAATACAAAACAGACCTCTGTGTTTGTGTTGTCTCCAAGGTGGCCCCGGCATTGGGCTGATCACTCATCCAGGGAAGCCCGGGTAGTTATGTGATGCAAAGGTAAACCCTCTCCGGACAGGTAGTGGTCCTTTAAGGCCCGAGCGATGTGGGCCTACAAGGGGAGGTTAAACTAACAGAGAGAGAGAGAGAGAGAGAGAGAGAGAGAGAGAGAGAGAGAGAGAGAGAGAGAGAGAGAAAATTATGTGAGTGAAAATAATCAGATTTTTAAAAATGTGACACATTTAAACGAATATCCAACAAAATCCCTAATATATATTGGGTCTATGTGTAAATCAGGTTATAACTAATGGGTTTCCCAGATTTGTCGCAATTTAAAGTTACTTTGAAACCGCCTTTGGGGTAAATCCTAATTGTTCCACCTCCACTAAAACAACGACACAGAAATATTACCAACCTTGTAAATGTAAGCATTTAAATACATTATAAATGTCCGTTAAACTTCTCTACAACATTCAGGGGATGGGGTGAAATTAAACACCCTTTATCTGTGGGGAATGAAAAGAGTGGGGGGGGGTAATTCCCCACTCCAGAGTCTAGTTATGTGTCCAACTTTCTGACGACTGCTGCTCAAATGTTGAAACAATGGAAACCGCTAAAAGTTGAACGGCCGGTACTTTTTTTTGCCTGCGCGCCACAAAAACCAGGATTCCTGAGGGTGAATCCTCTCTCAGACGAAGAGGTCTCATGTCCAGCCCTCCCGAGGGCTTCATCTCTCTGTTAATGCAACAAGGACCCAAAGTACACTCTCCACGACACTTTAATACCAGCAATACCAGGTGTAACTTTATTCATAGGTATGGTTCGGATGTGTATGGCCTAAAAAGGTGGAAATGAGTAAATATTACCCCAAAACCCTAAATATGGCCTAATAAAATAAAGTATTTTCAAAAAACAAATGTTCCAATTTAAAACGTTTTTTGCACTCCTTAACTAATTAGTGGTACTTAAGAACGTTGGATCAGTTGAACAGTGTAGTTGGATAATCGCCTGTAAAGCAATAGTGTTTTTGGTCATAGCTAACTGTATTTTAATTGCCAAAGTCTTATAAGATCACAACAAAACAATTGACTATGTTGTCATGATAACTGATTTGCATTTCATAAATTCTTTCGAATACGTATATTACCATAAAATAGGCACTAAATTGAGCATTACACCGAAATAGGTCAGCCGATTTTATCCAATATCAATAGACGTCTTCCTATGGACATTATAAATGTGAGAACCAAGTTTCATAAAAATCCGGTAAAGTGTATTTGAGTTACCGCGTCTTTAAAATAGACATTAAATTGGGTTTTACTCCGGTTAACCGATTCGTTTAAAAATCAATAGCACTTTTTCCCATGGACATTATAAATGTGTTTTCCAAGATTCATAATTTAGTGTTTCCATAACCTGCAAAATTTACAGACTAGGCCTAATCACATGACAGGCAGCCACTGCATTAGCTCTTTTATTCATAACTCCAGTTCCTTTGTTTTTCATTTTTTTTTTTTCAAATGTTAGAAGTCAGTGGTGGCCCTGTCCTGGGAGATTTTATGCTGTAACAGGAAAAATTGAATCCATAGAGCAAAATTCTCCTAATAAAAGTTGCTTGCCTATGTCCCCTCTATACACAGGTAAAATATTTCGGGGTGTTATTCATTAACACCCTGTATATTTATTTTCAAACTGAAAGGCGATAAAAATTGAATTGAATTGCAAATATCAAAACAAATCTTAAGATCCGAAGCGCTAGATTTAGGCAGCATGCACAAAACGCTTCACTTACTCTGCATTTCATCCAAGCCAAGTCAGGGTTAATGAATTCCAATAAATAGTTAAAAGAGTATTCAGTCCCGTAAGTCGTTATTTCATCACGGCCATCTATGTAAACAAAAATTTATATCATCCCATATCTATTGTTACCTTAGCAACGATATGTGGGTATTGCAATAACAAATTCAGCACACTTCAGCAGTGAGATCTTTACTATCCGTGAGACCAGCTAGCCACCTCCACCACGAGAATCCGTGAAAATACTCATATATCACCAGATGCATAATACACGTAAAGATAAGCTGGGATAATCCACAGTACGAATGTTACATAGTCCTGTGTTGCAGTTTGCAGAGAAAAGTGTGTGAATGCGGTGAGAGTCTAATGAAATGGCAAACACACCTCCTGCACGCACTATAATAATTCCTCGCCTCTGTGCGTAATCAAGCAGGCCGTGTAAGGAAAGACGTTATACATACAGGGTGTCCCATTTCCTTCATACAGGGCGTTTAAGTAAACATGAATATATAGCCTACAATTGCCAATAAATTATATCGGTGTATAGGTATAGGACATCCTACAATAAAGGAGGTAAAACTCAGGAAAAGAAGAAGACGAAGTATAGGTCCAGGAGTAAACTGCAAAAATTCTTACGTCATATCATAAGTCCCACGAACGAAAAAAAAACGTTTATGTGTTGAAAGAATAGGAATATATATAATTATATATAAGGTAGGTGCTCCAGTTAAGGCCATGCTCCTGATAAGGCTACTGGTACTTTAAAGTAAAAGTATCACACTTTGGCCCCAGATTGAAACACCTACTTGAAGCTCGTCTTTCGAAGTTCAACTGACCAGAATTTCAGTGTTCCTTCTCCATTCCTCGAGGAAAGACAGAAACTTTTGTGAAATACGCGCTTCAGAAATAAAAACAAGATATGAAATAAAATACATCTAACTATTTAAGTAGATTCATATCAGCATAAAATTATACGTGGATATGTAGCTTACATTGTGATCTTTTAAAGCATCTCTTTGCTGTATCTGCATTAACATACCAAGTTTAATAACCGAGATTGCAAATAAAAATATATATAGTGCACCTGTTAAGGCCACATACGATGCGATGCGATGAGGAACGCTATTTCTCGGTCATAATTTTCAAGTTCTGTTTGTGAATATCTACTTAATTTATTACATTTAAACAATAATATTCACACTTTTCATACGCACCTGGGTTTGACGGCGAACACATACATAATTTGCTTAACTGTTTGTAATTAATTAATTAATTGACTTTTAATAACTTTACACTACATAACACATGTTTATGTGCCTATACGTTCAATTTATTTCAGATGGATAAAAAAGTGAAGCAAAGAGCACAGAGCTGGTCCAGTAATTTTAAGTTACGTACAAATGGAAGAGTTACTGGACACGTAAGCATCAATGTGCCGTGATTAATACGTCACATGCTGAGCCACTGAGCAGTATGAAAGCAGATTATTTTATACAACATAACTTGTTTGGAAATTGAAATGATATAAATTAAAACACAATTTCAATTAGGTATAAATTAAAACACAATTTCAATTAGGTACAAGCCAGTTCGTGTGCTTTTAACTGTCTTATATGCACCATTGGTAGCATTGATCATGTAAAACCGCTGTTAGAAAGCTAGCGCACATAATCCTTAAATGCACGAGAATCCTTTTCTCATGCATATTATAAATCCTTGCCGGACTGCAGAGAAAACAGTTAACATAACGATTCTGCTCATAGTTTATTTCTCGGACGCTGATCTATAAATTTTACATGCATTTTTAATTTCCTTTGGAGTTATTTTCCGTTATTTTAATACAAATTTAAGGAAAAGTATACCATTCAAATTGTTACGTTTTGCATTTTTGGAGTAACGCAAAGAAAAATAAGAAATGTTTATCCTACTACTTCTTAAAGTGATTGGTCTCTAACCCATACATAAGCTAATTGAATTCTAATGACTATTCCACTCATTGCGTGTTTGATATTGACCAATAACGTTTAGCAATTCCTCGGATGTGGACCAATCACGATCGCTTATCTTATAAAATGCTTGCTATTGATATGACGACGGGATTTTACCTGATAAAACGTCAGTTCGTTACTGGACACTTAAACATCAGTGTGCAGTGATTAATACGTCACATGCTGCCATTAAGCAGCACGAAAACAGATTATTTTATAGAACCTAACTTGTTTGGAAATTGAAATAATATAAATGCACATTGATTTAAAAAAACAATTTTGATTCGGTGCAAGCCAGTTCCTGTGCTTTTATTCTGTTCTGCTGTTAGCTTACCTGAACGAAGTTAACTATGTCTTATATGCACCATTGGTAGCTCTGGTCACAAGATGGTAACTCGAATCGGTTCATGGATGGTTGATTCATAATATGCCGTGATCTCACAACTTACTGTTAGTTTTGTTTTTATACAACAAAGCACGAAAGTGTTTGTTTTTATACAACAAAGCACGAAAGTGTTTACATATTTATTCTTGGAAGAGTCTTAATAAATCCAACTCGAGTTGACGAGTTTCATCAAATTATTCAACTCATACGCCGCGTGCTTGATATTGACTAATAAAGTTTAGCAATTCCTCGGATGTAGACCAATCACGGCCGTTTATCTTGCAATATTCTTGTAGGAATCGAGAGGAGTGTGTTTTTCGCGATATAAAGGTCTGCTCATTACTGGAGACGCAAGTATCCGTGTGCAGTGATTAATAGTCACTGCTGCCATTAAGCGGCACGAAAACAGATTATTTTATACAACATAACTTGTTTGGAAATTGAAATAATAGAAATGTACATTGATTAAGAACAATTTCGATTCGGTGCAAGCCAGTTCCTGTGCTTTTATTCTGTTCAGCTGTTAGCTTACCCAAATACCTAATGAACTTAACTATGTGCACCATTGGTAGCACTGATTTACTCCATGGTAACTCGAATCGATTCATGGATGGTTGATTCTTAGTATGCCGTGAACTCGCAGCTGTTAGTTTGGTTTTTATATAACAAAGCACGAAAGTAATTATTATTTACATTTTCATACATGGAATAGTCTTAATAAATCCAACTCAAGTTGACGAGTTTCATCAGATAAATTCGCTATACTCTCATGGGATTACCTTAAAAAATAATAATAATAATAATAATAATAATAACCTAAACATCCCTTTTGAAAGATAAAAAAAATTCGCGTCACAAGATCAATATGGAGTGGAGAACGAAAACAGAGCAAGAGTTGTGAAGGTACATTATGCAAGGCATAGAGCCCAGCAGAGTTGTAAAAACACGGTCAGACAGACAAACACGCGGCTCGGACAAACCTAACTGCAGTTGTTCCTCGTAATTTTCCAAATAGGATACACTGCCATTAAATACTCTACTATGTTCATCTATACTTTCCTCACAGCACCAGTTGCCATGGAACTTTATTTCTTTCGACAAGGCCTTCTATGTACCACTGCGGTAATTGCTTGTTTACTATTGGAAATATTAACAGTATTAGTAATCTTATGAGGTTCCGCCTAATATACCACTACTATTCTCTATCCCATTTAAGAACGATCCTTTTCAAAACAAAGAGGCGTGGCTGTCATAGCCCGCACGTGAGAACGCATGTGTTCACCGTGTTTAATGTTAGTTTGTTTATTCTCAGTACAACTCACCCGCAGGGTCGTCGTGAACAATGAATCCTTTGTTTTGTTTGCTAATTGGTATACTATAATGATGACTGTGAGAGTTTATTATTTCACGTGTAAATGTTGACATTATTGTTGCATGAACTTACGAACAATCGTTAGCCACACCCTGGTAATGGCGCATGCTAATGACATTAACCAATCACGTTTTGTCACATGATGCGAATTTTCCGCGAACTCTCTGTGACTTCTCCTCCCCTTTGTTTTGACTAGGATCAAACTAGAATGGGATCAATTATAGCTTAAAAGGCCCGGGTTTTGTATTTTGTAATTGGAAATTAACTTATGAAGGACTTTCGATTTTCAAATTCTAGGTCCTTATATAGGCATTTAGAATTTGAAATCAGGAAGAACGACTTATTACACTAAAACTATTCCCTCAGAAAACGCTTGATATAGTTTTTTATGGCTCATAGAGGATGTAGAATTTTGCATCCCATCGCTTCTACGCAGCAAGCCTGGTAAGACTTCAAATAAGAAGAAACAGAAATTCCTGTAACATAAAATTGTAATACCGAGGCGGAAAATTTTATTTCTCACTCTCATGTTACCATAAAACGTTTTGGGGATGAAATTAAACAGAAAGCAATGTCCCTTTCATACTTCTCTCTCCAAAAACCTGCGATATAATAATATACACATTACCATACCTCGTATTGTTTTCTCTATGTCCAGGGTAGAGAAAGTTATGTGACTGCAGCACATTGTGCATTATTTTCGTGAATTTCACTCTTCAATATGTATTTATAACATGAATTATATTGATAGCTTCTCTAATTTGTCAAAGTCCCGTTTAATTTATTTCCAAACTTACCTGAGACCACAACTGCCAACAATTGTGATTTGGATTTGATAATTCTGTGTAAAAAGGTATTAAGTGTCCTAAAAACATTTGATTTTTGGCATTTAAAAAAAATTGCAAAATCCTCTCTTAGCGAGCACTTAGCCTACATTATGAAACAAAGGTACTGTCAAAATTCCAAGTCTCTACCTATTATAGTTTAGGCTCTACGTTGATTCTCTGTCAGTCATTCATTAAGTCAGTCAGTCAGGACAAAGCCTCTTATATATATAGAGATAGGTACGTAAATAAAAATACAGTAATATGATAAGTTAGAACGATCATTATTCAAAATACCAAGCATATTTCTCTACCGTGGGTACGGGCAATGTTGGAATCATTGAGCTAATTGTTTTCTCCGCAGTCCGGCATGGGTTTATATTTATTCACAAGTCTAAGTTAATTGATCAATAGGATGTTGAAATAAGATTTCGCTGAAATGCCTTTTTCCAAATTCAACCTGGAATGCAGTATTCAATCCAAGCCAGAAACACTGAATTGGAGCTGCTGCCAGCGGTAGACTATGAGAAGGAATATATTGCAATTAAATGCTGTTGGTTTCTCTAGTGAATCGAGTGAAATGTCTTTGGCTTATATTTGTTGTTATGTGATGAACGACACTACACTGTTTTGCGAAAAAACCCTGGTAAAGTTTCTGATTATCATAAAGAAACGTGTTGGCTTAAATTTTTTGTTTTATGACCAATTATATGCGTAAATCCATGTTAAAGTTGGTGTGACTGGTCAATGCCGTCTGGGTTTTGTTTATAGATTGCCATGACGACTTTAAAGGACAAGGCCGCTAAAATTGCATTTTGAATGAAGTTTGAATGCACTTTTATGCAATTTTAGCGGACTTGTCCTTTAAAGTGCAGCTTTTCGGCGTGTTACCAGTCCGATAAGCAGCTGTTTTAGAGAGCGTGTACTAAAAAGATATTATAGTCTCTTTTCGTAAAGCATGAGTAAATATCCGCAGGGAAATTTTTCCACGGCCACCTTGAATACAATATAGATATGCCAGACACACAAGCTCTAGCAATTGTTTTGAATGCAGCCGCCTTTCTAACAGTGTAATTGTATTACTCTACTGCAGAACATCAGTCTCATGTCAAATTTCCTTATTATTATACACATTATGCTCCTATGCTAGCTTTCAGTGTAATGTTTTCAGTATATCATGGAGTCGCACAGTGTCTGCAGCATTCAAGTTGAACATAAAAAAAGTTGCTAAAATGAATATTTAATTAAGATATATAGGCTAGTATAAGCAGTATGAAAATGTTTTGCTTCAGAAATAAGGCTTTTTTTTATGGCATATTACGTTTTGCAGACTAAGACAAATTTTAGCAGCTGATAGTCTAAAATACAAAAAGGGTGGTAAATTTTTGGGGTAAAAATGCAACTGTCAACAAACAGTTGAGAAACAATACGTATTATCATTGTCCACAGGCATGGGCGTACGGTGGGGTTCAATGTAAAGTCATCTCAGCTCCAAGTCCTTGCGCACATTGTGAATTATTAACTTACTTTTTTAATTACTAAACAGTTGTATTGTGCTAATTAATACACTGTAATAAATTAATATACAGCTCAGTCTTTGAAACGGTTTTTCTTGAGATTTCTATCCATTTCTCGTTTCAGCTAGAGTCTATAAATAAAAACTTTCTTCTGAAAAATTATCATAATACTGTATGGAGTATAGGGCACGTTTTTAAAGTCATCTGTAAATCCACCGGTGGAAAAGCCCGATTAATGCCGATTACTTCATGATAATTTTGTGATGAGCTCGTGATTACTGTTGGCTTTACAAACAGGTTGATGGATTTCGGCGGGAGTATTCGAGTTGTCGTTAGACAGATTCCAAAGAGATTTTTGTTTACTAGTAATACATCACTGTTATTAAGCTGAAAAACTAACAACACCACGAGGTTTTGAAATTTAGATCTTAAATAAATTAAGATAAATCTTAACATAATGCTTTGATGTGTACGAAATTGTAAAATATGTAACAACGGAATCAGAGCTTATTTGTTTTTGTTTGTGTTTTTTGTTTGTTTGTTTCTCTGTTTGTTTTTTTGTTTGTTTGTTTTTAATTTTGTTCCATGATTTATAATCTTCAAAATATTGCAGATATTTCGGGAGGGGTTTCAACCCCCTGAACCCCCCCTTACCGTACGCCCATGTTCACAGGTAACTTTGGAACTGTATAATCGAATCTGAGATCGTTTTTCCAGGCGGCGATTTCTAATCATGCAATGCACTCTAAAGCAGGACGTTTAGCTGTTTCATTAATTATTATTAATGGCTTGGTTTCTGAATGGTTCGCGTGCAAGTGTTAACAAATATAATCCTTTAATAATTATTATACTCTTAATTTTTAATTTTTCAATTGATTATCGTGGGGGAAGCCACGGGACAGAAATGAAACTTGTCTTAATTTTTTAATTTTTTCTAATTTGGATTATTGAATTTTTTTAAATTTTGGATTGTTGAACTTTTTTAATATTGGGTTTTTGGAGTTTTTTAATTTTTAATTTTCATCTTTTAAATTTGTTAATTTTCGAATTTTGGATTTTTATATTTTGAGTCTTTGATTTTTTTTTTTGCATTTTTTATTTTTTATTTTTAAATTTTTTATTTTTAGATTTTTTTAATTTTGGATAAGCTTAATCATTGAGTTTATTGTTTTCTGTGCAGTCCGTTCCATCATAGCCCCACTAATTTCGTGACGATTTTGAGCGTAACGCATGTTTGGATTAGTTCTCGATTTACTCCTACCGCGGCTAAAGAAGTTTCGCTTCAAAAAAATATGACATGTCATAACATCCGAACCCTAATCATAATATACTATTTATCTAACTCTAATATATCCTTCGCCGTAGATACGAGACTAAGCTAGGATGCAACAGTGAGTGTACGAATAATTCATTAATTAGTTTCAAAAAAATATAAACTTGGAAGGTCTATCCATCACGTCAGAGATTAAAAACGCACTGGGGAGACATAAACGAACAGAACCGAATATGTGTTGAGAGCGATGTAGGCTATACAGGGAATGGAAACGTATCAATCCAGAGCTTATACGGCTGACGTTTTTCCCGCTGACCCGCTCCTCCTCCATATTATGTGATCCGTCTCACCCATACGTCATTCAAATCACATACCTATCAGGGGTGACAAATATCATCTGAATCCTGCAATGAGAGCTTTTTTGGCGTACATTTCAGCGATTTCGGTCGATGCTGGGACGTGAACTAGGAATGTAATTATTAAGTACCAGTGTGGGTGAGATTGTGTGGGGAAGGGAAAATGTCTGTCCGTCTGTCCGTGTGTCTGTACGCGTGATAACTCAAATGCGCTTTGTCGGATTTTCATGAAAGTTGTTATACGCATTTATAACATCCATGGGAAGAAGTCTGTTGATTTTGGACCAAATCGGTTGACCGGGTACGGAGTAATACCCAACTTAGTGCCTATTTTAACGGTGATATGTTAGAAAGAATTTACTAAATGCAAATTACTTATCATGACAAGATTTTTTATTTTTTTTTTTTTTGCACGACGTAACTAATTAGTGGCGCTTACGAATATTGATGCCGTGAATCGTAACTTGACATTTCCACACGTAATCTGGTTGCTATGAAAACAAAAGAAATCTCCGTGCGGTAAAAATTACAAAAAGCACAAGTGCCGTAAGTAAAACCATTATAATACAAGCCTTTATCGAAAGCCGGAACCTAGGCCCCCAGTTTGTGGCTACTTTAACAGGACAAATATTCGGTTCCCATAACAACAAACACATGAGAATCACTTTCTGAAATATAACATCCATCTTCAATAGTGTATGATATACATAATATTTTCAGCTAATATCTCAATTAATATAAATAAATTGTTATAAATATTCATCGTACAAAAAATAGCATGCAATACGCGTGCCGTAAGCGCATAACGGATCTCGGAAATAGAAAAAACTCGGCGCAAGCGCCACGTTTTTTGAAACTCTTTCCTCGATCCGTATGCACCGCTTACGGCACTTGTATCGCAACATACTATTACATTATCATATACGGTGTAGGAAATTGCAATACAGCTACCCATGACAAAAACCACCATTATTTATATACGCTTATCAAACTCGACCGTTAAACTGAGCGAGGTGGCCGAGAGGGTAACATCTTGGACTCGCATTCTGGAAGTCCCTAATTAGCCTACTCCAGGTAAAACAAACCAGTTCTAATTCAAATTTCACAGTACACATTTCCAGAATAAGGTAGCAAGGAATACACTATGTGCCTAATTATTGTTCTAACTGTTTTCTTTGCAGTCCGGCTCGGGTTTGTATATTGTGTGGGAAACTGAATCTTGTCAAATAAACTGTTAAATTATCTTCATTTTGCGTTTGAACAATACATGAGAATATTATAGGAGAAAAATTTCTCTGACACTGGGTTTTGAACACAGGACTTTTGGCTATTCGTGCCACTGCTTTATCAACTGAGCTAAGCCAGAGTTCATTTCACAGCGACAGATGGAATGTTAGCAGTACAATATCAGTGGAAGCATATATCTATCTTGAATGTTAACAGTACAATAACAGTGGAAGCCCAGTCACAAAAATCACTGATTAGTGTGCCTCACAGTACTGCATAAGACATAACTTGTCTGTCAGTGAGGTAGACCATCAAGGGCAATTAGTCATAGGAGAGAGGCTCCATCTGGCGCTGTGAATTGAACTCCGGCTTAGCTCAGTTGGTAGAAAAGTGGCACGGATAGGCAAAGGTCCTGGGTTCAAATCCAAATGTCAGAGGAATTTTTCTCCTGTAATATTCTCAGTTGGAATTTGTTTTGTTGAATTAGGAAATGTCCAATTCTGCTTGAATCCCCCAAAATAATATTTAATTAGAAACAATGTAAATACGAGGGATGTTCTGAAAGTAAGTTTCATCATTTCTTTTTCACATGGAAACTTTATTACCAAAACAAATACACCATGCAATCATGAAATATACCCCTTGCACTATTTTTCAACATAGTCTCCACCGCCAATGAGACATTTGTCATAGCTTGCAATCAGTTTGAAGAAACCACTCTGGTAAAACTCGGTGCCCTGCTATGCAAGGCCTTCTCCACCTCAGCATTGTTTTGGAAGTGACGTCCCGAGAGTGCGGCTTTCATTGCATGGAACAGGTGCCTTCCTTCACTGAACATGCAACACCAGCGACCAACAATTTGATGAGACATGACCTCTTCACCATACACAGTCTGTAGGCGTCCATGGATGATGGACACACTAGTCCTACATGCCCATTCATACCGGATAACAGCATGTACTTCCATTGTCGACCACGTTTTCAGTACACGTCCATCTGCCATTTGTACTCAAATAACCTCGGGCACGCCAGTCTACTGCTACTCTCTCTTCTTCGGGACTCTACTCATGCATCGTTTCTCCTCTGCTGACGCTCTTTCCGTCGTTGAACCAGCAATAGGTGTCGATTCTTATGGCAGTTGTTTGCTTCATCAGCTTTACCATCTTCACTTTTTTTTAAAAAGACGAAACTTACTTTTGGAACATCCCTCGTACATTTCGTAAAACGTTGGTAAGAAGAACTAACTTCCTTTGATAAAAAAATACTGCCCTGTATGATTTAACAATAATAATAACATGATATGACTGTGACAATGGTGACCGGAAGATAGAACAGTTTAACATGGCTCCGAACCAATGTTCAACCAATACGCAACCATGTCCTCACTTGGGTTGTGTATCTTTCGGGGATGCGATGTGATGTGGTAACTACATTCTCTTCAGTTTTACAACCAAGATACATACTAGGGCCGGTATTCATAGTCGCAATAAGTCGTACTTATATCCAAGTCGAACTTTAATCTCGTCTTAAGTTGAGTTTCTGACACAAACAAGTCGGACTTATGACGAAGTTACTTTATAAAGTCAGACTTGACAAAGTTGAGCTTATTGCTATTCATAGTCACTAAAGTACGACTTATTTGTCGAAATAAGTCGTACTTTATTAAGTCAAGGGTCCCCCTGACTTATTTCAGTTTAAGCCAGTACCATGGATAGTAATTTTGAGGATCTGGGCGAGGTATTAGAAGAAACTCACGCCCCAAAGCGTTATTTGCGAAACATGATGAGTCTATTCAAATTCTACAGTGACAATGAATTTAAAAGGAAATTTCGTTTCAAGCAGACACAATTTTGGAAATATCAATCGTCTATTTGGTCGGTACAACGCCAAAGTGAACTAAGCGCCAAACTCCATATTTTGAGAAAACTGAAGTTGAAGTTTGAGTGTTGTAAAAAAATCTTGATCAAAACGAAATTTCCTTTTTTCTCAACTGATTTTACTATCGTAGTATCGCTTAGTTCGTTATTGCAGACCGTAGGATATCAAAATCTGCACCATGGACTACCAATAATCTATATTTTGACAATTGGCGCTTAGTTCACTTTGGCGTTGCACCGACCATTTGTGTTGATAAATTTCATGTTATTTATCTCCTACGAGGGATTTGTATGTCGTGTATAAAATAATTCCACCTATTCCCTCGTATAAAATGTTCTTGTTAAAATATCAGCTCATAGCTTTGTCAAATCTAAAATTTATATTTGCCAATATTATAAAACATAATTAAAAAGTATATCTGTCAATTTTATAAAATAATTTTCGTATACTGGAAAATATATTTCGGCTATTCAGCCATCTTCAAGTCCTTTTCTTTCACCGGGTGATCTTACTCTGTTGGTTAATCCATTACAACAGGTGGAATTATTTTATACACGACATCAATCGCCTATCTTTCATCAGCATTTCTCTCTGCTGGCATTTCAGCTTCCTAAGCTGTTTTGAATCTCTCTAAAACAATAATTAATATCGAAATAAATAAATAAGCGTACCGGTATTAATTCTGAACGATCTCCAAGCTAATATATACGCAGAATATTCTAAAAAAAACTATTAATTAGTTTACTTACACGCTGCATAATATGACTGGATGAATTAAATTCTTTGCTTACAATGCACAGAGCCGTCTGTATTTTTATATCACGATAGCGAAATACGTACTCAGATGGCTTTGCATTACACGAAATCTGAAGAAAAAAAAATCTGAAATACGATTCGCTAATTCAGTTGTTACGGCAGTGAACGCGTGATTTTTCATATTATTGAGTTCAACTTTAGTATGTAGAATAAGTAGAGCTTTATGAAGTCAGACTTAATAAAGTACGACTTTAAAGAGGACTATGAATACGAAAAACATATAAGTCGACTTGTCAAATAAGTTCAGCTTTATAAAGTCGGTTCTTAAGTCGCCGACTATGAATACCGGCCTAAGAGACAAACTTTTATTTGGGCAGAGGAAGTTATGTGAATTTCACATCAGATTTTTATTTTTAGATTTATAAGCCTTACACTATATTAAATAGTATTGTTGATGTTTTACTATAACTTACTTGTAATTGTATCATACTTGTATTATATTGTAGCTTTGTATAATTTATTTTTGTAAAACTTCTAGTCGAATGGCAGAAGTCCCTAACTACGCCAGGTAAAACAAATCAATTCTAATTGAAATTTCACAGTACACATTTCCAGAATAAGGCAGCAAGGAATACACTATGTGCCAAATTATTGTTCTAACTGTTTTCTTTGCAGTCCGGCTCGGGTTTGTATAGGCTACTGTGTGAGAAACTGAATCTTGCTAAATAAACTCAAGGTATATAAAGCTCTGTTAAATACCCTTCAGGTGCATTATGTCGAATTAGGATATCTCCAATTCTACTTAAAATCCCCCAAATAATATGCAATATCACATGACTAACTGGTAAAAACAATATAAAATCATCTCGCGTGAAGTTGGTGGGCAGAAACTAACTTCCTTCAATGAAAATAATACCCTGGATGAATTAAGGATAATAACAATAATAATAATAATAATAATAATAATAATAATAATAATTTAACCGGATTACGTACGGCTTGGCGCCGTTTCTCCGCCCCCTCGGTTCATTTAACCTATGTGAATTTTGTTACGCTTATTTTCCGAGAGAGGGCAGAGAGATAGGTAAGCCCATCGCCTCTCAACCACCCCTCCGGAAATTAAGGTATTACTTGAACGTGAAAGGGCCGAGAAATTTCGTCCAGAGGCTCTAATTTAGGCTTGGAGTTCTTTTACGTACCGTAAATCTACGACACGGGCCCCCCAGCTTAAAGTCCCTCCCGGAGGACTCCGTGCCCGGGATTTTAATAATAATAATAATAATAATAATAATAATAATAATAATAATAATAATAATAATAATAATAACATATCCCGAATGTTATGATTGTGACAATGGTGTCCGGAAGATAGGACGAACAGCTTAACGTAGGTTCTGAACCAAAATAGAAGATTTTAAGGCAAATGCCTATTTTGTTCCTTATGAAATAACATGCATTTTTTAAAATATGTAAACATTTCATGACATATCACTTATATTTACAGAGTTCTATAGTGCCCTAAAATGCCTATTTGGACCTTTGTAGCCTATTTTTACTATTTTTGTGCCTAAAATGCCTATTTTGTACATTAAGAATAAAATTCAACTTTGTAGCTTTTACAATCATTTAATGGACATCCCTGAATGAAGGGCAGAACAGCAGAGGGTGGGTTTTTTTTCACAGAAACTTGATTTTCCCAAACAAATGTCGCCAAAGGAATGTTGACTGACGGGGAGGATTGGTTCAAAACAACAAGTAGCTGTTATATAGTAAGAAGGGACATATAATCCAAAATTGTTTTTGATAAATGTATTTTTAATTCTGTCTTAATTTTGCAATTATTAAGTGCCAGTATGGTACTTTATGAGATTGTGTGTGGGGACGAAAAATGTCTGTCCGTCTGTCTGTCCGTCCGTGTGTCTGTACGCGCCATAACTCAAATACGCTTTTTCGGATTTTCATGAAACTTGGAAAACACATTTATAATGTCAATGGGAAGAACCCTATTGATATTGAACCAAATCGGTTCACCGGTATCGGAGTAATTTAGTGCCATTTTAATAGATTGTATCGGATTTCCATGAAACTTGGCATACCCATTTATGACGTCCATGAGAAGTGCTCTGTTGAATTGGAACCTAATCTGTTGACCGGTACCGGAGTAAACCCCAATTTAGTGTCTACTTTAAAGGCGCAATAACTCAAATACGCTTTATCGGATATTTATGAAACTTCGTATACGCATTTATAATGTCCATGGGAAGACGTTTATTGATATTGGACCAAATCGGTTGGCCAGTACCGGAATAATGCCCAATTTAGTGTTTTTATGTTAGTATATAAGAAGTCGCGATAACTCAAATATGCTTTATTGGATTTTCCTGAAATGTTGTATACCCATTTATAATGTACGTGGAAAGACGTCTACTGATATTGGACCAAATCGGTAGGCCGGTACCGGAGTAAAGCCCAATTTAGTGTATATTTTAAAGACGCGGTAACTCAAATACGCTTTACCGGATTTTTATGAAACTTGGGAAGACGTCTATTCATAATGGATAAAATCGGTTGACCTGTTTCGGAGTAATGCTCAATTTAGTGCGTATTTTATTGTAATAAACGTATTCGAAAGAATTTATTAAAAAAATGAAAATCAGTTATCTTGACAACATAGCCTATTGTTTTACTGTGATCTTATAAGGCCTTGGAAATTAAAATACAGGTAGCTTTGACAAAAAACACCATTGATTTACATGCGCTTATCCAACTAGACCGTTAACAGGACCTAGGTGGCCGAAATGGTAGACCTTTCTTCTTCGGTAAGCCCTGCTTAATGAATAAATCTGGAGCTTAACTTGGAAATCAATTAAAAAAAAACATATTCTGCATATCATAATTGCAGTCATAACTGATTAAACAAAAACATACTGGCACTTTGTTACATCAGTTTACCTGATTTTATTTCTGTTAAGGATAGGTATACCACGTTTCTTACAGTAAAAAAGATCACGTTAGAGTTTAAGAGAATATTGTAGTATTTTAAAGTATATTTTCCGCCTATTTACACATTTTTAAAGGATATTTTAAGTGCCTATTTTCCCTTTTAAAAGCCTATTTACTTGTTTTAAAAGCCTATTTTAGGTGCCTAGAACAAATATTTAGGTATAATCATTACACAACTGTTAGACCGTTATTCCCCTAACTAATTAACAAATGTTGAGTGCAGTACCAAAAATCTTTCCCACCCTTCGTTAGAACACTCCCTCACAGGTAAGTACGGGAAGCAGAAATTAAATTCGAGTGGAAAATATCGCGAGTCGCTGAGCGTAGAAATTATCTGATTCCACTGCCCCCTGTCGTACAACTCGGAATGACAACTGCGAATCGGAAATCAAGATACCCGGAAACTCACACGATAAGCGGCTTATGTCCACCTGAATATTACATGATACAGTACTTCCTTTCCCCTGCGAGGGTAGGCAATACCCCCGACACACGACTGCCTCTTTTAAATATTAAACAATGCCGGCCTTTCATTCAATGTTCCTGTGTTGAAATACCCCCGTGAATTATACAACCGTATGATATACAATTAATATAATACTGATGATAACAATAATAATAATAATAATAAAATCAGGTAAAGTGATATAATAAAGCGCCTGAATGCTTTTGTTTCATCAGTGATAACTGCAATTATGATATGCAGAAAATAAGTTATTTTTGTAATCGATTTCCTAGTAATCGATTCATTAAGCAGGGCTTACGGACGAATAAAGGTCTACTGCAGTTTGATAAGCATTATGTGAAGGAATATGTGGGTACTGTTATTTGTCATAGCTAACTGTATTGCAACTTCCAAAGCCTTATATGAACACTGTAAAACAATACATCATGAGAACTGATTTGCATTTGATAAATTCTTTCTAATGTATTACCATAAATTAGCCACTAAATTGGTCATTACTCCGGTACCGATGAACCGATTTAGTGCAAAATCAGTAGGTTTCTTTCCATAGATGCAATAAATGCGTTTACCGAGTTTCATGGAAATCCGATAAAGCTTATTTGAGTTATAGCGCTTACGGACATACGGACAGACATACATTTTCCCGTTCCCCACACGACTTCATATAGTACCATCCTGGCACTTAATAACAATATTTCAATAGGAAAATTTCCTTTAACATCAGGATTTAAACGCGTGACCTTATGCTTTTCATGCCGATGCTCTACCAACCGAGCTACTCAGAGTTCAATGAAAGTTATCAGCATTAATCCGTATGGGACTTCATAAAAGTTATAACATTAACCGACTGATAACATTATCCGCGATTACATTAAGAGGCGTTCACCGATAAACTTCTAACAATTTTGCTCATTCTAATTTATACACTTAATTCCTTTATGCTCGAAACTTAGGAGGGATAGGCCTATCGGAATAGTGACCGATGTCGAATACGTAATGGGTACTATTTCAGGGGTGGATGAGGGGAGGACGTGTCCAGGGTATCAAATGGGGCCCTAAGCAAAGTGCCTGTGTGTTGAAAACAATCCATCCGGGGAACTTTCAGATTCTGCCTGCCTTAGATTTACAGCGACAACTGCTATTGACAAATGTGACATGAAGTGTCAGTCACGTCCGCTTCAACTCGACAGCGCTGCATTCGTCTTCATAAAAAAAAGAACAACGGCCAATTCACCCCTCACCCCAAACTCTAGTGGAATTGACAAACTGCGAAACACAAGCTGGTATTTCATGTATTAGTTCTACCCCAGAAACACCATTAACAGAGCCAAACACGATGACAAAAATATTGATAGATATATAGGCTAAGCGTTCATGAACCACAGATTCTTGTCTCTGTTGAGAATATTATAGGAGAAAAATCCCTCCGACACTGGGACTTGAACCCAGGACCTTTGGCTATTCGCGCCAATGCTCTACCAACTGGGAGAGAGATTCCATCTGGCGCTGTGAATTGAACTCCGGCTTTGCTCAGTTTTATAGAGCATTGGCGCGAATAGCCAAAGGTCCTGGGTTCAAGTCCAGTGTCGGAGGAATTATTTCCCTATAAAATTCTCAAAAATATTGAGTCCATTCGACACCTCAGTTTGGTAGAATTTCCACGCATGCTCCTTTTAAGAAAACTATTACTTACTTATTCAATGGCAATAGACAGTTCCACAGCAAGCTAAATGAATATTATCTATTTTATGGAACCCGAAGGTTCATTGCCGCGCTTACCTGAGCCCGCCATTCAACTCTGTTCTGTGCTAAGTCCATCCAACCATCCCTCGCAAAACCTACTTCCCTTAAATCTATCCTAATATTGTCCTCCCACCTAGGTCTATATCTTCCTAGTGGTCTTTTCCCTTCGGGTCTCCCAGTCAATACTTTTGAGGTATGTTTTTCCTCCCCCATGCGTGCAACATGTCCAGCCCATTTCATCCTCCGTGATTTAATTACCCTTACAATATACGGTGACGAGTACAGGTTATGAAGCTCGTTTTTATGCAGTTTTCTCCAGTCCCCATTTTCATCTCTCTTAGGTCCCAATATTTTCCTAAATACCCTGCTTATATAAATTATTTGAACCAATCTGTGACAACCATTTCCCTTCTCTGTCATTCTTTGTCACTTCGTGAGGTGTATGAAAAGATGGAAATCACTGGGAGCGAAGTCCGGGCTTTAGGGTGGATGTTTATACACCTTTATGCGGCTTTATTTCCAAGTAGGCTACTGTATGTCATTCAAAATTTCGTTTTTAAGGGTTTCGTTTCTAACTCAACTGTACTGTGTTGTACTGGTAGTGTTCCCAGCTCACAGGATAACCAGTTCGAGGGGGTGGCATTACATAACTTTATCTTTTAAGCAATAAGACATGTTTCATCCCTCAGTTAAGCTGCAGCTTTTGATTTATGAATAACAGTGTTGACATGCAGTGACTGCTAGTGTAAAATGAAAAGACCTTTCACCATAGATCAGTAAAGACTTCCAAAAACACTCTAACTCGTAACTGAGTAGCCTATGGAGTATTGTTTAATGGATTCCTAAAGTAAAGTAAAAACCATTAAAAACTTTGTTACTGGTTGAAAAAATAGTTGCTTCCAGTCTATCATTGCATTAGCCTATGAGTGGTTCAATGATTCACAGGTAGGCCTTATTTTATGAATAAATAGCTTCTAATTAGGTAGATTTCGAAGAAAAATCTACCTATTGCAATGGATACCATGTCATGATTTTCGAAAAATTATTTCATATCTTTACGTTTCATGCTCCCCTGAGTACGAAACCACCGCCCGTTCAAAAAAAAATTGTGATACAGTATATATATATATATATATATATACATATATATATATATATATATATATATATATCTTTACACGATAGCGGCCGTAATTTTGAAGATATTTGAACCAAATTTTAATATGTTATTTCTAGGCCCAATAGTTCGGACAAGTTCGTTAATGAGCAAAATTGGCCCAAGGGGGTGGTCGGGGGAGGGGGTTGAAATTTTTAAAAATGTATATCTCGGCCCCTATGAAGTATAGAGGGAAACTTTGTTTGAATAAATTAGAGTACTCCCTATGGAGTTCACAGTGACACCAACGATTCGGGGGTTCGAGTGAGGGTGGAGGTGGGGGTGGGGGTGGGGGATGAAAATTCGAAACTTTTGAAACCACGTGTTGTGGGGTATCGTTGAAAAGCTCTTGATGAGTACTATACAAATCAATAAATAGTTTCTTGATAGCTCTCATATGACGCGAGATTTTAATGTTTGAAAATAATAACACTTATTAATATCATAATTTTGTCTTGTTTAGCGGCTTTGCTAATTTTATTCATTGCTGATCTTGCGCACGGCCTCCCAGAATATTATATCCTATTCTTGTTATCAAAACAAATGATTGTAGGCTCTTCCTCTTTACTGCAGGTTTGCCATGCCAAGGCTAAAAAAGATTAGTGCTGCGCAGCGATAATAAATTAAACCAAAAGCACTTTGAAATCTACCTCAGCCTGTAGGCCTGCCTAAAGGGATTTTCTGTTTTGTAGTGAAGTATTTTATACATGAATAAATAACCTTCATTTAATTCCTTCGGCTATTGTTATCAATCAGCTAATATTATCAAATTAGCTGCATCCCGAAGTGATCACAATAAGCGGCGTGCCTTGTATTTTTGTTTCAAAGTCTCAATTTTCGGATAAATAAAGGAAACAGGATAAATTTAAATATGTGTAATTTTAAATTATATCGTAATGCTATGTACATTAAGAAGGGCAACAACATAAAAATATTTTCAAATTCTCCCCCACTGTAGTTAGGAACATCGTAAACACTGTAGGTTTTTAATGTTACAGGATTAGATACAAAATATGAACTCTGACAGCCTCGTTTTCAGCTTTTTAAAAAACCAAACTGTTTAATACGCATAACGTTCAGTATCATTTCAAATGCAATAACGAAATATCTGTTTCTACGGCATTCCATCCCAATAGATTTCCGTTCTGGATATTTCTAATTGACAGCTATCTAATATGGTAGAGATAACCGTTGTTCCAATCGGGAGAACGCACAATCATGTCCGTTACCATAGCAATAACCAAATTCCGACTGTCACATTTAGTAAAACAAAAGCCCACATAGGTGGCCATGATCCAGAAACCTCATTATAGCCAACACAGTTCCTGCCAACTATCACTTCTAATTCACTGCTGCCAACTTGTGCGCAAAAACATAATTTAGACTTTAAAATGCAGTTAAGTGAAACAGCCGTTTAAATTATACAACGGAGTTAATTTAGTTTGCACATACTAAAAAAGTAGATCCCTTGTTTTAGTGGGGGGTGAGTAATGTGCCGCCCAATAACACTTCGGATAAATGTCGCATGCGAAATAAAAACAAAAACCTCCCCAAATAAAGCGATTAAATGGAATTCAAGGGGATGTGCGAAGTGTTAATTTAAGGGGTGGTTTGGTTTCAATGACCTCATTACTTGGATGAATAATTTAATTGTAAGGGATGAAAACAGAGCAATTAATTCAACTGATGTAGTACGATTTTTGCAGAGTTTTATAAGGGATGAAATGCTGTCAGATTATGCAGCTTTTTTTTAATTACATGATCGGTCTTGCAGCAGCAAGATGTAATAAATTCATATGACTTTCTCTACCTCAAATAAAGACCAGGGCTGTCCAAATTTTGAAGGCAAGAGATTACTTACTTATTTACTCACTGGCAAGAGAGCAGCGCTTCTCAACCTGTGGTGCAGATGGTCCGCAGATATAATTAGAAAATATAAAGCAAGTGGAAAGTAGAGAAGTAAATTTTTTCACATATTTCGTTATAATGACCTATAATTAATGCCCCAAATATTCAATATTAATAATATAGGCCTTCTATTAAAAATGGGATGCATAATGAGTTGTCTATAATTTTTTTTAGACATTTTAGAGGTCTTAGGGTCCAAAAAGGTTGAGAAACGCTGCAACAGAGAATTCGTAAGTAAGCTAAACGATTATTATCTATTTTATGGAACCCGAAGGTTCATTGCCGCGCTTACCTGAGCCCGCCATTCAACTCTATTCTGTGCTAACTCTGTCTAATCAACCCTCACGAATCCTACTTCCATTAAATCTATTCTAATATTGTCCTCCCACCTGCGTTTAGGTCTTCAAGAGGTCTTTTCCCTTCGGGAAAAGTTGGGAAAGCGTTCAAGTTTGTTAAAGGGCAAAATAGGACCAACAAGAGATGAGGTCTAGAGATGTTACAAGAAAAACTACGTACAAATTTTCCTGGAGTCGCACCATGGTAACGAACATAATAGATAGTCTTTGTGCGAAATCTACCTAACAGTAATTATCACGGGCCGATCAGTATGTCTTGAAAGAAAGCATGCGGCCCGCGGGCCACCTATTGGTTAGCCCTGGCATAAACAATGCTGTTTTTTAACTTTACATTCCCATACAGAATACCGTACGATACCTGCATTTAAATAGCTTAAACAACAAACAATTTAGGTCTAAAATTAGAACATTTATATAATTATTACTTCTGTTTTCTACTATTGCTGTTATAACATTTTTCATATTAAAATTTAAAATTTCGATAGAACTTAATTTCTTTGTTTTTTACTAAAATTTGAACAAATAAATGGTTATGTATTAATATTGTATTACCTTGTACCTTTGTATTGTAAAAGAACATGTTCTAACCTTTTATACATAATATTTTGTCATACTTCTCCAAATTATGTATTGTTTTAAGTATTTGTTTAGTATAAGTTTTTCTAATATATTGAACTGAACCACCCCCGAACACAAGCTCTGCTTCTTCGGGTGGTGTATCAACTTTTTATGTATATTTTTCGTGTAATTTGAAACAATAAATTGTAATTGTAATTGTAATTGTAAATATAAACTACAAAATATCGTTTGCGTTGTTCATGATCTCAGGAAAACAGACAGGTAGGCGAATATGTTTACAAATTGTATTCTATTCACAGAAGGCTTTGTATCTGTACTTGTGAAACACGCTGTGAGTTTTTAAAAACATTTTATCGTATATGTCGGTGCTAGTTGGTCTTTTGTTACAAATGTAGAAACAGTTGAACCGAGGAAAACATAAAATATCTCGTTCCGAAACGAACAATTGAAACTGCACAAAATCAGAAGCCTCCTATATACCGGTATAAACTTTTATGTTGTAATTTTAACTTACAGTGAAAATATAAACTGTTTTCTGTTTCTCGGAAGCTAACAATATTAACCCTCTGACGGCTGTGTCCGAATGTTTGCTCTTTCCTTCCCAGCAACACAGAATCCGTTTAACACGACTACGTCACAATGCACATATAGGAAACTCAAACACAAGAAATTTACCCTCCTGACATTTTCTGAAACGAGACAAGCTTAGAACTTCGTCCCCCTGGGAAATTATAAAGAATGTAAATACTTTCTTCTTTGTAACAGTCAAATGTTTTAAAGAACATTATATTTTAAAAGTTCAAGAATAATAGTTCAAAGGACAAATGTCGAAGTTTCATAAATTTTTGTTAAGCATTTTCATAAATGCTTTACTGTGGCTTATTTCTGGATGAATACAGTGTCCGGAAATCAAAATATGAAATATAAAGGTCACAAATAATCTTAAAGTATTTTTGTTTCTTCTTTTATATGTTTTATGCTATGTAAAAATAATTTTCTTCTGGAAGGCATAGGAAACAGATTCTGGTGTGGAATCAGCACTGCGTACGGCCTCAACACAATCATAGGAAGTCCAATTAATCTATATTAATAAAAATGAATTGCCAAAATGTATGTTGCCGCATCACTTGAGAACGGCAAGACCTATTTGGCTTTTTTTTTTTTTTTTTTTTTCGTAATTGTCAGGACAAAGGTTTGTATGAAAGAAATTTTTTGGAAAATCCATGCAAAAAAGTCGAAAATGTGAAATGAGGCATAGTTAGAGAGTTCTGCTGTCACATGTTTTAATAACAAAATAGAAGTGCGACAAAAAGAAGTGTGACATTGGCACATGTTTTCATAACTAACAAAAAAAAAAGTGTGAGCCTTGCAACCAAGCCAAATCGAAAGTGTGTATGTATGTGTGTGAGTATGTATGTACCCTATACAAATCTACATTTCTTGACCAATTTGCACACATGACCACTTTTTCATTTAAAGTTCTACATACATACATACATACTAAGGACCTAGAGTTTCAAAATCGGAAGTCCTCCATAAGTTAATTTCAAATTACAAAATATAAAACCCGGGCGACGACGGGCCTTTTAAGCTAGTAATAATATAAAAATGAGCGAAGGATAAATTATTAAATATTTTTCTACGCCGCCTGTTAGTTAAATATGTAATCTGTTTGTCCCATCTTGATCAGTTATAAATGAAAAAGCCAACCCAAAAATTTCACTTTATTGGAGTTAAAAATGGAGGGGCATGCACAACTTTTATAATTTTAACAATTATTTGAATATATCTGATGTTTAAAAACAAACTGTTGCGATGTTACAACATATATTAATTCCCATCTTTCAGAATACGGTACTCGATTGGTGCAAAAACCATTTCAGACAGAGAAAAGTATATTCGAACTTTTCTTCGCGTTTTATTTATAGTTTATAATTTAATACCAGTTCTAATTACCGTATTTTTCGGACTATAAGACGCGGCAGACCATAAGACGGTTTTAGGTTAGAAATTTAAGGAAAAAATTAATGTGATTCTAAATGTAAATACAATCATTGCATACACTTTCTAGAATGGATTCAGTGCTCAATGTCAGACTGTTTAGAGGTCATTGCCTTCATTTAGTCCACCTCACAGAGACAACTCCTTTTATATGCAAGAACCCAACAATTCCTTCCGTTTCACCTTGTATACCCTCATTTTACTGATTGTGACAAATGAACTGATGTGCAGTCAGTGGAAAAATTTGCAACTAATTTATCATTACAACATCTTCTTTATGATTATGGTATTACAGGCAATATTTACCGTATTTTTTTTCAGTTTACTTCGGACTATTAGACGCACCCAGACTAGTATTCAAGGTAAAAAAAAGTGCGTTTTATGCTCCGAAAAAAAGGCAATGCATTCTGCTCTTTATTTACCCTAATGTACTTTAGCCTAATATTAATGTAACTTATATTTATAATTAGACTTCGGATTTTAGGTAAAAACCTATTTTAATCCTAAAGTGATATATGGACGAAAACTTGTAAATGCATGTTTCATATGTGACTATGCTTAAAACTGGTACTTTTATAGGACCTAAAACAGCCTATTTTTACGTTAGAGCCTAATATTACCTTTTTGCTTGTTTTTTCCTCTTAAAGTTCAAAATATATATATATATATTTTTTGTTATAAATTAACTTATAGCATTTATTTTCAGTTCGTACAAAATGTTTAGCTCGGAATGTGCAGTACATGACACATTTGTGACGTGGTTAAATAGTAAGGAATGTTTCGTCTTCAGTAGAAAAATTCCTTGGAATTCCTAAGAAAATGTAGTGTTTTCTCCCGACTCCCCAATCCAGTAAAAAAAAAACAAACAAACAAACAAACCAACAAACTAACGTAGTTCTCTGAAAGACTGAGGGATGCAAGGGGTTGAATATGCTAGAATGATATGCGTAGCTTCTGGGGGCAGGGATTAGGTTTTCACTGTTATGGTAGTAATAGAGGCCCTAGTAATAGGTCTACCATAGGCCTATATCTATGTTTTATCATGATTAATGGTGTCTTCAATAAATATAATATTCTGCATTGCAATTGAGATATTTCAGATAATTGACAACTTAACGATTTTATATGAGACTATTTTACGATTTTTAGAACATATTTTCCAATTTTTAGAGCCTATTTTAGGTGCCTAAAACAGCATTTTTAGCGACCTAAAAGTCCGAAGTCTATTTGTAATATATAGAACATATATATAAACAGATAAATAAATATATTATATGTATACCGTATTCCCTCTCTTAAATGCTCTAACACCCAATATAGAAAAACTGTATGAAAATAAAATATATAGGTTGTCTTCTTATCTCCCAAAGGAAATTATGAAGAGACTACATTGTTTACGAGAAAGCTGTTGCGATATTTATTAAGATATCTGTACTATTTCCCGGAAGAGACATTCACGATGAATTATTAAACTGCATTATTCCTCGCTACAATGCATTTGCATGAATATAGGGCGCACGCTGGCAGTTTTATATTAAGCGACGCACGCCATAAGCCATTATGCAATAGAAACTAAGATGTAGGCCTAATATGTTTTGAAAAAAAATCTCATAACCTCAATCGCTCTTCATTTATCATTTCGTATGACTAGGTCTATACATCCGGTCATGAAAACCACCATTAACGGCCGTGGGTGTCGGCATGCTGACCACATGCCCCCCAATCCTACCATCTGCCTGTGGTAGATGACGCAGCGGTTGGATGGTAGGCCAAGTCCATCCAAGGATGTAGCGCCACAGAGATTAGTTTAGTTTTAAGTCTATACATACTCTCGGCTTTGAGGTACAATATTAACTTTTTATAACAAACATATGTGCAAAAGAGTAGCCTTCATGGATTTACTTACTTACTTAGTTATTTACTCAATGGCAATAGACAATTTCTAAGCAAGCTAAAGGCATATTATCTATCTTACGGAACCCGAAGGTTCATTGCCGCGCTTACCTGAGCCCGCCATTCAACCCTATTCTGTGCCAACTCCATCCAATCATCTCTCACAAATCCTACTTCTCTTAAATCCATCCTGATATTGTCCTCCCACCTGCGTCTAGGTCTCCCGAGTGGTCTCTTCCCTTCGGGTCTCCCAGACAATACTCTTGACATATGTCTTTCCTCCCCCATGCGTGCAACATGTCCACCCCATTTCATCCTCCGTGATTTAATTACCCTTACTATATCCGGTGAAGAGTACAGGTTATGAAGCTCGTCGTTATGCAGTTTTCTCCAGTCCCCATTTTCATCTCTCTTAGGTCCGAATATTTTCGTGATAATCATAACGTCGGATAAGGGACTAGTTTCCTTAGAAACTGAAAATACTTCACATGTTGTTTTCTGTGCGGTACGTCATACTAGCATAAAATTTAAACAAGTGTTGGCCGATATTTTAATCATTAAACTACGTTTCGTCTCCGTCAATTAATCTCTGGGGTAATTTATATCTACTTTTTTCTACCCATATCATAAGTACTAAAAGTACCGGTAATATAGGTGTTCAACACCGAAATTCAAAGTCGCTTTTTCAAGATAAATACAAGTTTTGGGGCCCCCCTGAATCCAAATTCCTCTTTTCAGAAATTGGAAACATGTCTGTGTGTTTGTGTGTCTGTCTGTGTGGATGTCTGTGAACAGGCTAGATCCAAAACGGAAAATCGTATGAAAACAAAATTTCGTATTTGGGTCAGGTACCTTCTGAAAATGTGAGCCGAAAACTGGCGACAAGATCATCTTATTTTTAAGGGTACTTTACTTGAAGAAATTTTCGTTTTTCGTGATTTTCTCGAAAACGGCTCTAACGGTTTTCTTTAAATTTTGCACATGGATTGCTTATACTAAGGGCTAAAACTTTTATTAAAAACATTTTTTCGACCAAATTCTCTGAAGACGTCTTGTAACTAAAAATCGTACGAAAACAAAATTTTGTATTTGGGTTAGGTACCTTCTGAGGCTGTGACACGAAGATTGGCGACAATCTTCTCTTATATTTAAAGGGTCTTTATATGAAGAAAATGTTTTTTGCTATTTTTATTTACTATTTAGCTCATGTACCAGTGACAAATCCAGCACAAAAGTGTGAAATTTCAACCAATCGGAAATTTCTGTCGTCGTACGTTCATTTTTTTATTACTTTCATTTCATCTCACCTACGTCCATTTGTTTTTATGTAAACTAATAGGACAGAACACTGTAAGCTGCATATGAGCAAAAGGAGATAAGAAAATAATAAGTATACAATTTTACGTGCGGTGAAGCATTATAAATCTGGATAATATGGTAATAAATAGGCCTTCAATATTAATAAGACTCAACTGTAACAGCAAGGATTTAAAGCAAAAAAATGAAAGAGACTTTATGGAATTTTGGAAGTCCAACATGATCAGCTCGTCGGCAATGGCATGTCTTTAACGTATTAGAAAGAAGTGAAAATTTTACGAAAAAATGTTTCCAGAAAACCTTGTTTCCAACTTTGGTTAAGTAAACTGGCCACCCCGTTCGCCCGATGTATCGGTGAGTTTTTCTGTGGAAAGTCCAGAAATCAAAAGTGAACGCTAACAGGCCTGCAAATAGGGGTAATTCAGAAACTGAAGAAAAATAAAAGTTTGCAAAGAAATTGATGTCATAAGAAGAGAGTTATATTAAGTGTGAGCGCTGTTTTCGGAGATTGCATTACCAATAATGGTGGTCACCTAACGGAGATGATTTACAAAAACAGATATGTATTAAGGATTGAAGTGAAGTTTTCTTTCAAATGGTCTCCACTCTTCATGATTAAATAAAACGTTCAAAATGGGCCACCGACTCTGCCGTACCCTGTAGCCTACCTTTTAGTAATTGAAATGCTATAAATTATGAATGACCTGACAGAATCACACAAATAATATGTTCATCACACTCACCCTTCTGCATGATGATCCATCTTTTGGCGTCTGGTCCGATGCGACGGTCCCGAAGATTGTGGGCTGCAACAAAAACAATAAAACAGATGGTCAAAATGGGGAAAAGTGTGTCAGATAAGATATTTACATTTCATCGTTTCAAAATACATGTAAACAGACAACGCCACCTATTAACAAGACAGTATTCAGTTGTGAAATTAATTGCCATAGCAACCGGGGAAAAAAAGCATTGTACGACTTCGGGTTCCACAAAATAGATAAGATTCCTTTAGCCTGCTTAGGAATTGTCTATTGCCATTGAGTAAGTAAGTAAGTAAGTAAGTAAGTAAGTAAGTAAGTAAGTAAGTAAGTAAGTAATCATATTCATTAAAACAGAATATCAATTGAAATGAAAAAATTCCCTTTCGGCAGGCCTATAGGCTGAGATAGATTTCGAAGTGCTAAATCTCGCCTTATATGAGAGCTATCGAAAAACCAGTTATTGATTTGTAGAGTACTCATCAAGAGCTTTTCAACGATACCCCACAAGACGTTAAAAATTTCTAATTTCCATCCCCCACCCCCACTCGTACCCCCAAAACCCCCGAATCGTTGGTGTCACTGTGACCTCCATAGGGAGTACTCTAATTTATTCAAACAAAGTTTCCCTCTATACTTCATAGGGGTCAAGATATAAATTTTTAAAAATTTCGACCTTCTCCCCGACCCCCCTTGGGCCAATTTTCATCATTAAGGGACTTGTCCGAACTATTATGCCTAGAAATAACATAATAAAATTTGGTTTAAATATCTTCAAAATTACGGCCGCTGGCGTGTAAAGATATATATTACTTATATATCACAAAAAAAAATGAATGGGCAGTGGTTTCGTACTTAGGGAGGCATGAAACGTAAAGATATGAAAGAATTTTTCAAAAGTCATGACATGGTATCGATTGTAATAGTTAGATTTTTCTTCGAGATCTTCCTAAAAGGCTAACCAATTCAAACATTATGAGCATCATTAGTTACAAGAATCTACTGGAAAACATAAAGGTTCTAAACCCCGCTAAAGGGTGTGTAAATAAAGCTAAGAAAAGATCTAAATATTTTTACAACCGAAGATCGATTATCTGAGTTAATACGAACAAACCTCCTATAAAAGAAAACCAGGACACAATATGGACTAACTTACTGCAGTTTTGTTACCATAGCAACGGATAGAGACGTACACAGCAAATTTTATAGGATATTGCTTGGAGTGAGTGCCGAAGATTCTAGGTTAAAACTGCACCAAACCATACCCCTAGTGTTAATGAACTCAAAGCCAGTAGTAATCAGAACAAAGCTTTTAAGCAGTGATTCTGAAGCAGAACGTTCTCATCATTAGCATGTGTGAGATTCCTAGTCTAATTGAAACACAAGTCAACATCTCAAACGTCTGATCTCTCTGTGCCTCCTCACGCATGCGTTTATAGCTTGGGATTCCTCACACACTAGGCCTCTTCTGAAAAGCCATGGCATCTAAGAAACAATTGCATGCAGCACTCGAAATATGAACCTCATTCATTTAATTTTGTTCGAGACCAAATAATTACGAAGGGGCCTTGGATTTTTATTTAAAGTTATACAAAGTTAAGTTTTATAACCATTCATTTTACAGTAGTCTAAAGTATATTATTTTAAAGTACTCTATCCTCGGTGGATACACAATTGTGCCGATTTGAACAGTTCCTTCGGTAAAAATAAATAAAGAAAATACGATGTTATACAGACAAATAACTTTCTCTACCCTAAAAAATTAGGAATGCATTTTCTCTCCTCAAACAATTCAAATATATATATATATATTTATATATATATTTATATTTATTTATATATATATATATATATATATATATATATATATATATATATATATATATATATAATATTTAAAGTGAGAAAAGGCAATGAATAATTTAAAGTGATAAAATGCATTTTGAATTTACAGTTTTTATTCTACATGTAAAGTCATATTTTGGACTATTTTGTGGTCTTGGTCATATTTTGTCCATACTTGTAATTTAATGTCATATTTCAGTTATAAATTCGATAAAAGAATACAATTTTACAGTGCATGTACTAGGCTACATACATAATTAAATTTGAAATGTATTTAATTAATTTTATGTTTATGTCAAATTAATATGTAACTTAAATTTTAAAATTAATGCATTTCTTCATATTTTACAGTGACACGCAAAGTCTACAAAATATTACGAGTATTTGGAGCTATATACAGGCCTATATATGAAGTATATTATACATATGTAAATCACTTAATATAACTTAGTAAATGCTGTATATGCAACCAAGCGAACAGTATATACAGAAGAGGACCAAGTATGGAACCTTGTGTAGTTGACACAGCATGTGATCCCCTCGCGGGATTCAATTGATAGAAGGGATTATATCCTGGATATGGGCACTGCTACTGATGACAGGGATGCTCCCTCAGGGCTGTATCACTTCTTCCCCCGAGGTACGCTCTGTACACAATAAACATGCCTGTATCCAGCCAGCTTAGTGGTGTGAATCGAGCTTTTGTCAAACAGATAGGTAAATCTCATTAATTCCATTCGCATTTCCTATCGTTGTGCCAATTCACATGAAGGAAATGTGGTTTTCACGATTTTCTAGGGAAGTGACTTCCAACGATTTTGTTTTCGTTTAGGAAAGTATCTGCGTATTTCGCATTTGCGATAATACTACCTTGTAATCAATATACGGTACTTAGGGCCTGTACGACGACCTGCTGATATCATATTTATCTGCTAGATAGAGAATCTATCTGGAAGTTGGCCAAGAATTGCGTATTATGATCTCCTGACAAAATCTGTCTGGCAAGACGACTTCCAGATAAGCTAGCAGGAGGATGGAGTGGCTGACAAGCTTCCAACTGCTAGTTAGGGAATCTTGGTTGAAACAAGATGGCAGTACGGCGAACCTTTCTGGCCACCTGAATTTTAGAACTGATGCCGGAAGATTTAATTTACACAAAAAAATGTCATTTTATGCTCACACATGAATGAAATAGAATTGAACAAATCGATTAATCCACTTAAAACGATATGTTCTTGTGTAATTTAATTGTACAAATACAAATCCGAGCTGCAGCACCTGGCGGACGCCTACCGAACTACAACAAACACACCTCTTTGCTCAATGAGCTAAGGATCACTTTACAAAATTTTACTGCGTTCTTGCAGATAGCAGTTCAGCGGTGGTATTACAACATATCTTCTAGTTAAGCTATCTGGAAGTCACGTATCGGGAGGAATTGTCGGCAGGTGGTTATACAGGCCCTTAAAGTTTTTCGGCTGAGTAGCAAGCCACGTATGCACCGCTTCCTTCATATGGTTGCATATGGTTTGTCACTTCATCGTCGGTCACCCTTCGGTTTGTCTGAATCATGATATGCACTTACTCAATGTTGGCGTCACTAGTGAATGTGGATGGGCGTCCTTCATACTTGTACGGCTATTTTTGAACTTCTCTATCCATTCGTACACGCTTTGCCGTGGTAAAACATTGCCCCATATTGTGAAGGAAAGTCTTCGATGGATTTCGGCTACTGGTGTACAACTTCAGATGACAAAAAACGGATTGATGTTTAATGTGCAACAGAACAACACGCAGTGGAATCATAACGGTCAAACATTCCACAAGCGGAGACAAATGAACAATATGTAGATATGCGCGAGGAGAAAGTGGTACAGCCAACCTACAAAAGATTAAACAAAAAGTGTGGATACTTATTGATTTAACATCGTAATTTCCACGAGACTAGGAAAGTTCTCATACACTCTCATAATTCTCATTCTCATAATATGTTATTTTATTATCAACTGAAATATTGTTCAAATATAAAATGTTGAGTTAATTGAAATAATTTTGTTTAGCAATTTTATAGCATATTTATATCCTGGATCCGTATGGTCCACCTTTTTGGAGGACAGATGATTGAATCGTAGGTCTACTACTGCTTTATGCGACTATTTCCTTAAACTCTTTTTAAAACATTTCAAAATACCAAAATCTGTTAAGGCAATATCCAGAGCGCTACCACAGTATAGTATAACAGTAGCGAAGCTTTAATGAAAGGAAAATGCATCCTTTTGACAGATCGGTGCGACACTAGCACCCCAAGCGGCCGGCAAGATTGAACTAGCAAACAGCCATTTTTAGCATTGGAAAGATACGAATATATGGCTGTATTTCTTCTTATTTTTAAAATTACTAGAACGAGATTATTACCGGAAAGGCATACTGGTGAACTCACCAAATCATAGACTTTATGGTAATATAAAGAAGTTGTAGTTTCAAGATCGATGACATTGTATATCTTATAAAGTATCAGACCGGTTTCCCGATGTGGTCTAGTATGGATGCAAGCGTGATAATCACAAATTGGCAATTTAATTTAACAAATAACTGTTTTTGCTTACCTCTCAGGATCTTTAGGGAACCTGAAGAAAGATAAATCGAGAGATTCCTTTGGTTCCATTGGCTGTTGGTGCAGTTTATAGCACTACAAGCATTTCCATAAAATATTGTTGACATTTTTCCACTGCCTTCTAGATTGTGCATTTTTCATAAGAAACAATGTAACAGATTGTGTTATCTCTCGCTCACCGCTACGAGAGCTGCAGTCGCGCCGGTTGAAAAAAAACTGTATGGAGCTTCGCTACTGTTATACTATACTGTGGCGCTACTGTCACCCCTTATGCGCATCAATTAATTTCTCACGCAAATTATAAAACCAAACCGGACCGCTAAGAAAACAGTCAACACAATAAATAGACTAATGCTTTATTTCTTTTTTGCACTCCTTAGGTAGTTAAGTGGTACTTACGAACGTTGTTTACATGGCTCGTAAGTTGACATTCCCACACAGTCTTGTTGCTAAGGACGGTTGCGATGAGGTTAAATTACTTACGGTCCAAGCGCTACGTCATAATTCATTTTGATACACTTCATAATACATGCCTTTATGAACAAGGCCCCCAGGACAAATTTCCGGTTCCCATAACAACAAACACATGCGAATCACTTTCTGAAATAAACATCTATTTTCAAGAATGTATTTACATAATATTTTCAGGTAATATCACAATTAATATAATTAAATTGATATAAATAATCATCGTGCAAAAAATAGCATGCAACACACGGGCCGTAAAGGTATTTACGGGTCTCGAAAACTTAAAAACCCTCGGCTGCGCCTCGGGTTTTCAATCTGTTTCCTCGACCCGTAAACGTGCCTTACGGCACTTGTATCGCAATATACTATTATAAAACATTTCAAAATACCAAAATCTGTTAAGGCTGCCTTGAAACTGCAGAATTATGACGTTTATGAGGAGGTGCACTGCATTGCCATGGATGGAGGAACACGAAGAGCAGACATCATTGCAATAGACAAAAACCGAACAGCTGGTTTAATAGTAGACCCTACAGTCCGCTTTGAGACTGAAGAAGATCAACCTGCAGCTGTTGATAATGAGAAAAAGAAGATATACGAACCAACCATTGAGTACTTCAAGAACAAATACGATTTGAAAAATGTTGAAGTCATTGGACTAATGGTTGGTAGTAGGGGAACAATAACAAAGTTCTTTATTAAATTTCTGTAAACGTTTCTCATTGTCACAAAATCTGTACACTGAAGTGGCGTTATTATCACTTAAGGGATCCATCCAAATCTTAAGAAACCACCTGTACAATAACAACAATTAAGCTGGACAGGTTTCCTTTCTCCAAGTTTAATGGTTTTATTACTGATTATTTTAATTTTAATTTTCCTGTCATTATGTTTATGATCTAACTTGTAATGAAAGCTTGTAATTTTTTTTTTTTTTGTGTAAGTGTATACTTTGTTGAAAGTTATTCTTTGTCTGCAAGGCAATCTGCGTTGTGCAGAAAGATAAATAAATAAATACCAATACTGAAATCATTGTCACCCCTTATGCGCATCAATTAATTTCTCACGCAAATTATAAAACCAAACCGGACCGCTAAGAAAACAGTCAACACAATAAATAGACTAATGCTTTATTTCTTTTACACAATTCTGGCTATTTTACATGCTTTTCTTGCGAGTTATTTTCCCTTGTTTTATTACAAATTTAAGGCAAACTACTGTATAAAACACGATACAATAAACATTTAAGAGTTATAAATAACGCAAAATTCTTAGAAAATAACATAGACTTTCACCAAAAAATAAAACGATAGATACATGGACCTATTTAGGCTATACAATTAGGACCTACATCCTAATTTTATCAAGTGCCGGTTTACAAAGACCTAACACCTGAACCTTTTATGATGTCTAAAGGATGGCTATATCCTAGACATTTTTTCCTATTACCTATGAAAATACGTATTCTTTTTCGCCGAAGTTCGAACCGGTTACCAATTGGATTTCTGTGCAAATGCTCTACCAACTTCGCTAGCCGTAGTTCGGCCAACGTCGCCAGATGTAATTTCTCTCCTGTGTTTGACCTTGTATCGACTTAGCTGAAAGAAACTTACGTCATATATTTGTCAGTGGAATTATTATTCTAACATAATGTCAATTCTGCGTCGCGAATAGAAGGGTAAGACAACTGAATATGCATATCCCGCGATACAACCACTCAGCCATTTCATAAAATATGGGCATTTTTCCCTCAAAGAGAGAAGTTATAGAATTATTGTAATAGGGTGGTCAAAAATAAGTTTAAAACCTCAAATTCTCTGAATATTAAGGACTTGGGTGTATCTGAAGTGGTTTCATGTGTAATATCTGTCGATTTACTTATTTATTGCGTTGAGTTACTTTTTTTTTGCCATTCTTAGCATGATTTTAACACTCCTTAATACCAAGTAGTCAAGAGTAATCAGCTATATCCATTTTCATTTAAGAAAATATACATCTTAAGGTACAATTTGGTATAAGATTAACTTAAAAAAGTATGTGTGGTTAATTACTATGTAAAATAACAAACAAGTGACTTTTTGTCCCACCCGTAATGGTGACAGTTTTGTTAAATTATTATTGATGAGTTAAATAAATGTTCTGACAACCTGGAAACAGTTTATAATTTGTATTTAATCCGTCATACCTTCATTAATAACAATATTAAGACCCTAACAGTAATAGCAGAACAGCAAATGGACTTTTGTTTTGCATCATTAAAATCAGTGTCCAAATTATGTCCCACCCGTAACAGATTTGAAAAACAAATTTAAAATAAATTTTAAAATATGCTTTGCATGTAGTGTGGAGGAGAAGGCATTGTAAATTTTACAGAATGTGAAGAACCAATTCTAGTTTATTATTTATGATATGTAATAAACCAAAATAGTTTTTATAATTTGCTAGAATGTCCCACCCGTAATTATGAAATGGCTGCACTTACTCTATGTGGGAATGTGGAACAAGAAAATTTATATCTAGGGAGAGAAAATCATGTGAATCTATCACATCCGATCTTTTAATTTCCTTTAACAAGCGAAATGTGGAACTGAATCACTCAATTAAATTCAGTGCTAAAAGCATGAGAAGACGAGGTATTGATGCAATTCCTGGAATTGTACGAATCCCCTCTCTCTCTTCGTTGGTCTCAGAAGTCCCCGGGGAAAAACAACTAGATAGAGTTTCTGAAGCGCGTATTTTGGAACGTAACATATACACGTACTAATTAAGGAATAAGAATCTCCTAAACAAAATACAAACAGACAGACGTCTTCTAAGTTTCCAATCCACTTAGCATAAACAGAGCGTCTAATTTCCCTAGATATCATCTTTACTGCAGTATTAATGCCAGACTGTCTTCTCTTTTCGCCGGTTGCTAGGTTACCTTACTTTTAAGTCAGCATTCGTCTCACATTCTCTTTGACGTAGATGCTCACTTGTCAAACAAATGAACCCTAAAAAGATTTGATTGCTAGCGTCTTGCAGATGTATTTACGACTTTAACATACATTTGCAGGTCGCCTGCAGTTCTGTAGACTGCAGTCGTGTTCAGGAGCTTTATTTTGAATGCTAATTTCACGTTTGATCTTCGCACAGCGAGTCGTGAATTCTAACCTAAGTGCAATTTCTGAAGAATAATTAAAGCGATTTCATAGAACCAAGTGAAGAAACAAAACAAAAAAACTTCGTTATAGACTAGGGGTTACAACTGTTGGCCCAGGGGCCGCACGTGGCCCACAAAATTAGTTTGAGAAATATATATATACTATAGTATCTTATTAACATCCAATAAAATACATATTTCCATCATAATGCTGGTATAATACTGAACTCGGAACAATCTTGAAGACTTGAGCAGCAAATAAAACCGCGTAATAAACAACCTCTATTTGAAATAAAATAAATTCTGTTTGTGTTACTTTTAAAGGGCCAGTAATCCCTATAACATAAAGCCACATGGCTGACTCACTCACTCACTCATTGACATTAATGTTTGCCCACTTCCAGATGAGCTAGAAACTTGAAATTAGGTACACATATAGCTTTCAGGCTGTAAACCACAGGACAGTTCCAAAAAATTCAATTTTTTAAAATTTACTCCTAAAAAAACCTTCAAAAGCAGCTTTGAAGTCTCTGTGCAGTTCCCATGACAACAATATTACCTACAGTGTTCACATAGGGCTTTGGAAGTTGCAATAAACTTCGCTTTGAAAAAATTCTAGCGATAGAAACTAATATTTCCGTAAACCGAGCGAGGTGGCCGAGATGGCAACGTCTTGGAACGGGTTTATAGCGAAGCGAGTTTATATATAAAAACGTATTTTATCTATTTTATGTAGGTTCCTTGAAAAGCTTATTTTTCTACGGGAATGAGTATATGAGAGCTCATAATAAGGGCCAGGAAGTTTATGAAAAATACAGGGCATTAATGAATAACACCGAAATATTTTACCTGTGTATAGAGGGGACATAGACAAGCAACTTTTATTAGGAAATTTTTGCTCTATGACGTAAAATGTGTATGCTACAGGGCATTAAAGTCCTTAAAATTTGGTGCTCATAACTCAATAATTGAGCGAAATAGGGTTAAAATTTTCATTAAATTGACTTCATGCCTTCCTAGTGATCGATAAAATCCTGATTCTTAACAATTCATCAACAGCTATACCATAATTTAGAATTTTCATAATCTGTAAAATTTACTGACTAATCACATGATTGCCCGCCACTGCATTATGTTTTTATTCCTAATTCCAGACCTAACAAAAATGTTTCGTTTGTCTTTTTTTTCCCTCAGTGTTGTAAGAAATCGATCGTCATTTTTTACAATTTTCCCGACCACTACACAATATGCACTGTTCCTTTGTTTATCATCATTTCAAGTATTAGAAGTCAGTGGCGTGCATATCCTTAGGAGATTTTATGTTATAACAGGAAGAATTGAATCCATAGAGCAAAAATCTCCTAATAAAAATTGCTTGTCTATGTCACCTCTATACACAGGTAAAATATTTCGGTGTTATTCATTAACACCCTATATATTTTTTAATATTTCATCCAAGTGTTTAAATGCGTAGGCCTACAAGACATGACAAAAATAACAGAAAATTGATGGTTTCATTTTGGATAGTGTTGTGGGAGGTGTTTAAAAATAAACTGTACAGCCCGAATCTCGTTCCCGGTGATTTTCATCTTTTCCTACACCTCAAGAAATGACAGAGAATGAAAGAGGCAGAGATGGTTGTCATACGGTGGTTCAAATCCCAGGCGGCAGACTTCTACGACATAAGCATTAAAAAGTTGGTCACACGGTACGGCAAATGTCTCGATTCCGGTGGCAAATATGTTGAAGAATAGCTGAACACTTGCTGTATCTGTTGCAATAAATATTTTCATGAAATTGTGTTTTGTTTCTGTAAACAGTCCCAGGGAAACTTACTTTCTGGACGCGTCTCGTATAATAAATAAAAACTAGAAAATAAACACGCATATGCGTACATACGTACACACATAAAGACTTGCGACTCGTTTCGCTTGTTAGTTTATAAAAATACATTTGTTAAGAATTACGAAATGAATATTAGGTAGATTTCGAAGAAAACTCTACCTATTGCAATCGAAACCATGTCATGATTTTCGAAAAATTCTTTCATATCTTTACGTTTCATGCTTCCCTAAGTACGAAACCACCGCCCGTTCAAATTTTTTTGTGTGATATTTATAGGCCTATATCTTTACATGCTAGCGGCCGTAATTTTGAAGATATTTGAACCAAATTTTATTATGCTATTTCTAGGCCCAATAGTTCGGACAAGTTGGTTAATGAGCAAAATTGGCCCAGGGGGGGACTCGGGGGAAGGGGTTGAAATTTTGAAAACTTTATATCTTAGCCCCTATGAAGTATAGAGGGAAACTTTGTTTGAATAAATTACAGTACTCCCTATGGAGTTCACAGTGACACCAACGATTCCGGGGTTGTGGGGTACGAGTGGGGGTGGGGGATGGAAGTTAGAATTTTTTTAAAACTACGTCTTCTGGGGTATCGTCGAAAAGCTCTTGATGAGTACTCTACAAATCAATAACTAGTTTCTCGATAGCTCTCATATAAGGCGAGATTTGAATTTTTGAAAAAGTGCTCTTTCCTCTTTTTTGCTGTTATTATTGCGGGTTCGTCATGCCAATGCTAAAGAAGATGAGTGCTGCGTAGCGACAATAAATTAAACCAAAAGCACTTGGAAATCTACCTCAGATTGTAGGCCTGCCTAAAGGGAATTTTTTATTTAATTCTAACGTCGCCTGAAAAAGCAAAGCTTGTGTTCAGACAGTACATTTCATTACTTTTATAATAACAATTTACAACAACAACAAAAAGTCGTCATAAAAATGTGCGAATAAGCTGGGATATAATTATGTACATTTTCTAGTTTTAGACTCGTTCCAATTTTGACTTTGTACTTTTTCTAAAAAGGAAAGGACCTAATAGCATTAAAATTCAAATGAATTTGCCTGCAAGCTATGCCTACCTCCACACAAACAAACATCTGACATACACACGCAGAGAGTAAAATGAAAAATGTCAGGAGGCCTAGAAACGAACGTCACACGGGGGAAAACATGAAAAATGCGACTTAACGGAAGACAATTCGCATGTCATTTGTCGAGGCTAAGCCCCCTGTCCTTGTAATCCCAGCACAGAGACATAGACATCGCAATAATGGAGTAACGTTTCATAACTGTTACGCAAAGTTCCATCTTCCTTGCTATTGTTGGAATATTACCACAAACTATTTCCAATTCGCGAAGAGATGAAGTTGGTTCGCTTGTGATTTTCATTATCCCTCTAACATTAATTTTATTATCGACTGCTGAAAACCTCTTCCTCTTCTCTAGTTTCCAATGCCTGCAATAACAACTTAAGGAAGATCACTGAAGCAGCTCCATTATATTCTGAAGCCAATAACGTCTCTGATATCACGGGTAAATTTTAAGTTAAAATCTGATGTCATACACTCAACTTTCTCCACCCTAAAGCAAGGACAATACAACTTTCTCACTTATTTATCTCTATATATATATAAAGGCTTTGTCCGACTGACTCATTGACTTAATGACAGAGAATCAACGTAGAACCTAAACTATAATAGGTAAAGACTTGGAATTTTGACAGTATCTTCGTTTCATAATTTAAGTGCTCACTAAGAAAGGATTTGGAAAAATTTTGATTTTAAATGCCAAAAATTAAATGTTTTTGAGAATACTTAATCCCTTTTTACACAGAATTATAAAATCCAAATCACAGTTCACATGACAACATATTGTTGCCAGTGGTCTCAGATGGGTTTGGAAATAAATGAGACGGGACTTTAACAAATTAGAAAATCTATCAATATAACTGTGTTATAAATAAATATTAAAGAATGAAATCCACGAAAATAATGCAGTCACATAACTTCCTCTAGCCTGGAAATAGAGAAAACGATACGAGGTAAGGTAATATGTTCTGGGAAGAGAAGTATGAAAGTGATATTGCATTTATGTTTAATTTCATCCTCAAAGTGTTTTTAAAGTAACATGAGAGTGAGAAATAAACATCCCACAAAGATAATACAATTTCATGTTACCGAAATTTCTATTTCTTGTTACTTTTTAATTTTAGATTTTAGATTTTTAAATTTTGGATTTTTTTATTTTTAAATTTTGAATTTATGTTTTTTAATTTTGGATTTATTATTTTTTAAATTTTGGATTCCTGGATTTTTTTATTTTGTTTTTTTATTTTTTAAATTTTGGATATTTGGATTTTTTAATTTTGGCTTTTTTAATTTTTTAAATTTTGGATTTTTGGACTGTTTAATTTTGAATCTTTGAATTTTTTAATTTTTTAATTTTGGAATTTTGGACTTTTTAATTTAGGATTTTTTTAAGTTTTGGATATTTGAATTTGTTATTTATTTGATTTTTTAATTTTGGTTTTTCGATTGTTTAATTTTGGATTTTTAGACTTTTTAAATTTTGGATTTTCGATTTTTTAATTTTTAATTTTTGGATTTTTTAAATTTTGGATAAGCCTAATCATTGAGTTGATTGTTTTCTGTGCAGTCCGTTCCGTCACACCTCACTAATTTCGTGACGATTTTGAGCGTTACACAAGCTCTCGATTTACCCCTACCGCGGCTATAGAAGTTTCACTTCAATAACAATAGAAGAGAAATGACAATAATACAATAAAACACAAAACAATACATATACAAAGATTATTGCCTCTGCCACACATCCTTTTACCCAACTAAAGGTCCTGATTCAAGATAAAATCCATAGATAGTCTAACTAGTCTATCTATGACAATCTAACTGAAAATCTTTGAGTAAAAGTTCCTGTTCATTGCACAAATAATCTGTTAGCGTCTTACTAACAACTTAATGCATGCCGCATGACCTCCTTGTGGAACCTCAGCGAACATTAAGGGACCTTATCTTTGTGATTTGTGCAATGAAGAGAACAATTCACCTCGCCGCAAAAACTTAACCCCCGCTCTGAGAAGTGTTATTTTGTCGCGCCAGCAAGACTTAATTCATGCCCCCCCCCCCACAGCTATTAGAGCACCACCGAGATGACAACCAATAAGGTCTCGAGTTTCTTGTAAGGAACAAGCTGAAAGTGCATTTCTACCTGAGTTGTACAGGGTGTTTGTAAATTACTTATTACGGAGATTTTCGGCATATTTCCCAGGGTGATGTAGTTTACAAATCCACAAATCTTTATTTTTAAGAACTGTCATAAGGTTCATTGAATGCTTAAGTTATCTATACACATGTATAGATTTCTAGACACCCTTATACACAGGGTGTTAATGAATAACACCCAAGTATTTTACCTGTGTATAAGTTAGAGGACATAGACAAGCAACTTTTATGAGGAAATTTTTGCTCTATGATGTAAAATGTTTATGCTGCAGGGCATTAAAGTCATTATAATTTGGTGCTTATAAGTCAATAATGAAGAAAAATAGGGTTAAAAGTTTCCTCTAATTGACTTTATGCCTTCTTAGTGATCGAAAAAAACCTGATTATTAATCATTCTTCAACAGCTATATATCATAATTTAGAGTTTTCATAATCTGCAAAATTTACAGACTAATCACATGACTGGGCGCCACTGCATTCGTTCATTTATTAATAACTACCAGTGTTAAGAACGAAGATTCTTTGTTTTGCATTTTTCTCAAGTGTCAGAACTCAATGGCGGCCATGCCCTGGGAGATTTTATGCTGTAACAGGAAATTTTCAATCCATAGAGCAAATATCTCCTAATAAAAGTTGCTTGTCTATGTCCCCTCTATACACAGGTAAAATATTTCAGTGTTATTCATTAACACCCTGTATATATGGGCCTATATATATAATAACTAGACCTGAGATTTTAGGCTCTAAAAAACTTGGTTTTAGGCACCTAAAATAGGCTTTTAAAACAAGTAAATAGGCTTTAAAACTAGAAAATAGGAACTTAAAATATGCTTCTAAATGTGTAAATAGACAGAAAATAGACTTTACAATGTTACAACACACACTTAAACTGTAACGTGATCTTTTTATTATTGTTAGAAACGTTGTATATCTATTCTTAACAGAAATAACTGAAAAATTAAGACAGAATTAAAAAGACATTTATCAAAAGCAGTTATGGGTCATTGGAAAAATTGAAGTGCCTTAAATTTCAATAACGGCCTGCTCATGGCCTGCAGATATTGGATGGTCGTGTGGTCAACACACTGGCGACTTGACACAGTATGTCCCTTCTTACTGCTTGCTCCTTGTTCTTTTGAGCTAATCCTCCCCCTCATCCGTCAACCAGTATTCCTTTGGTAACAATTGTTTGGGAAAATAAAGTTTCTGTGATAGCCTAAACCCACCTTCTGCTTTTCTGCTCGTCATTCAAGGATGAGCATGATTGTAAAAATTACAGAAGTTTAATTTCAATAGGTATTTTTAGGCACTAAAAAGTAAAATAGGCTCTAAAGGCCCAAATAGGCATTTTAGGGCACTATAAAACTCTCTAAATGTAAGTGATTTATCGTGAAACATCAACTTATTTAAAAATTTTCATGTTATTTCATAAGGAATAAAATAGGCATTTGCCTTAAAATCCCAGGTCTAATAATAACTTGTCTTCTGTTTTTTTTTTTTTTTTTTTTGTTGCACGGTTGAAACATGAGTGCCAATTCAACTGCTAATGAGGATAAACTGTCCTATCTGCATCTACACCTTTTCAACCTCAATTTCGGAAAAAGTAATTTCAATTTCGGAAAAAGTAATTCCAATTTCGGAAAAAGTAACTTCAATTTCGGAAAAGGTAATTTCAATTTCGGAAAAAGTAACCTCAATTTCGGAAATGCGAGGGCTATGAAGAGGGTATAGTAAAGTTGGTACCACGCTGAGACAAATGACTCAATCGGAGCGAGATTATGTAGAGAAGTAGCTAGAAGGTGTACCTAAATGTTCCAAATAAAACAGTTTTGATTTTCACTGTGGTTTTCATTTTATGCCCCATCGAATGCTTTAAAAAATAGCCCTCGTATTTCCGAAATTGAAGTTACTTTTTCCGAAATTGAGATGACTTTTTCCGAAATTGAGATGACTTTTTCCGAAATTGAAATTACTTTTTCCGAATTTGAAATTACTTTTTCCGAAATTGAGGTTGAAATGGTGTACATTTCCGTTACATGCTGTTTTAGCAAGTGGTCTCAATAAGACCGAATTTAAAGACATTTACCCGTGAAAAAGTTTAACGTTTCCTTCGATTAACTTCTGTGTTTGGCATTCACTGTTAATCTTGCAATGTCACACAGTGATTGCAGCGAGCCCCAGGGGCTTATTGTTTGATCTTCCAGGTGGCTTAGTTTGTATCCAAGTGATTAAGTATCCAGTTGCCGTGCCTCTGTTTGTTACCCTAGCGGCATGTATCAAGTTGAACTGACTCTTGAGGAAAGTGTTTTGTTTCCAAGGTCTCCTTCTTAGCTCTAACTGCTTGGGGGAGGCTTAGGAAATTGATACTTTCAGAGATAATTTACTATTTAAAAAAACAAAGAGATAATATCAAATTAGTAAAGTTTCTATATTCTCTGATAAATTGTAATAGGATTTACATTCTCTAATGCCACGTCTGAACATGTAACTAAAAGAGTTTAATAATTAAATTCTATATTTTCATTAACTAAATGCAGCCAACATTGATCGAGGGAATTTTTCGTGAGCTACTTTAAATTTAAACTCTTCGTTAAATAATACTAAATACGAGTTTTCTATGGTGACAAAACGCACGATGTAATCAATCTCTTTTACTTAAGCATGGCCTGTTTTAATTTTTATTTAAGTAGAAGGCCATGACTAAAATATAATCCCCTCACAAACATTATGTGTTGCTATGGTAACAATAAACAAGGCATGCTCTATTCAGTCTATTTTAATTTATTAATCCCAGGATGTTTTAATTTCTACTTCCTCTGCCCGTACCACAGGTACTATAGGTGGAGGAAGTATTGTTTTCGACCCCCAAATTCGAAGTTGAGTTTTCAACATAAATAAACGTTGTGAGGTTCCGTGAATCGAAAACTACTATTTTCGGAAACATGTCTGTGTGTGCCAGTGTGTGTGTGTGGAAGTCTGTGAACAGTCTAGCTCCAGAACGGAAAATCGTATGAAAACAAAATTTCGTATTTGGGTCAGATACCTTCTGAAGATGCGAGCTGATGATTGGCGACAAGTTTCTCTTATTTTTAAGTGGACTTTACATGAAGAATTTTTAGTTTTTCGCGATTTTCTCCAAAACGGCTAAAACGATTTTCTTTAAATTTTGCACATGGGTTGCTTACACTAAGATCTGAAACTTTTATTTGAAACAATGTTTTGAAAAAAATCTCTGAAGGGCAGTTATAAGCCACTTTGAATACGCTCTTTGCAATACGGCCTCTTCTAAAGGAAAACCATACGAAAACAAAATTTTACATTTGGGTTAGATAGGCTACCTTTCGGGAATGTGACACGAAGTTTGGCGACGACTTTCTCTTATTTTTAAGAGGACTTTACATGAAAAAAAAATTGTTTGTCGCGATTTTCTCGAAAACGTCTCCGTACTAAGAGGCTAACTTTTATGTGGGCAGAGGAAGTTATGTGAAATTCACATCAGATTTTTTATTTAAGTAAAGGCCATGAAAGTTGCAACGGTCGCTTTATAAAGTAATATACGTTGCCGTTAAGTTTTAGAAGTAGGTATTGCCACGATTTTCAGTCCTCTTTCTGTTTCTTCAATTTCTCAATTTATAAAAAAGTCTCCATGGTAACGAGTTCTTGCAAAGTTTTGAAGAAACGGCCCCCTGTTTCACGAGTCGTCATTTTCAAGCGGAACCGATGTCTGGTGTAATGATGCTTCAACGGTACTGACATATTCAAAACTGCAGCCATTATAACTTCAGTACTGTTTGCTCTTTCCAGACATTTTTACTTGTCTCCTCCAGTGCTGTTGACTTTTCTTTCCTGCCGGCCAACCTCGTATCCCTGGAGTATTTTAAGATTTAGTTGCTCTTTCAGCCGAGTGGAGCGCTGCATGACAAATATCATTCCTCGTTCCCTGCTTGTCGAGAGCGAAGTACCCAGGGAAAAGTTGCGCAGAAATGTGCATCCATTGTTCTTTCAACCAAGACATGTTTATTTCATTTTTAACTTCTAGTACATGTGGATTCTTTTTTGGTTTATTTTCTTCTAAGAAAAATTGAGAACAAAAAGTAATTTATTTCTACCTAGGCCTACGACAGGTATATATATATATATATATATATGAAGACCTGAAGTAAATTATGATCTAAGTGCCATTTTTGTCATTTTTCAGTTTTTCCAGAATCGTGGTCTAAGTGCCCAACCCGTATTAGCAAATAGTGATCTAAGTGCCAAATATGTCTCTGTTAGTTCTAACCGTTCCTAAGAGATAGTGTTGGCTATCACTTTTCTCAAAACTTGGCAAAAGGCACTTAGATCATAATTTACTTCAGGTCTTCATATATATATATATATATATATATATATATATATATATATATATTATATACTCAAGGGCACTAGAAAATTCCTCAGCAAGCTAAAGGAATATTATTTGTTTTATGGAACCAGAAGGTTCATTGCCGCGCTTACCTGAGCCCGCCATTCAACCCTATTCTGTGCTAACTCCATCTAATCATCCCTCGCAAATCCTACTTCCCTTAAATCTATCCTAATATTGTCCTCCCACCTACGTCTAGGTCTTCCAAATGCTCTTTTCCCTTCGGGTCTCCCAGTCAATACTTTTGAGGTACCGTATGTCTTTCCTCCCCCATGCGCACAACATGTCCAGCCCATGTATATATACAAAAAAGTCATGGAAATATTTATTGCAACGGATATATCAAGTGTTCGGCTATTATTTAACATATTCGCCACAGGAACTGAGACATATGTAACACCGTGGGACCAACTTTTGAACACTTGTGGCGTATAAGTCTGCCGCCTAGGATTTGAACAATTGCGTCATAACCTTTTCCGTTTCTCTGTCAATCTCTATCATTCTCTGTCATTCCTTGAGGTGTAGAAAAAGATGAAAATCTCTGGATGCGCAGTCCGAGCTGTAGGTTGGAGACTTCAACACCTCCCTGCAAGTCTCCTGCAAAAGTTCGGCTAGGAGATGTTTCAACATCCACCCTACAACCCGGACCTCGCTCCCAGTGATTTCTATCTTTTCCTACACCTCGATAAATGACAGAGAAGCGGAGATGGTTGTCACACAGTGGTTTAAATCCCAGGCGCCACACTTCTACGACACAACTGTTCAAAAGCTAGTTCCAAGGTATGATAAATGTCTCAATTCGTGTGGCGTATATGTTGAAAAATAGCTGAATACTTGCTACATCTGTCGCAATAAATATTTCCATGAAATTTAGTTTTGTTTGTGTAAACGGCCCTAGGGAAACTTACTTTGTGTCTCTTATAAGCACCTGAATTTTCCTCCCTATGAATATATTATTTAATATGACATAAATAGTGTAAGAGAACTTGAGACAAAAACCTCCATTAATTTGGTACGGAATCACCGAGGCGTATTGCGGCAATGGGTTCATGTTTATTAATGGTATAGCTGTCAAAGCGAAATAAACGACGTGGATTTCAAATAATTTACACCATCCAACATCATAATGAGTTATTCCAGCGCCGTGATCATAAGCAACACACATAGCACTGTGTAATATTTTCACCTGTCAGTTTATATCGTAGACAAATGAAGATCCCCATTGCCTAGGTAACCAGGAGATATTCTTTTTTTTCTCCACGTTCGCCAACCTGATAAATGGACTTTTGTAATGAACCGCCGCGTTTTAATGGAGTTTTAAACAGAAGAGGATTTAGATACAGGGTGGCATTATTCTGTAGACTACAGTTCACGATATTTTTCCCAATTACAATGGTAACTCTAATACATGCTTAAGGAAGGTAAGAACAGATTATAGCATTGAAAAATTGGGCGCATTCATTTGTTTCCCCTTAGTGTATTCCTACATGGCTAAAATGTTTGAACATGCAGATTAATACACTGAAAACACAGCCTATTAAAAATATATTAATGTATCTTGGTAATTTTAAATTTCATGGGTTATGAAGAGTATTAACATAAAGGTGTAATTTAAAAATTAGCACTAAAATCTTCCATTTATTAATTAAGTAAATAAACAGATAATATTTTCAAAATTTTGAAATTCTAGCAAATTTACAAACTTTTTATTTAAAGTATACTTACTATATCAGAGTTTAGCGATTCTCTCTTAATTCAATCTTAGCTATTTTTTAGACTTAAGGATAGACACGCAAAAAGTAAACTATGGGCCTAATCATGTTCAAATATTCTCCCATGATGAAAATTTAAACAAAACTAAATACACCATGTCATTTCTCAAACACTGTCACTTAAAAGAGAATTTTCTTTCTTTATACCTCTAAGATGTTCATTAAAAAAATATGCAATTTTATTCCTGTAAAAAGTTATAATTTTATTTATGGTATAAAACCCTAACTTCAAAAAATACTTTAGCACAGAAAAACAAATACCCATTTCTCTTGATCTGTATATTCAAAAATCGTACTGAAAATTTCTAAGATATAACATCAAAACTTCATCTTCGTGGAAACACTTTTGAGTGATGAAAATTATGGGAAAAAGTTTGTGAGAAAACTAAAAATAATTTTAATAACCACAGACTACTCATATATATATATATATATCTTATGCACTTGACCATTTAAATATCGCTTGAACTCGCTAGATTTCACTGAAAATAAGATAAAAAATACAAAATAAAATAAAAAAACACTAGTAGGTTATGAACAGGGCCCGGATTCTGATGACATGTCATCTTTTTATTGATGCTTCAAAGACATTGCTAACTTGTGGATAAATCCTAATCATGGCCTCTAGATTATATAAATGGATTTTTATTAGGTCATTTTTTGTCATTTTATGCCTTTTATATTTTTAGGGCATTTATTTCAATTTTACGTCATTATTTAGTCATTTTCGTGACATTTAAATATGTAAATAAATTAATAGGCTGCTATAAGGCGACTTTTTGTAGGATCTACTTTAAAATCAATTTTCTTACTTTCCTTCTCAGATGCTCGAAAGAAGAACAAAGAACCATGTTTTTAGACCTACATCATCATTTCTGCATTTACAGTTTTTACAACTATGTACAAATTAGTCCATAACTTTGTGTGTACAATAATAATTTTTTTATAAATAAAATATCAGTTTTAGGTCATTCCTTATAATTATTAAGTCATTTTCTTTAAAATCTAGGGTCATTTTATAGGTCATTTTTCAAACAATATTAGGTCATCAGAATCCGGGCCCTGGTTATGAATATAAAAGTTTCGATAAATTTATAATTAAAAATAATTACGAAAATCCCAAAGATTTTGTCTACATTTTAACATCCTAAGGCCTTAAATAGGCTAGTCTGAGAAAAAAACACAAATTCCTTAAAAGTGTATGGAAGTTCAGGGATTTATCGGAGTAGTCGTAATGGAGTTCAGTTTTACGATTATGGCCCGGTTCTGAACAATGCAGACAAGACAGGAAAATGTTATGCATAGCACAATCTGGATTTATTTTACGTTCAACCCTAGCAATTTCACAAAGCTGATGAAAATCCGAGAAGAATTTGGTATTCAAAGAAACGGGTCTTTGTAATTGAGCACGTTTCGCAATTTCCAAAGCCATCATACCACTGCAACAATGTGCTGGAGACAGGAGACCGTGACTTGTAATCCATTCCATGTAACAGTTGACATGCGACAGTACCAGTACGCTCAGGGGAAAATAACATGGACAGCAAATTAGTAACTCCTTAAACTTACCTCAATAGAATTAAGAAATATTACATAATTATGTAAAAAAAAATGTAATTTTGATTCTGACGTATAAATGTCATTATTGGACTTATGGGAAACACTTGTAAAGCAAACATGCTAGGTTTTCTACAAGTTTTTCACTCATAACTCGCGAACGAAAGCGAAAATTAAAAATCCGGCTTCGAGGTGCATTCGGCCACCTGAAGGGTGGCTAGTCTCCATCTATGTTTAAAATTTCAGGTCTCTGCGTATGGTAGATTTTGCTGGGCATCAAAGACATCTTATTATTACAGATTACCCTAAAAGGTCAAAACGTTTATTTGGGTGAGGAAGAAACGCGATTTACATAAGATTTTTTTAAAATTGGAATCTCTCCTTTTTACAAAATCCTCCATAACTTTATGATGTATTTTATGTAAATACTAGCTGAAAAGGCCCGGCGTCGCCCGGGCTTTGTATTTTTTAATTTGAAATTAACTTATGAAGGACTTGATGTATGTAGAACTTGAAATGAAGAAAAATATTTATCACACTCAAACTATTCCATCAGAAAACGCTGGATATAGCTTTTTATGGCTCATAGAGGATGTGGAATGCTGCATTCCGTTGCTTCTACACATCATGCTTGGGAGGGGTTGAAATAAGAAGAAACACAAATTACATAAGATTTTACTGACTTGACGGAAAATTTTATTTCTCATTCTCATGTTACTATACAATCGTTTCGGAGCTGAAATAAAAGAGAAATGCAGTATCACTTTCATACTTTCCTCCCCTAAAACCCGGGACATAATATACTGCGAGCATAGGACTCAAAATGTTCCATCCCATGCTTAGGGCCTATGATAAACATCCCTATTTCTCAACTAATACAAAGCCTACAGGTATGGATAACTTATCAGCGGAAAGGATTATTTACAGACTTCTGATATAGCATACTCACACACTTAAGTTATCCCTGCAATACGACTTATTCTACATCAAAATGTGAAGTGAGAAAATATTTCTTATGTCGAGGGTAGAGAAAGTTATGTGATTACATCACACTGTGCTTTATTTTCGTGTAATTCATTTTTCAGTAATTATTTTCGCCAATATATTACATCGATGGAATCATAAATCGTTAAAGTCCAGCATTAGGCTATATAGTTGCCAAGGCCCTATGTAATCACAGTAAACAATTCACTGTTGTCATGTGAACTGAACAGCATTTCATTGTTTTCAGTATAATATTCTCAGAAATTATATCATTTTCAAGGGAAGGAGTATTTTGTTTGAATTTTAATGTTGACCGCTATACTTCCCGGGCTTAACTGGGTATGTGTGCAAAATTCCGTGTAAATTGGTAAAGAAATGTAGATTTGTATAAGGAACAAATATACATACCCACAAACACACATTCGACTTTATATATTAGATTTATTCCTCTTATTAGCAACTTTGTACATTGTGTGTGGTTTCTGATTTATTATTAATAGGTTATTTTTATTTCTCTTTCTTACTTTTACCTATCCCTTGTAGGGACCTTTATGCGGCCCGCGCCACCCGGGCCTTACCGGGCCACGACCTGTTGGGGGAGGAATGAACTATGGATCACAACACAGACAGACATACTATTTTGACCAGACAAGGACATGGAGGGCCTCCTCGGATGAGTGACCAGCCCAATGCCGGGGCCACCTCCGAGACAACACGAACACATAGGACGAGACACACCATTCATACACAGACTCACTTCCGAACAAGGCGAGGATGGGATGAAGATGATAATGACGATCAGATGATAGCCGGGGATCACAAGGGCCTAAAGTTACCTGACATTTGTCTCACAGGTGAGGGAAAACCCCCACCTAGGTAACTTGTCCCGACCAGGAATCGAACCCATGCCCGCTGCGTGAGAGGAGCGAACCCATATCCTACGCCAATAGGTTAATTAATATTTATATTTATTAGTAGTACTGTAAGAACATTGAGAACATTGTAATTGGGTATTGCGGCTTTTACGATCTCAAAATGGACAAATAAGTAAACACAGAATATAAAAAACAGAGGAGAAATATCTTTCAACAAATTCATACCCCATTCATATTTCTTGCCCAAGTTTTCTCGTAGAAAAGACATCTTCCTGTAATATCTCTATATATATAAAAGGCTTTGTCCTGACTGACAGGAATCAACGTAGAGCCTAAACTATAACAGGTAGAGACTTGGAATTTTGACAGTACCTTCGTTTCATAATGTAGGTACTCACTAAGAAAGGATTTTGAAAAATTCTGATTTTAAATGCCAAAAATCAAATGTTTTTGAGAATACTTAATCCCTTCTTACACAGAATTATCGAATCCGAATCACATTTGACATTAAAACATATTGTTGCCGGTGGGTTTCAGATGGGTTTGGAATTAAATTAAATGGAAGTTTGACAATTATGTTACAGTTGGCTTTGTCTATTTTTGTTATACCTTGAAAATTAAACTTTCGCGATCGCTTGAATGTTGTAAGCCCTAATATGGTCAAACATTGTTTTATTTGGACGAAACTCACTACACTGGGGTTTTCTGGACCAAGGAACTCGAATTTGAGGTCGCTTTTACAAGGCGATGCTATCTAATCGTGGTATGTAGTCCACGTGATTTAGGTGTTAATAAATATAATGATTTAACCATTATGCTCTTAATTTTTAATTTTTGAAATAATTATCGCGGGTGAAGCCGCGGGAACATGCTAGTTATAATATAATTGCCTGAATAGGCTTATAGGTACCTGTTTACCAAGTCTGTCCTAAGCAAACTTAGCCTCTAGGCTCAAACTACGGGACGCAGAACTTGAATTGTTTCTCAAACTCCTAAGGGGGTGGAAGTGACTAATTATTTATCTCAAAGGCAAGTCCGATTGTTTTGATGTCTCCCTCAGAAACACTGTACAAGTTTGTACAAGAAACCACTGAAATACATCTTGGTATAATTCCACTTAAGCCCCTTTTCAACAAGAAGCTAAGTCCAGACAGCAAGGCTTAAGAACTTGAGCGACTACACTGGAACAACACAAAAGACAATTGCATCCCACTTCTTTTGTCTGCTTCGGTTCATTTTATTGAGTGCAGGCAAGAATTCTTTTTTCACTGGACACTCTCATGTCTCAGCCACTTGTTTATTTCTAACTTTGAAAACCTCTTTCAGAAAATGCACATTTAGAAAACTTTAAATTATAAGTATATAATTCTGTTGCTATAGTAACAATAATCAAAGCCTGCTCTGATCTCTTTTACTAAAGCATGGCAAGTTTTTTTTTTTTTTTTTTTTTTTTGTTTTATCTAAAAAATATTGACTGGTAGACCCGAAGAGAAAAGATCACGTGGAAGACCTAGACGTAGGTGGGAGGATAATATTAGGATAGATTTAAAGGAAGACGGTAGTTATCAGTGTCAAAAAATCTATTTTTTTTTCTTAGGTTCATGTAATAGAGCATAGTTTTGTGAACATTTTGATATATAGGCCTTATATGTTGCGTTATTATTAAGCCAAGCAGAGCGACCTGGAGCTTTCTAAAATGGATAAAACGCCATAAGGCACGTCATTTTCTTTTCGCTCTCCTGCAAAATTACATTTTTTGCACTTCAGGTACCATTTTCTGAAAAGCTATTCATGCTAAAATAATGAAACTTTCAGGATTTCATTATAGATGGATGACAAATCTCCCTTAGCAGAATTACGGGAAAAGTCTTGACTATACAGAATTTTCAACTATTTTTATTTTTAAAAAAGTATATTTTTTTTAGTCGTGAAGTTTTCATGCAGTTTTCATGCAGTAATATTGTACATATTAGACTGATTGTGCTAGGGTAAATAGTAGTACCTATTGTTAGTAAGTTCCCAAAGTTTCACAAAAATCTAAGCTACAGAAATTGAATAAAACGTACCTGTGTCAAGGGAAGTAACTGTAAAACAAAATTATCACCTATGTGTTAAAAAATTATTTCCTACCAAAAAGTGAGTTCTAAAACAACCATTCTCTGCTTATTTTAAACTGCAGAGTGCACTTGCAGAGCATAAAAAAATATTCAACTAAATCTGACTGTTAACACCTGAGTGACGCCGTAGGAAAGATAGTAGATGGTAAGATCTGGAACGGCAAGAGGGAACGAAAGAAAGAAAGAAAGAATGCATAACAACTTGAGAGTCATAGTTCTGTTTTAATTCAACGTAGCTCAAAACAACAGATAGCAGTAATGAGAATTGCCCAGCAGAAGAGACTGAAAAAAGCAAAGCTCGAAAATCAGTCAGATGGTTAACACAGACCAAGTCATTCCAGAATGGAATAAATAGCACGGAAAAAACTTCCAGAAGGTGAAGTACTAGCACGAAGTTCAGGATTAACAAACACAGAACGAAAGTCTCATAAGACTAAACCAGAAGTTTAAACACTTGCCAAGCCAAAGTGAATAGAAGATCAAAGAAAATCAGTACGAAAATTTAAGAACAGAAAGAACCCAGAGTAGGGCCTATGGTCGAGGGCTCTGGAAAAAAAGGAAACGGCCTGCGTATATATGTTAACACCTGAGTTATGGCTTCTTGAACATACGCTATATTTTCTATCATTTTGCTAGCGGTAACTACCATCTCCCCTTAAGGGAAGTAGGGTTTGCGAGGGATGATTGGATGGAGTTAGCACTGAATAGGGTTGAATGGCGGGCTCAGGTAAGCACCGTAATGAACCTTCGGGTTCCATAAAATAGATAATATTCCTTTAGCTTGCTTAGGAATTGTCTATTGCCATTGAGTAAGTAAGTAAGAGGCCCACGACTAAAATTGTGGTCTTCTTTAATACAGCCCGGAGAGATAGATATTAAGGCCGATTTTAGGTAGATTTCGAAGAAAAATCTACCTATTGCAATGGATACCATGTCATGATTTTCGAAAAATTCTTTCATATCTTTACGTTTCATGCTCCCCTAAGTACGAAACCACCGCCCGTTCAAAAAAAAAAAATTGTGATATTTATATATATATATATATATATTTACACGATAGCGGCCGTAATTTTGAAGATATTTGAACCAAATTTTAATATGTTATTTCTAGGCCCAATAGTTCGGACAAGTTCGTTAATGAGCAAAATTGGCCCAAGGGGGTGGTCGGGGGAGGAGGTTGAAATTTTTAAAAATGTATATCTCGGCCCCTATGAAGTATAGAGGGAAACTTTGTTTGAATAAATTAGAGTACTCGCTACGGAGTTTACAGTGACACCAACGATTCGGGGGTTCGAGTGAGGGTGGGGGTGGGGGTGGGAGATGAAAATTCGAAACTTTTGAAACCACGTCTTGTGGGGTATCGTTGAAAAGCTCTTGATGAGTACTCTACAAATCAATAAATAGTTTCTTGATAGCTCTCATATGACGCGAGATTTTAATGTTTGAAAATAATAACACTTAAAAGAATTATTATAATATCATAATTTTGTCTTGTTTAGCGGCTTTGCTAATTTTATTCATTGTTGATCTTGCGCACGGCCTCCCAGAATATTATATCCTATTCTTGTTGTCAAAACAAATGATTGTAGGCTCTTCCTCTTTACTGCAGGTTTGCCATGCCAAGGCTAAAAAAGAAGAGTGCTGCGCAGCGATAATAAATGAAACCAAAAGCACTTTGAAATCTACCTCAGCCTGTAGGCCTGTAGCTGGTAGAAAAGTTATAGCTTTAACCTATCGCTATTCGTAGCTCTAGGCTTTGAATTAGTTGAGAAATAGGGATATTTATTGTAAGCCCTAAGCATGTAAGAAGAGACAAAATAGCATGGAACCTTTTTAGTCCTATGTGCACAGTAAATTATGTCTCAGAGTTTTGGGCAAGAATGTGTGAAAGTGATATTGGTCTTCTTTTGCTTATAGCCCCGAAACGGTTGTATGGCAACATGAAAATAGGAAATAAAATATCCCGTCAAGACAGTGAAGTGAAATGTTACCGGAATTTTAGTTTCTGTTTAGGCATGGTGTGTAAAAGCAATGGGTTGCAAAAGTCTATACTCTACATGAGCGACAAAAGCCGTATCTAGCGTTTTCTGAGGGAATGGTTTGAGTGTGATAAGTCATCCTTCTTTGCTTTAAACTGTAGATAAGCACTTACAGCTTGAAGGTCAAAAGTCTTGCATTATTGAATTTTGAATTACACGCAAAATATAAAACCCGAGGAGGCCGGGCCTTTGAAGCTGGTATGAAATAAAATGTAATACAAAAATGTAGTCAAATCAATTAAAATTTTTACGCAATAACTAAAGGGATTTTAAATATCTGAAATATAAAGCATACTCCACTCTGTGGTTCTAAGTATAAAACTTATTTTTGTCGATGGGGGGACTAAGTAGGATATGACGTATGTTATTGTCATCAAGCTTTTGTTTTGAGATACAGAAATCCTCGTCATTATGTTGGGTTTAAAGGAAATAGAAGTTATTCATATAAAAATACATTTCCTCTGTTTTGATTGGAAAAAAAAGCTAATCGCATTTACAAATTCATTTTTTTATATTCCATGTTACAAACAAAGGTTGTCATGATGAATGAGCTACACATTTGTATAAAAGGCTGCTCTGGAAAAATAACTTGTATAATATCATTCTGGTCCCATTAGTAATGACTCAGCCAGTAGTATCTTCAGATGTTTCTATCATATAACACTCTATAATATATCCTGTGGTATACGGAATTTAGTTTTTTAGGTAGATTTCGGAGAAAAATCTACTCCTATTAGGATCGGTATCATGTTATGACTTTCCAAAAATTCTTTCATATCTTCACGTTTCATGCCTCCCTAAGTACGAAACCACCGCCCGTCCAAAAAATGCTTGTGTGATATTTATATATATATAACTTACATTTACACGCTAGCGGCCGTAATTTTGAAGATATTTGAACCAAATTTTATTATGTTATTTCTAGGCCCAATAGTTCGGACAAGTTCGTTAATGAGCAAAATTGTCCCAAGGAGGGCGTCGGGGGAGAGGGTTGAAATTTTGAAAAAATTATATATCGGCTCCTATGAAGTATAGAGGGAAATTTTGTTTGAATAAATCAGAGTACTTCTTATGGATTTCACAGTCACACCAACGATTCGGGAGTTTTGGGGGTACGAGTGGGGGTGGTGGAAATTTGAAAATTTTTAAAACCACGTCTTGTGGGGTATCTTTGAAAAGCTCTTGATGAGCACTCTACAAATCAATAATTAGTTTCTCGATAGCTCTCATACAAGGCGAGAATTGAATGTTTGAAAAAGTGCTCTTCCCTCTTTTTTGCAGTTATTATTGCGGGTTTGTCAAGATAAGGCTAAAGAAGAAGAGTGCTGCGCAGCGACAATAAACTAAAGGAAATGCACTTCGAAATCTACCTCAGGCTGCAGGCCTCCTTAAGGGAATTTTATATAGCCTAATAATCATCCGTTTTTGCATAAAAGCTTAGCTTTAAAATGCGTAATTGGTCACAGAAAATGCCATAACTACCCTAAAACTGGCAATAAATGTTTTAAACCTTAAAATAGGCAAACAGAAGCCAAAATAGCCACAACAAAGGCAAATTAAAACTGGCCTTCCAAATAGAAAAAATAATTTTGTCTAACTTCCGGGCCATAATAATTACAGAATAAGAGACAACACACAAACTATGAGCATAATCACTGTGCTAACTGTTTTATTTATTTAATCTTCCCATAGTTATGGGTTGCCTACACAGACAAAGAGTACCAGAAAAAAAAACAGAAAGGTAATTGAACATAGAACACGACACGGGTTATTATATTGTATCTATTGAGGAATTGAGTTTCATACATTTTAGGACGATTTCTATTTCTTTTAAAAAATTGCCGTTTTGGTGTCACAGACACTTCTCGTTGAGTTATCAAGCAATTTGATTTTTCAGATTTCGCCCCAAACCCATGCGAGTTTCTGCACCAAACTAAATAATTTCTAGGCATACATCGTGGATCGTAACATTCATGTTTATGTCAAAAAAGTGGGAAAGTAAGGAGTGTGACTGTCACAACCCATATTCTGCATCCAACATTTTGACTTCTTGACATGAAAAGGCCCAGAATGGATCGTCATTCGCAGATGAATGTTAGCTCAACATCCAAATGAAACTGTCTAAGAGGTGAAAAAATGTCGATTTCAAATGCCAAAAATCAAATGTTTTTGAGGATACGTACTACCTTTTTATCAAATCTATTGGCAGTGGTCACAGATAGCTTTGGAAGTAAATTATACGGGATTTTGACAAATTAGAAAAGCTATCGATATAATTCATTGGTGTAAATAAACGTTGAAAAAGAAATAAACGAAAATAATGCACAATTTGGTGCAGTCATATAACTTTCTCTACCCTGGACATAGAGAATGCAATTTTCTCATTTCACATTCTGATGTAGAATCGGCCCCGAAACGGTTGTATGGTAACATGAGAGTGAGAAATAAAATATTCCGCAAAGATAATACAATTTTATGTTACCGGAATTTCTGTTTCTTTTTATTTTGAACCCCTACCAGGCTTGGAAGCGATGGGATGCAAAATTCGACATCCTCTATGAGCCATAAAAAGCTATATCAAGCGTTTTCTGAGGGAACAGTTTGAGTGTAATAAATCGTTCTTCCTATTTCAAATTCTAAATACTTATAGGCCTATAAGGACCTATAATTTAAAAATTGAAAGTCCTTTATAAGTTAATTTCGAATGTCAAAATACAAAAACCCGAGCGACGCCGGGCCTTTTAAGCTAGTAGACAAATAAATGAAGAAAAGAGAAACACAGATAGAGGTATGAATAAAAGAAAAACACCTGCAGAAAAATATAGAAAGAAAGAGAGGATAGAAAAGAAAGGGCCTTTAAAAAAGGCGAAACAAGTCTAAAAACAATGAAAACAAGAGATTGAAAGATAGAGAAGATGGAAGTGAGAAGGATTGCTAGGAACGCAATCACTGGCTTGAGTGTGTGATTAATTAGCGGAGGAGCTACGTCACGAGAGCTTAGATCTAAGCCCCCTGATACTCTTGTCATGGCAACTATTTACCCGATCAGTTCATGACGCCCTGGTATTCATAATTATCCCATCTCCAATCATTACCCTACTCAATAGGCTATTGTGTCTATCATGTTACATTATAATCAGGGCTAGGATTTATATGTAATTACATATTTCCTAATTTCACATATAGACACATTTTTTTCACTTATCTCCATCTATTATGTTGTCCTCTATTCAAATTAAACAAATTTATTTTACATATTTTTCCATATTTCTGACATTAGTACATATTTATATGTAAAATAAATATTTGTCCATATTTAGTTATTTTAATGCAATATTCGTACATATTTCATTCTTAAGAGTAAAACTATATAAAATTGTCGTTTTCAGTGACAGAAAATATGGCAGCACAGGATAAGTTTACAGTTATGTACAGAAATGAATGTGTGAAAAATGATGTGTTACATTGAATCAATTTTTTTTAAAATAACAAAAATAATTCAGAAACTACAAAATAATAATCTCACATTACCTGGAAATATTGACATTGTGAAAAACATGATTCATGAACTCAAATGTATACGTGGACATTTAGCCGATATTATCAAATGTAAAGTGGACAATGTGTCTTCAAGAAATCCAGGCTTTGAAGAAATGTGTAAAATCAGTGCAATCTTAAGTGGCTCGTCAAATGTAAAACTAGAATCAGTGAATTTTAAACACGCGCCAATCACTTCATGTGCAGTAGAACGAAGCTTTAGCCAATACAAATCACTTTTGAAAATTTAAAACAACATTTTGTGGCATACTGTTATGGTAGCAGAAATAATCAATGAATGAATACAAATAAAGTAAATGATCTGAAAAGAAACTAAATAATTTAATTTATGAATTCAGTATTTGTAATGCATTTTTATAGGTTCTAAAAGTAACAAAATGTAGTGTCTAGTGGTTAAATTTGTTTTGATGTCCATATTTTACAAAATATATTTGCATATAATATGTACGTATTTTGACATTTTTAGTACATATATATGTACATATTTTGACATTTTTAAGTACATATATATGTACATATTTTGACATTTTTTAGTACATATAAATCCTAGCCCTGATTATAATACTAAGAAAAGAGCCCGTTATACTCACAGGTGCTACTAATGTTCTACAATACGAAGTTTTAAGTTGCACGTTTCTTTCAAATGGATGATTTAAGCTCTAGATCGATTCATTAAGCAGGGCTTACGATGAAGGACAAACGTCTAGTCTGATAAGCATATGTGAAGGAATATGTGGGTAGTGTTATTTGTCATAGCTAACTCAGCCATTTCATAATTACGGGTGGGACATTCTAGCAAATTGAAAAAAAAAAACTATTTTTGTTTATTACATATAATAAATAATAAACTTGAATTAATTCTTCACATACTGTAAAATTTACAATGCCTTCTCCTCCACACTACATGCAAAGCAATTTTTAAAATTTATTTTAAATATTTTAAATTTGTTTTTCAAAAGCTATTACGGGTGGGACATAATTTGGACAAAAAATTTTAATAATCCACAAAACAGTTCATTTGCTGTTCTGCTATTAATGTTAGGGTCTTAATGTTGTTATTAATGAAGATATGAGGGATTAAATACAAATTATAAACTGTTTCCAGGTTGTCAGAACATTTATTTAACTCATCAATAATAATTTAACAAAACTATCACCATTACGAGTGGGACTAAAAGTCACTTGTTTGTTATTTTACATAGTAACTAACCACACATTTTTTTAAGTTAATCTTATACCAAATTGTACCTTAAAATGTATATTTTCTCAAATGAAAATGGACATGGCTGATTACTCTTGACTACTTGGTATTAAAGAGTGTTAAAATCAAGCTAAAAATGGAAAAAAAAAGTAACTCAACGCAATAAATAAGTAAATCGACAGATTTTACACATGAAACCACTTCAAATACACCTAAGTCCTTAATATTCACTGAATTTGAGGTTTTAAACTTACATTTGAAAACCTAATTACAATAATTTTATAACTTCTCTCTTTGAGGGAAAAATTCCCATATTTTATGATATGACTGAACTGTACTGCAACTTTCAAAGCCGTATATGAACACTGTAAAACAATATGTTGCCATGAGAACTGATTTGCATTTGATAAATTCTTTCTAATATATTTGCATAAAATAGGCACTAAATTGGACATTACTCCGGTACCGGTCAACCGATTTGGTCCAATATTAATAGGCATCTTCCCATGGACGTTATAAATGCGTATACCAAATTTCATGAAAATCCGTTAAAGCGTATTTGAATTATCTCATACGAACAGACGGAGAGACAGACGGACAGACATTTTCCCGTCCACCACACAATCTCATGAAGTACCATTCTGGCAGTTGATAAAGAAGGAACGAAACAGCAATGATATCGAAAACGGCTGCTTATGGAAAGTGCCGGTACAGGAACGAAGAGTAGCCTACGTATTAGGGGGATATATATATGATCTACGACGTAAAATGTGTATGCTACAGGGCATTAAAGTCATTACAATTTGGTGCTCATAACTCAGTAATGTAGCGAAATAGCGTTAAAATGTCCATTAAATTGACTGCAAGCCTTCCTAGTGATCGATAAAAACCTGATTCTTAATCATTCGTCAACAGCTAACTTATATCATAATTTAGTGTTTCCATAATCTGCAAAATTTACAGACTAATCACATGACTGGTCGCCACTGCATTAGTCATTTTTTTATTCATAACTACTGACTACAGTGTTAACAACGAAGTTCCTTTGTTTTGCATCTTTTTCTAATGTTAGAAGTTAGTGACGGCCATGCTCTGGGAGATTTTATGCTGTAACAGGAAAAATTGAATCTATAGAGCAAAAATCTCCTAATAAAAGTTGCTTATATATGTCCCCTCTATACACAGGTAAAATATTTCGGTGTTATTCATTAACACCCTGTATATGCAGGAGGTAGAGTTGAACATCGTTAAATCTGTTAATGAAAATTGTAGCAAAAATCTGGTAATGAAAATTGTAGCAAACAGTATCACTAACTAATCACAAACATGAGAGCCCTCCATATGCCCTCAAGGGCACGGGATCATCAATACCATAGACCTAATTAGTACCACCAAATATCAAGGGCACTAACAATGCACAATACTACAGCCTGTGGTGGATATTTCCTGCTAATCCGCAATGTATGGTTTCGAGGCTTAATTTCTGAATACGGAAATAACATTGTGACTGAACTATAGGCTTCATTAGTAATCTACAGTGTGTTAATTAATAAGACCGAAATATTTTACCTGTGTATAGAGAAGACGTAGACAAGCAACTACTATTAGGAGATTTTTGCTCTATGACGTAAAATGTGTACGCTACAGGGCATTAAAGTCATTACAATTTGGTGCTCAAGATCAAGAAATTTCAACAGTTTTTGTATTTCAACTTCAGCCCTAACATGCATAATGGACGATTTTGAGCATTACATTAATTTCGTGACGATTTTTGAGCGTTACACAAGCTCTCGATTTACCCCTACCGCGGCTAAAGAAGTTTCACTTCAAAAATGCTTTTATTAAGTTACCTAAAAATAGTGAAAATGACCCAAAAAGTGACCAATATATTTATTATTATTACTTATAATTAGTTCCTTTAAGTAATGAATTCTTAAAGTAATTTAATAGATAACTGTGTGTTATATATATATATGAATTTAAAATATAAAACACACTTATTTTGTTACTAAAGAGTAAGTAAATTTATACCACTTGGACACCTTTAGGGAAAAAGAAATTCTTTATGAACTGGCATGCCCATCAAATTGCCCCTAGCAGATATGTGCCATTTAAAAAGAAAAATAATTCTTTATTGCCAAAGACAAGCTGCTATGGTGTTTACAATAAACCTGAACTATGAACGCTTGGCGGAGATTCTCAAATAAAAACGATTGTCTGTTGTCTGAAAGTACATGGAAAAGCTCCTCTCTACCTCCACTGAAACATGACTTTAAAATGCCGGAAATGACCTAAACATTCCGAAAATGACCTAAGAATTAACAAAAAATGACCTATATCTTGAAAATGACGAAATGTGCAAAATAAAGCAAAGAATAAAAAGAATTAAAAAAATCGCATTCATTTATGCCCGGTTTCTACAAACTTGTGAATTACCTATGGGTAAATTACCCATGGACAAATTAGTTCCATTTAACCTACAATGGTATAATGAGTAAGGCCTTGGAGTTGTACAGTTAATTTAATTCAGAAGGCTTTGATTCTCATTGTTATTGATCCTATGAAAGGTTAAATTTTATCCAGCCATCCATGAAAGGACAAATTAACCCAAAGATTTACCCTTGGACAGATCTAGCCCGAGTTTGTAGGAACATTTTTTCTGTCATTTTCATATTTACCTAGAGGACATTTATCTAGAAACTCGCCACAAGTGTAAGAGATTGCTATCTTTAAATTATTTGTGTTTGTGTGGTGTTATTCTTGTGTAAATTCTGTGCATTAGATAATTTACCCATAGGTAATTCGCGAGTTTATAGAAACCGGCCATAAATCAATTATTTCATGATACACATTTACATATATATATTCGAGCTATCTTTTAACCTTCATATAAAAAAATTCAAAACCATCAAATGCCTTGCTCTACTGATAAGCAAAACAGCAAATATAACCACCCACACTAGTTTAATTACCAAGTCAAACACCTCAACCACGAAGCCACGGCGATAGATGTACTCTTTGTAGGCAACTCATACAAAACTTTCTACTTGCACCTGCGGTTGGCAACACCTTTGTGCTTAAATCATTACACAGGAGTTTCAACTTGCGCTTTGCTAAGACAAGAAAATGTATAGTTTAGTTGCCATGGAAACCTCGCCGGCTATCTTAATTCATGTGAAAGCAATGTTTACTCTGACGTCATTAAGCCAGATTTGGAAGTTAGAACAGTTTCCTTTTTATAGTTTCTCTAAAAGTGCTTCAGGTATTTTTAAGTGCCAGTATGGTACTTGATGAGATAGTGTGTGTCTGTCCGTGCGTCTGTACGCGCGCGATAACTCAAATACGCTTTATCGGATTTTTATGAAACTTCGTATATGCATTTATAATGTCCATGGGAAGACGTCTATTGATATTGGACCAAATCGGTTTGCCGGTACCGGAATAATTCCCAATTTAGTGCCTATTTTATGGTAATATATTATATAGAATTTAACAAATGCAAATCGGTTATCCTGACAACATATTGTTTTACACTGATCATATACGGCTTTGGAATTTGCAATACAGTTAGCCATGACATAGCTATTGCAATTGCAATTGATTATCAAACAAGTCAGATGTTTATTTTGTTGATCAAGTTGAATACTGTTTATATACAGAAGGTATATTACTGTGAAATAATTAGGCCTACGTACATTAAGTGGAATTCTTTGCCAGTGTATTTTGTGAAATGTTGACATATTTTAAGAATTTCTTTATATCAGTGTATATGAGTTTGAATTAAGGTTAAGTATGTTCTTCCACAAGTCCTGCTTAATGAATCGATCTGGAGCTTAACTCGGAGATAGATTACGAAAATAACTTATTTTGTGCATATCATAATTGCAATTAACTTATCACTGAATAAATAAAAGCATTCTGGCATTTTGTGATATCGGATTACCTGATTTTATTAAGTGCCAGTATGGTACTTTATGAGATTGTGTGTGGGGACGAAAAATGTCTGTCCGTCTGTCCATATGTCTGTACGCGACATAACTCAAATACGCTATTTCGGATTTTCATGAAACTTGGAAAACACATTTATAATGTCTATGGGAAGACGTCTATTGATACTGGATAAAATCGATTGACCTGTTTCGGAGCAATGCCCAATTTAGCGCCTATTTTATGGTAATATACGTATTTGAAAGAATTTATGAAATGAAAATCAGTTATCATGACAACATAGCCTTTTGTTTTACTGTGATCTTATAAGGCTTTGGTAATTAAAATACAGTTAGCTATGACAAATAACACTATTGCTTTACATGCGCTTATCCAACTAGACCGTTAAACTGACCCAGGTGGCTGAGATGGTAACATCTTGGCCTTACATTCTGGAGTTCCATGGTTAAAATCCCGAAACCGGCCAATTTGACTTCTTTTTTGTATTCTGCATATCGTAATTGAAATCATAGCTGATTAAACAAAAACATACTGGCACTTTGTTACATCAGTTTACCTGATTTTTATTCATCTTAAAATCAGAAAGTTATTTTCTTAAGGGGGGATAGACAGGTTTTGGTTTTCCCCCCTCAGCAATGAATTGCATTAAGATGAAAATTCTTATGGAAAAAAGAGTGCGTGGAACGCCACGCGACAGAAGTAAAACTTTATTTTATATTTTTTTTTATTTCAATTTTTGATTATTGGATTTTTTCAATTTTGCATTATTGGACTTTTTAATATTGGGTTGTTGGACTTTTTAAATTTTGGATTTTTGAATTTTTTTATTTTGGATCTTTGAATTTTTAATTTTGGATTTTTTAAATTTTCGATCTTTGAATTGTTTATTTTTTTTATTTTTTAAATTGTTTATTTTTTTATTTTTTATTTTTTTGTTTTTAAATTTTGGAATTTATTATTTATTAAGTTTTATATTTTTGTATGTTTCAATTTTTAAATTTGTATTTTTTAATTTTGGATTTTTAATTTTGGATTTGCGCGGTAATGAACTTCCGGGTTCCATAAAATAGATAATATACCTTTAGATTGCTTAGGAATTGTCTATTGCCATTCCTTTGATTACTCCTAATCATTGAGTTGATTGTTTTCTGTGCAGTCCGCACCGAAACAAGTAAGTAATTTCGTTTGGCTTTGAGTGTGACTGATTTCGTGACGGTTTTAGTGTGACTGACTTTCCAGATTTACCCTCTACCGCCACTAAAGAAGTTTTACTTCAAAAACGTTGAAACCTTTCACCTTACAAAGCTAGCCTACATCATTATTTTCGAAAAACGATATGGCTAGCAGAAACAAACAGGCATAAAAACTCTCACAAAACTGAACGTATGGAATGCTTTTGATTTCTGCATTTTGTTAATGGCGCAACAAAATTTAATTAATTGTATTTCTGTAAATGATGGAAAAACAGTACCACTCATTAATACTGTAAGCAGAGTGTTTGCCAGGCATATTTATGTACCAATCCAGATCATTGAACAGCGTTTTTGCTTCTCTAAGCATAACTAACAATCCAGCGTTTCGTACAAATGAAATCAGTGCAACAAGTCAGTTCAACGTGAGCGTTTACATACGGCGTTCAACCAACTGAAACTGTTCCCCCCTCTCTCTCACTCTCTCTCTCTCTCTCTCTCTCTCTCTCTCTCTCTCTCTCTCTCTGTTAATTTTTTCAATTTTTTGCACTAATTAGTGGTACTTACTAATATTGTTGCCGTGGATCGTAACTTGGCATTCACGCACGCAATCTGGTTGCTATGAAAACAAAAGAAATCTCCGTGCGGTAAAAATTACAAAAAGCACAAGTGCCGTAAGTAAAATCATCATAATACAAGCCTTTATGGAAGACTGGAACCAAGGCCCCCCCCAGTTTGTGGCGATTTTAGCAGGACTAATATTCAGTCCCCATAACAACAAACACATGCGAATCATTTTCTGAAATATAGCATCTATCTTCAATAATGTATATACATAATATTTTCAGCTAATATCTCAATTAATATAAATAAATTGATATAAATAATCATCGTGCAAAAAATACCATGCAATACTCGTGCCGTAAGCGCATAACGGATCTCGGAAATTGAAAAAAACTCTGCGCAAGCGCCTCGTCTTTTCAAACTACTTTCCTCGATCCGTATGCACCGCTTACGGCACTTGTATCGCATTATACTATTTCACACTGTTTGAATTGTCAAAGTCTTTACCACTTGATTTAGTTTTTAAAGTAAAAATTTTCTTCTGCATAGGCTATACGCATAACATTGATAAATAAATGGTGCAAAATATGTTGCAAAAACTTTCTCGCACGTACGTGAAAAAATAACTCATTTTGAACTTTAGAGGAAGTACAAGCAAAAAGGCAATATTAGGCTTTAACGTAAAAATAGGCTGTTTTAAGTCCTATAAAAGCATCAGTTTTAGGCATAGTCACTTGTGAAACATGCAAATACAAGTTTTCGTCCAAATATCACTTAAGGATTAAAATAGGTTTTTACATAAACTCCGTAGTCTAATTATTAAAAAGACGACAACGCCTGATCGCAGCGATTAGTCTACCCGCATGACAAACCGCTAACAGTTTGCTATGCGTGTAGTCTAAACACTGCAGTCAGGCGTTACCATTTGTTACATTTGTTTTATAGCTCAGAAAGAAGTAAATTATACACATAATTAATTTTAATGCATTTTTAGGTAGATTTCGACATATTGCAATGGATACCATGTCATGATTTTCGAAAAATTCTTTCATATCTTTACGTGTCATGCTTCCCTAAGTACGAAACCACCGCCCGTAATTTTGAATATATTTCAACCAAATTTTATTATGTTATTAAGTGCCAGTATGGTACTTTATGAGATTGTGTGGTGGACGAAAAAATGTCTGTCCGTCTGTCTGTCCGTCTGTCTGTCCGTCTGTCTGTCTGTCCGTGTGTCTGTACGCACCATAACTCAAATACGCTTTTTCGGATTTTCATGAAACTTGGAAAACACATTTATAATGTCCATGGGAAGAACCCTATTGATATTGAACCAAATCGGTTCACCGGTACCGGAGTAATGCCCAATTTAGTGCCTATTTTAATAGATTATGGCGCCTTTCTAATAGAAAGGCGCCATCACTCAAGTACGCTGTATCGGATTTACATGAAGCTTGGTATACCCATTTATGACGTCCATGAGAAGTGCCCTATTGAATTTGAACCTAATCTGTTGACCGGTACCGGAGTAAAACCCAATTTAGTGTCTACTTTAAAGGCGCAATAACTCAAATACGCTTTATCGGATATTTATGAAACTTCGTATACGCATTTATAATGTCCATGGGAAGACGTTTATTGATATTGGACCAAATCGGTTGGCCAGTACCGGAATAATGCCCAATTTAGTGTTTTTATGTTAATATATAAGAAGTCGCGATAACTCAAATATGCTTTATTGGATTTTCCTGAAATTTTGTATACCCATTTATAATGTACGTGGAAAGACGTCTACCGATATTGAACCAAATCGGTATACCGTTACCGGAGTAAAACCCAATTTAGTGTATATTTTAAAGACGCGGTAACTCAAATACGCTTTACCGGATTTTTATGAAACTTGGTATACACATTTATAATGTCCATGGGAAGACGTCTATTCATAATGGATAATATCGGTTGACCTGTTTCGGAGTAATGCTCAATTTAGTGCCTATTTTATGGTAATATACGTATTCGAAATAATTTATAAAAAAAATGAAAATCAGTTATCTTGACAACATAGCCTATTGTTTTACTGTGATCTTATAAGGCCTTGGAAATTAAAATACAGGTAGCTATGACAAAAAACATATTGATTTACATGCGCTTATCCAACTAGACCGTTAAAATGACCCAGGTGGCCGAGAAATTTTGAAAACTTTATAACGCGGCCCGCTATGGAGTTCACAGTGACACCAACGATTCGGGGGTTTTGGGGGGGGGATGGATATTAGAAATTGTTGAAACCACGTCTTGTGAGGTATCGTTGAAAAGCTCTTGATGAGTACTGTACAAATCAATGACTAGTTTCTCGATAGTTCTCATATAAGGCGAGATTTGAATGTTTGAAAAAGTGCTCTTACTTCTTTTTTGCAGTTATGATTGTCATGCCAAGGCTAAAGAAGAAGAGTGCTGCGTATATGTTGAAAAATAGCTGAACACTTGCTGTATCTGTTGCAATAAATATTTCCAAGAAATTGTGTTTAGTTTCTGTAAACGGTCCCAGGGAAACTTGCTTTATGGAAGCGCCTTTTAAGTGGAGAATTAACTCCATTACAATGAGACTTCGAACAGCTGCTCAAAAGCCATTTTTTAATGGCCGCGCGTGTGGAAAATCCATTCACAAGTAAATACAGGTGCCCACCAAGTAATGCTGAAGAAATTCCCGGCTTATTCCCTGATTTTTATTGATCATTTCAGCAATTCCCGACCATAATATGAAGCACTTTCTAATAACTGTGTAAGAAAAATTATAGGATTATACATACTTTAAATAAGAAAAACTTTTAGTAACAAAAGTAATTGCAAACAATAATTATTTAGGCCATAACAGATACAAAAATTAGGAACAATAAAATAAATTAAATATACTTTCATATAGGCCTATTATTGTCTAGAAGTCTTTTTGATCACACTTTGCAATTTTTTCGAATTTTCCCGGATATTCTAACAAATTCATTGACTTTTCCCGGATTTTCCCGACCATACGAAATTCCCGGCCTTTTCCCGGATTCCCGGATTTTCCCGACCAGTGGACACCCTGTAAATATCTTTTTTTACCAATCCAGGAAAGGTAGGCCTACCAAATATTTCTGTTGAAGTGGTAAAGTTTGGAAACCAAGGTACTGACCATAACATAGCTAACCAATATGTACAGCGGAATACACAATTCTGCCTTGCGGTCTGCCCATTATTTCTGTCCACCCAACCATAATGCGCAGGGAATATGCATCTAAGAGGTAATGTGTGTGAGTGAGTGAGTGAGTGAGAGAGAGAGAGAGAGAGAGAGAGAGAGAGAGAGAGAGAGAGAGAGAGAGACCGACTGAGTAGCATAACAGAGAAAATAGCCAGACGTTAAGGGATGACAGAAACGTTTATTTAGTCATTTAGGCCCGAAAAAAGTGATATTTCAGGATTTTTGTGTCAAAATATCAAGCAACTCCTAAAGTATATCTGTTAAGAATTGTATGCCGTTTGGACGCATGGTACAGGTGCTGCTGCCACCCTAATCCTCTTCGACCTGTCAATCAATGAATAGAAAGGTAATTGGGCGTAATTCACACTTGTCTGAAGTCCACTACAATGTTGCCAAATACGTACCACAGCACGTTTACTTCGCTTGAGAAGTGGTGAATGACATCGGCAACACTGGGGAATCCCACGCGACTACAACAGCACCTGTTCTTTGTCGTTGCAGATTTTCGGATTAGGGAACAATGCTATTATATTATTTTGTAGATAGACGATGGTTTGGGACGAGGTCTTCTTAAAATGGCGCGAAGATTAGTCTGTTTCTTACATCTACCTGTCGTCTCGCCAAAGCTCTACTAAACTAAACTAAACTCCGTGGCGCTACATCCCTGGAGGGACTTGGCCTACCACCCGACCGCTGCGTCATCTCCCGTAGGCAGATGGCAGGATTGGGGGGTATGTGGTCAGCATGCCGACACCCACGGCCGTTAATGGTGGTTTTCATGACCGGAGCCGCTACTTCTCTATCAAGTAGCTCCTCAATTTGAATCACGAGGCTGAGTGCACCCCTACCAGACCTCCCTATTTCAGAAAAATCCGAGGAGGTACCGGGAATCGAACCCGGGCCGACGGATCTGTAGTCAGCAACGCTAACCACAAGACCAGGCCGGCGGACAAAGCTCTACTAGATAATAATATTAATAATAATAATAATAATAATAATAATAATATTTATTTATGTCATTAAACTTATGCAAAGTAATAGACATCATCAGTGTAAAAATTCTAAAACTATTGAAACACCAGATCATCCAGATTTGTCTCATCTAACTCCTGTATACTGGAAAATGCCTTGCTTTTTAGCCATTGCTTAGTTACTATTTTAAATCTTTTCCAATTAACATTTCTAGCATTTAGTGGGAGTTTGTTAAAAAGTTTGATTCCAACATGCTTAAAGCTATTCTGACTTTTATTCAATCTTGTAAAATTAGGGACTAAATTATGTTTATTATGTCACTACAGTTGCGGTATTTTTCCTGCCATATTTACACGAGACATGTAAAGTTTCAGCACTAAGTGTACAGATTGCTAACACAAGGAACGTTGGATCGATGTTACAATGGTGTCCTGTTTACAGGGCTCACTTGTGGCCATCCCTACTAATTAGTCCTCACACATAACAGCTCCCACACCCTCTCTGTGTTCACTGAAGCTGGCAGCAATGGGCGGCGAACCTGTGATTTTATGGCACTTAAGTTTAAATATTACAAAATCGCCAACTTACGGTTCTTAATTTATTCAAATTCTTATATTGAATAAAAATTTTAGGCCTATGTTTAGAGATAAATATACAGAGTGTTAATGACTAACAACGCAATATTTTACCTGTGTATAGAGGGGACATAGACAAGCAACTTCTATTAGGAGATTTTTGCTCTATGATGTAAAATGTGTATGCTACAGGGCATTAAAGTCATTACAATTTGGTGCTCATAACTCAATAATGAAACGAGATAGGATTAAAATTTTCATTAAATTGACTTCATGCCTTCTTAGTGATCGATAAAAACCTGATTCTTAATCACTCATTAACAGCTATATCATAATTTAGTGTTTCCATAGTCTGCAAAATTTACAGACTAATCAAATGACTGGCCACCACTGCATTAGTCTTCTTTTATTCATAACTACTGACTACAGTGTTAACAACGAAGTTCCTTTGTTTTGAATTTTTTTTTCAAATGTTAGAAGTCAAGTGGCGGCCATGCCCTGGGAGATTTTATGCTGGAAAAATTGAATCCAGAGAGCAAAAGTTTCCAAATAAAAAGTGGCTTGTCTAAGTCCCCTCTATAAGTTACACAGGTAAAAAATATTTCGATGTTATTCATTAACACTCTGTATAATGTGCAGTCCTTTCTTACTGTAATGAGACTGAACTTTAGTCATGGCCCTGTATTTTAAAAATCTTAACAGGCCGTGCTTAAGTAAAAGCATCGTTTATTGTTACTATAGCAGCAGATAAGTTAATGATTGTGATGGGATTATATTTTAGTCTTGGCCCTCTATCTAAATACAAATTTTAGCAGGCCATGTTGAAGTAAAAGATTAAACGTTGCTATGGTGACAGTTAAAGACGCAATGAAGATTCTATTCGCTAACATGACGTTTTCTCAATGGGTGCTCACTTGTCAGAACCGTCTATTAGAACTGAATTCCCTTACAGTAGGCCTTGTATTATCCTGCATGTCGACCCACGTGCTCATCGCTTATGAAGTGTTACGGTATGAAGGTGTCTTTGTTAAGATTATAATTGTTTCTAGGGCTGAAACTGAGAGATAAAACTACCTAAGACTTCTTCGTGTATGAGTGATGAGATATTATACGCTTCTGCTTCTCCATTTAGTCTACAGGGTGTTAATGAATAACACCGAAATATTTTACCTGTGTATAGAGGGGACATAGACAAGCAACTTTTATTAGGACATTTTTGCTCTATGACGTAAAATGTGTATGCTACAGGGCATTAAAGTCCTTAAAATTTGGTGCTCATAACTCAATAGTTGAGCGAAATAGGGTTAAAATTTTCATTAAATTGACTTCATGCCTTCCTAGTGATCGATAAAAACCTGATTCTTAATAATTCATCAACAGCTATACCATAATTTAGAATTTTCATAATCTGCAAAATTTACTGATTAATCACATGATTGCCCGCCACTGCATTATGTTTTTATTCCTAATTCCAGACCTAACAAAAATGTTTCGTTTGTCTTTTTTTCCCTCAGAGTTGTAAGATATCGATCGTCATTTTTTACAATTTTCCCGACCACTACACAATATTCACTGTTCCTTTGTTTCCCATCATTTCAAGTATTAGAAGTCAGTGGCGTGCATATCCTTGGGAGATTTTATGTTATAACAGGAAGAATTGAATCCATAGAGCAAAAATCTCCTAATAAAAGTTGCTTGTCTATGTCCCCTCTATACACAGGTAAAATATTTCGGTGTTATTCATTAACACCCAGTATATCGGTATTTAACGGCTGCATAAATCTGTTCCAGAACTAAACACTTTCTGACACCTCGTTTTATGCGTGTGGCACCGTTTAAAACACGAGAAAGTTTTGTGGTAACGGAACACTCACTTTTTCGTTGTGATTCTGTTGACTATTCCACTCATACACTAGTAGCTTACGCTTCTTACATATGTTGAATGTGTTAAAATAAGTTATGTTTTTAAAAATAGGCTAAATTTTTTTATGGTTTTAAATACTGAGCATAGGTGGTAATTTTAATTTAAAAACAAATCACTTTTCTAGGTTATTTTGTTCTAAAGGAATACAAATCTTATATAAATATTATTTTGTCAAAAACATTAGGCTATTTTTTTTTCATGTCATATATCTCTATATATAAAAGGCTTTGTCCTGACTGACTGACTGAATGAATGACTGACTGAATGACAGGAATCAACGTACAGCCTAAACTATAACAGGTAGAGACTTGGAATTTTGAGAGTACCTTCGTTTCATAATGTAGGTGCTCACTAAGAAAGGATTTTGAAAAATTCTGATTCTAAATGCCAAAAATTAAATGTTTTTTAAAATACTTAAGCCCTGTTTGCATAGAATTATCGAAACAAATTCACAGAATATATTGTTGCCAAATGGTATCAGGTGGGCTTGGAAAAAACAAATGATATGCACTTTTGACAAATAAGAGAAGTTATCAAAATAATTCATGTTATAAATAATTATTACAGGATGAAATCCACTAAAATAATGGAATCACATAACTTTCTCTACCCTGGACATAGAGAAAACAAAACGAGGTATGGTAATGTGTATATTATTATATTATATCGCAGGTTTTTGGAGAGAAAAGTATGAAAATGATATTGCTTTATGGTAACATAAGAGTGGGAAATTTCCCGCCTCGATATTACAATTTTATGTTACAGGAATTTCTGTTTCTTCTTATTTAAACCTCTACCAGGCTTGCTGTGCACTGTACAAGCGATGGGATGCAACATTCTAGATCCTCTATGAGCCATAAAAAACTATATCAAGCGTTTTCTGAGGGAATAGTTTGAGTGTAATAAGTCGTTCTTCCTATTTCAAATTATAAATGCCTATATAAGGACCTAGAATTTAAAATTGAAAATCCTTCATAAGCTAATTTCCAATTACAAAATACAAAACCCGGGCGACGCCGGGTCTTTTAAGCTAGTAGGCTATATATAGCATCACGAATATGCTATTACTATTGTTTTTTTATCATTAACTACACTTGTTAACAAAATTACATAAACATAAAAAATACAGACAATATACATCTTATGACTTTAAAAACAAAGTAAAAAAATTCCTCTAGCGCAAGTGGCAAGTGGCATTTCCCCTTTGAATAGCAATACAGAATCTCTTAGGAAAGCCGTTGATCGTGAATCGCCGTTTTTAGCCGCAAGTTTCATCTGAGATCAGTGATGTAGCCTCAGGACATCAAGGCATCCCTATAATATAAAGCCACAAGGCTGACTCACTCACTCACTCACTCACTCACTCACTCACTCACTCACTCACTGACATTAATGTTTGCCCACTTCCAGATGAGCTAGAAACTTGAAATTTGGTACACGTATAGCTTCTAGGCTGTAAACCGCAGGAAGATTCCAAACAGTTATTTTTTTTATTTTTTAGCCCTAAAAACCTCCCGTAAAAGGGCTTGGCTCGGCTCACCGACATTAATGTTTGTCCACTTCCAAATTAGCTAGAAACTTGAAATTTGGTACACGTATAGCTTCTAGGCTGCAAACCACAGGAAAATTCCAAAAAGTTAATTTTTTTTAATTTTTAGCCCTAAAAATCTCGCGAAAAAGGGCTCGGCTCGGCTCACCGACAAAAATGTTTTCCCACTTCCAGATGAGCTAGAAACTTGAAATTTTGTACAGATATAGCTTATAGGGTGCAAACCACAGGAAAATTCCAAAAAGTTTATTTTTTCAATTTTCAGCTCTAAAAACCCCCCGAAAAATGGTTCGGCTCGGCTCACGAACATTAATGTTTGCCCACTTCCAGATGACCTAGAAACTTGAAATTTGGTACACATATAGCTTTTAGGCTGTAAACCACAGGAAAATTCTAAAAAGTTTATTTTTTTTTTAATTTTTAGCCCTAAACACTCCCGAAAAAGAGCTCGGTTCGGCACACTGACATTAATGTTTGTCCACTTCCAGATAAGCTAGAAACTTGAAATTTGGTACACATATAGCTTTTAGGCTGTAAACTACAGGAAAATCCCAAAAAGTTTATTTTTTCCAATTTTTAGCCCTAAAAACCTCCGAAAAAGGGCTCAGCTCACTCACCGACATTAATGTTTGCCCACTTCCAGATGAGCTAGAAACTTGAAATTTGGTACACATACAGATTTTAGGCTGTAAACCATAGGAAAATTCCAAAAAGTTTATTTTTTTAAATTTTTAGCCCTAAACACTCCCGAAAAAGGGTTCGGTTCGGCACACTGACATTAATGTTTGTCCACTTCCAGATAAGCTAGAAAGTTGAATTTTGGTAAACATATAGCTTTTAGGCTGTAAACCACAGGAAAATTCCAAAAAGTTTATTTTTTCCAATTTTTAGCCCTAAAAACCTCCGAAAAAAGGGCTCAGCTCTGCTCACCGACATTAATGTTTGCCCACTTCCAGATGAGCTAGAAACTTGAAATTTGGTACACATATAGCTTGTAGGCCGTAAACAACAGGGAAATTCCAAAAAGTGATTTAAAAAAAAAATTTGCCCTAAAAACCACCGAAAAAGGGCTCGGTTTCCATGGCAACGGTATTATCAAACTGTGTTCACGTATGGCTCTGAAAGTTTAGAAATAATTATTTCCGTAAACCTAACGGGGTGGTCGAGATAGTAACGTCTTACACTTGCGTTCTGAAGTCTGAGGTTCATAATAATTAAATCCAATTAACATATTTTTGTCCAGAAGTAACAAAATTTTCTTCTATCTGTTAAAGAAATTTCATAATATATATTCTTTAATTATAACTCGAAGATAAAGTCTCGTATTTTTTACAACATATTATAACCAATTTCACTTTGTGCTTTTCTATGATTTCCTTGGTCGTAAAGGCAAAAGCCAAATTGAATATTTACATACCATGAATCGTCACTAATTTATCTTGTATCATGTCCATTTCAGTTGAAATTTACTCCATAAAATACACCATAAATGTATGAACACTTCCAATTGATGTAGAAAACTTAGACTTGGCAAACTGATACCCCAGTGAGCGAAGCGAGTATGTTAAATAATATAATTATTAACCTTTAAGCCAGAGTCTGTCTCACATAATATACAAACCAGAACCGGACCGCAAAGAAAACAATTATCACAATGATAAGCCATAGTTTCTCCCTATTCGTAATAATGAATCAGCCTCAAAAAACTGAATACGCTCCCAACAATTCGACTTCTTTTGTCAGTTTTAGGCTACTTTAAGTGTCCAAGTTGCGTTGTCCATACTTTGGAGTACAGAAAATTGTCTAAATTCATCATATCATATATACTTACTTAGCCTACTCAATGGCAATAGACAATTCCTAAGCAAACTAAAGGAATATCTATTTTATGGAACTCGAAGGTTCATTGCCGCGCTTACCTATCCAATCATCCCTCCCATATCTTACTTCTCTTAAATCTATCCTGATATTGTCCTCCCACCTACGTCTAGGTCTTCCGCGTGGTCTTTTCCCTTCGGGTTACCCAGTCAATATTTTTTAGATATGCTTTTCCTTCCCCGTGCGTGCAACATGTCCAGCCCATTTCATCCTCCGTGATTTAATTACCCTTACTATATCCGGTGACGAGTACAGGTTATGAAGCTCGTCGTTATGCAGTTTTCATCTCTCTTAGGTCTGAATATTTTCCTAAGCCCCCTGTTTTAGAACACTCTCAGATTATGTAAGGGGCCATGTCTCACATCCATATAATACAACCGGCAGGATAATACTCTTATAAATATTTCATCATAACATATGTAGCTATTTTAAATATTTTATTGACAAACAAGAATATGTGTTTTAAATTCGGGAAAATCCAAAAACACCTTGGATAGTGGTATCCCGCCCAACCCATCCAAAATAGTGCACTTTCTTATATACCACGATCTAGCGAATTCTTCCGTCCTCGTATTATGTGATTGGATGTTGGATGTGTGACGTCATATCGCTAGACGACTGGAGACAGGCTGACAAACCTCGCGGGAAGTATAATGACAGTGTACAAGGTCAGTTGGTAGAAGGCACTTGCGACAATATACAAGGAGAGTTGGTCATCCTTCTTCGCTAAGAAACAAAATACATCACACAGTCCGTGCAAATGTGACTATCGAATGGGAAGAGCTTAAGGGGCCACCTGTTTTTGGTTTTCGCCTTAAATTTAATGATTCTGTATTTCTTGAATAGGCCTAGATTAGTATTTTTGCGTTTAAAATAAACAAAAATCATAGTCCAGAATGTTCGCTTTTGTGAACTAAAAATGGAGAATAATTCAGAATGGTATTTTTCTACATGAAACTGAAGACAAGAGACACCCTGTGTTGGCGGAATAGAGTCGAACACAAGCTCTGCTGGCTGACACCAATTAATTCAACACCTGAGGTACTTAGGCGAGACTTAGTGAAATTTAACGCTATCTACAAGTCTAATATCACACGCCGACATTTTCCCTCGTAACGCAGTGCATTTCATAACGAACCTTCAGGCACAGGATTTTGTAGGCCTTGGAAATTCTAAAACCGTAGAAAATTAACAGGAGACCGTGTGAAAAGTGGACCAGTAACTTTGTAGTTTAACATCTGAATAAGCATTTTACTCAGCCATCTGTAATTTATATTACAAGAGGTAACCATAGCAACGTAGTATTGTACCTCAAAGCCACAACTAACAAAAGGACGGAAGGTCAACTAAAAATTCGGAAACCGCGATGGAGGTCCCGTGTTTCAATGCGGATTATGAGATATTTCTGTTTTATATTGAACAGTTCAAGTACCGAATGTGAAAGTACAAAGCACAGTTCACAAGAGTTCGTTTTTGAGACTATTTAGTCGATTACATACCGTAAAGTCAATTGAACTTTCTTTTTTCAGATTAAGCGCCAAGGATCCCGGGTTCGATTCTCAGTGTTTTATATATATATATATTTATAATGTGTATCTTCTCGCCGCTTTAACGGCCGTGGGTGTCGGCATGCTGACCACATGCCCCCCAATCCTGCCATCTGCCTACGGGAGATGACGCAGCGGTCGGGTGGTAGGCCAAGTCCCTCTAGGGATGTAGCGCCACGGAGTTTAGTTTAGTTTATCTTCTCGCCGCTGGACAAACCTTTCCCTCGCATGTTTCTTTATTGGTGACGTAAATTCTGAAGGCCCTGGCTCCCAATTTTCTTCTATAATACAAATTATTAGAGGATATGACTATTATTTTTACTTACACTAGATGGTGTACTTCATCACACATTATGCAAATGAAAAGTACGACGAATTAATTAATTATGTTATAAAATACGTCTTGTATTTAGTAACTTATGGCACTTGTTTTTCTTTAGAATCAACAAATTTGCCAAGGTAACGATAAAAACAAATGAAATCTTGTTTGCGAGATATATTATGTTGTAAAACATTATTGCCTATTATAACTCAAAACATTTATTAACACATTGCAGTGAAATTTTGCATGCATGTATATTTGATATTAATGGACAACACTATTTAGAATAATTGATGGAATTTTAATAGTTTTTTTAATACTTCTGATGTAAAAATTTCTAAATAAAAATTAACAAGTGATGAATTATTTATTTAAAAATATTTATACTGCAGATAATCCAAAGATTCTAGACTATGTTGTTCATATGATATTTACAAATAGATACAAAAAAAGAATCACTCAGAAATATTTGTATTGATGAAAATTATCAGGGAAACGGCACTTCAGTGCATAAAATTTGACTGTCATTTTGTAATGATAACTACCCATTAACTCTAATAGTTAAATTAATTCTGAAAAAATAGTGTGCAATTGTAGAACTAGTCATTATAGAGCATGCCAGATTGCAAGGCTACAGAACAATTCATTACTGAGGAAAAAATAATGAAACTTCACCTATTTTCCAGCATCGAAAGCTGTATGTCCAGGCCCGACAAGAGCGAGGGGCAGCCGGGGCTGCAGCCCCGGGGCCCGGGTCCCAAAAGGGGGCCCGGCCGACCAGGTTTTATTTTTTACTTTCTAAATTTACTCTAAAATAAAATTCGTTATAAGTCAATCAACAGATAAGTTTTGTTTTATGTGTTTATTTTATCTGCATTATCCTGTCGTATAACGGTGACACGGATTTAATCAGTTAATCTGAAAAGGATTATTCTTTAAGAAAAATTGCTATTTTTTAAAAGTAGAAGCAGAAATCCTTTTGGACTCAACAGTAGGCCTCACTCACGATCGGCATTTAAAATCATAATTTTTAAAAGATTAAACTGGTACATACAGATAAAATTGTTCCTAATTAGAACATTTTAATGCATTTTTCAGTTTTGTGCCCGGCATCAGCTAACCGATTTGGTCTAAAATCAATAGGCTTCGTCCCATGGGCGTTATAAATAATTGTATACCAAGTTTTATGAAAATCCGATAAAGCGTATTTGAGTTATGGCGCTTACAGGCACACGGACACTCTAACAGTCAGACGGACAGATATTTTCCTGTCTACCAGACAATCTCATAAAGTACCGGTACCATTCTGGCACTTATTAATTGTGTAATATCGTTACATAATCTTTTTGTTGCATACATTATAAAGGGCAAGTTGGGTAGAGAATTTAATATTTTACGGGGGCCCTTGCTTTCTTTGAACGGCCCTGTGTATGTCCCCCTTAACGTTTGGGATAATATTTCATGCACACCCTGTAGTTTTCTGCCGAGACAAACGTAAACAAAGCAGTATATTGCAATGTCACACAAAAAGATACAAATCAAGCACTCTAAAAACCATTAATTTAAAGAAGCTGTGCTCGTTTTACTTCTTGCAAGGTTAGTTTGCGGAAAAATTCGCATTTAAAGGCTTTAAAAACAAGAAGACAGAGTAAAATATGTAAAGTATTGCGAGATAGAGAGAGAGGAAAAGGGCTTCTTGAGTATTCTTCCTCGGCATTTGCCTAATTGCCGGTCTAAGGACAACAAGGGCGTAAGGAGAGAACTTCATGTTTAACGAGTCATTACATGCGCCGTCAGGAGCGCTAGGATCCATTATTAAGCAAACACAAAGAGCTTCTTAAGAGGTGTAAGCTCCTGTTACTTTTTATCTCACCATCAACACGGGCTCTACATATCCTAGCAGAGAAAATTCAACTGTTAGAAAATTACGTCTTTCTTAGTATTTCTTTGCATGTTGCTATGGCAACAATAAACTATGCAGGCTCTAATCAATCTCTTTTACTTAAGCATGGCCTGTTATAATTTTTATTTAAGTAGAGGGCCTTGACTAAAAAACAATCCCAACACAATCATTATCTGTTGCTATAGTAACAACAAACAATGCATTCTTTAATCTAATCAGTCATTTTTATTAGTTCCTCTGTCCGTACCATTTGTACGAGGGCCAGCCACAAAGTGAGTTTCCCGGAGACCATTTATAGAAACAAAACAATTTTTTGGAAATATTCATTGCAACAAATACAACAAGTATTCAGCTATTTTTCAATATGTTATTCGCTACCGGAATTGAGACATCTGTCTTACGGTGGAACCAACTTTTGAAAGAATATATGGGTAGTGTTATTTGTCAAATCTAACTGCATTGCATCTTCCAAAGCCGTATATGAACAATGTAAAACAGTATGTTGTCATGGGAACTGATTTGAATTTGATAAATTCTAAGATATTATCATAAAATAGGCACTAAATTGGGCATTGCTCCGGTACCGGTCAACCGATGTTCCAAAATGAATAGGCTTTTTTCCCATGGACGTTATAAATGCGTACACCAAGTTTCATGAATATCCAAAAGAAAGCGTATTTGAATTATCGCGCTTACAGACACACAGACAGACATTTTCCCGTCCTCCACACAATCTCAGAGTGTACAATTCTGGCACTTAATAATAATGTGATATTTAGGAGGCGGATTTCTATGACATGTCATATTTTCTCCCTTTGCATTATTTCAGGTTTCCGACTAAATTAAACCCGATTCCAAGCATCCTGGTGAAAATGGAACGGCTTTTATTGTGCATGTAACAGCCAGCATATTTAGGAAATTTTCAACTATTGTAGCATATTTAGTATGAATATGCATATTTAGATAATATTTTTGGCATATTTTTGGAAGTTCCATATCATATTTTGTAAATTTTGCATTGTAATGATACTTTTTGAGAATTTACAAATATTTTAAATAATTAACACTACATTTTAATAACATGTATTGTAATGAAACTTTTAAAAAAATGTACACAATGTATAAGTGGTAAAGCCATATTTTAAATTTTATTGGTCATATTTTAACGGTTTTTAGGTCATAAATGCATGCAAATGTCCTATTTTTTAAGTCATAGAAATCCGCCCCCTAGTGATATTATAAAATTAGAACATAAGAAGCTCGCTTAGTACAAGTATGTGGGAGTTAACATAGGCTGGGTTTTTATTTTCATTATAGCGTAAATTAGACATGGAAATGATTGAGGATAACGTAGCATATACAGCGAGATACGCTAGAAAGCAGAGAGTAAACGCAGTATTGTATTTCTCTTAAAGTCGATAACAACACAAAAGTGTAATTAAGCCAGGCAGAGGGAACACATTTCTGGAACGCCCTGTACTCTCTACTAGGCTCGATGCTCTGGATTTAATATGCAAAGTTGCTCGGCAGAACTTCACGGATACGTGCAAGAGTGGAATATGATCCTCACACAACTCTAGCCAGAGTAACGTGAAATTATTCTTACTATTCCACTCATACGCCGCGTGTTTGATATTGACCAATAACGTTTAGCAATTCCTCGGCTATATAGACCAATCAAGATCGTTTATCTTATAGGCTAATATGCTTCCTAAGGCTGCAAGCATGCAATTTTATCTGATGAAACGTCAGCTCGTTAGTGGACACGTAAGACATCAACGAGCCGTGATTAATAATAATAATAATAATAATAATAATAATAATTTTATTTAGCCCTTAGATACATTGTACAATAGGCATGGTCAGAGGATTATACAATAAAATTGTATCACAGAGAGATAGGATTTTCCATAATATGGAAAATCCTATCTCGCTGTGATACTTACAATTATTATATTATACTCAGACAAATTGTAAAATGGATTATTGGACAGCCAAGTCTTTGCATGAGATTTGAAAGATAAATAATTTAACTCTTGATTTGAACGGGTAACTTATTATACATGTCTAGACTTACTACACAGTGGCTGGATTTAACCCTTTTCCAATCTAGCAAAAGGCACAAGCAAGTTGTTATTATTTCTAATATCATAGCCATGGGTACAGTTTGACAGAGGAAATGTACTTGCACTAGGAGGTGCCCGTGGCTTCGCCACGATAATTCTTTTAAAAATTAAAAATTAAGAGTATAATAATTATTAAAGCATTATATTTATTAACACTTGCACGCAAATCATTCATAACCTAAGTCATTAATAATTAATGGAACAGCTAAAGTTCCGGCTTTAGAGTACATTCCACGACATGAAAGCGCCCCCTGGGAAAACTATATCAGAATCGATTATGCAGTTCCAAAGAACCTGTGAACCACCGCCGTCTCGAGAATTACACGATTAATACAGTTTAGAAGGCAGTGCTGTGAACACATAATACGTATTGTTTCTCAGCTGTTTATTGACATGCATATGATGTGAATTTTATTTTATCAATTCAGTGTAATTTTCAGAAATTATATAATGTTTCAAGGGAAGGAATGGTTTGTTTGGATTATTAATTATCAGCGATATTTCAAGAGATAAAACCATCAATATTTTACAGCTGTTGCCCCCGGCTTCGCCCGCCATTATTCATTGACTCCAGGATTTTTAAGAAAATTACACTGGTAGATTATTAAAAATGTTTGTGGTTCAGAGCTATGAAAATTGTAAGTAAAAATAAAATTAGAATATTTGTTCATTGTGTTCATTTCACTTAGGCCTTATATAATAAAGAAACGGTTTTCCTTCCTAATTTTGTAGTCGTCATGAAAGTTTAGACTGCGAGAGACGAACATCGCCGAGTATACCCGATGTCTCACGAAGCGGGCGAGCAAGCACGCTATTTAGGGCCGTTGAATTGTATATGAGTAGATTTTTATGTGCATAAAGCAGCAACTCTAAAATGTAATGATTAAAAAAAGTTAAGATGCGGCATTGTATAAAAAGAGGTTTGCAGTGTTCTCTGGAAGCCTTGTTTGTTAGTATCCTGATGGCCTTTTTCTGTAGAATGCTGCCAATGAACAGAATAAAAGCACATTGCTTTATACAACATAACTTGTTTGGAAATTGAATTAATTGTAAATGTGTATTGACTAAAACACATTCGATTCGGTGCAAGCCAGTTCGTGTGCTTTTATAGCGTTCTGATGCAGAAGTCCCACTTCTAGTTACGCACTATTGGTAGAATTGGGTATTCGGATCGATGCGTGGACTGTTCATTCATTCAGTATGCCATGATCTCGTAGGTTTAGATTCAGAATTGTTTATTCACCGTAGCGGGCAGTATATTGACAACAAAGTAAGAAATTAATTATTATTTACAAAATCCATTACATTCTATTCGTGAAATAGTCTTTAATATGTCCTACTCGACATATCCTACCTATGATAAAACCTGAGCGCTCTACTGGGCACGTAAATGTATCAATATGCAGCATAATTAGAGATACCTAGTTTTCGCGAATGACGGATTCGCAAAGGAAAGTTCATCATTGATAAAACAATAATCTTGTGTTTTAAACATTCCTGTGTGGAATCATGTCGGTTTTTAACCGCGAAAAAACGCGAAATTTTGTGTTTATGTGATTTTTTTTTTTTTTTTTTTGCTCGAAATTCCTCTTTTTTAAAACGATTTTTTTACTTTCAAGGGGAATCTGGGGTTTCAGAAAAAATAACTAAATAATTTTTTCTCATTAATACAACAAAAAATTAAATAATCAATATTAATGACAGTTCTTAAACATGTAGGCCTATGTTCTGAATATAAACGCATTTTTATTCCGGTGAATAATGTAGATGCTGAGAGAGCTTTCTCAGGATATTCAGATATTCTAACCGATAAGACTTCTTCCTCAAAATGTGGAGACTGTTTTAAGTTTGTACTTTGGGGATGGGTGTAATTTAGAATGAGATAGGCCTATAGAAATACTCGTATAAAATTTATTTTTTATGGGTAATGGTGCACATTTTCCATTCAGGTTTTCTTGATCATGCTCATGTGCGGAAATATACAATTATTTGCACCACAAAGGCTAAAAACGTATTTAGTTTTTATGCGAAATAACACCGACTCTGGCAACCCTGGTTTATACAATTTTCTTATTAGAATAGTTTTTGCTAGGATTTTAAATTTCCAGTAACGTAAAAGCTGTTTCTGAGTTAGATTTGAACTCTTGGTAATAAAACAGTCATCGCGTGAAAACATCAGCGGGCTCTAAGTTTGAAATCGATGAGGAAAATTTCAATGGAATAGCTGGTTTCCACATGCCACATGTTTTAATTTCTTCAATTTATTTCCGTTTTATTAATTTTTTTAATTATCAATTTATTTTATATTAACTTATTACTTATTTTTCCCTTGTTAAGATTTTTTGTAATACGACTTATTTACAGTTCTTATATGGTTGAATAAAAATCCTCAAATTTAACATAAATAAATACTCCACTAGTTTTATATCTCTGCTATTATGTAGGCCTAATTCTTGAGGGGACGCGTTTTTACGTCAGTGGCAGTGAAAATGTTTATAAGAGTCTTAAGTACTGTACATTATTCATGGCAATTGTGAAAGCAGTCTTCAACTGGTAACTGCTATTTACATTCCTAATTACAAGACCTGGGATTTTAGGCTCTAAAAATTGGTTTTAGGCACCTAAAACAAGTAAATAGGCTTTTAAAAGAGAAAATAGGCACTTAAAATATGGTTTACAAATGTGTAAATAGACAGAAAATAGACTTTAAAATACTACAATTAGGTCTTCAACTGTAAGTGACCTTTTTTTACTGTAAAAAACGTAGTATACCTATACTTAACAGAAATAATTTCAAAATTAAGACAGAATTAAAAATACTTTGATCTAAAACAGTTTTGGATTATACCTGGGTATGAAAAATTGACACAGTATGTCCCTTGTTACTATATATACCTGCTACTTGTTGTTTTGAGCGAATCCTCCCCCATCAGTCAGCATTTCTTTGGCGATCATTGTTTGGGGAAATCAAGTTTCTGTGAAAAACCCACCCTCTGCTGTTCTGCTCTTCATTCAGGGAAGTAAAAGTTACAGAAGTTACAGAAGTTGGATTTTATTTTAAATGAACAAAATAGGCTTTTTAGGCATTAAAATAGTAAAAATAGGCTCCAAAGGTTTAAATAGGCATTTTAGGGCATTATAAAACTCTATAAATATAAGTGATTTATCATGAAATGTCAACATATTTTTAAAATTTTATGTTATTTCATAAGGAACAAAATAGCCATTTGCCTTAAAATCCCAGGTCTACTAATTACTAGTTTCCACTTACCACAGGCAGGTAGCAGTATCACCATTAGTATATTAAATCACACTTACCTGTAAAGAAGAAAAATAACAATTAGTTTAAAGCACTAAAATAAGAAAAAGCTGAGTTCACAACATAAATAATATGCTTTGATGATGATGATGAGTGTTCTGCCCGAAGGCAGGTCCAGACCCGGGACGAAGCCGTAGGATGATGACCACGACTCGTCCGAGGTGATTCAGGCAAGGATGATACCGCGGAGATATTACATCATTTTATTTTAATTAGAGCCTATATTGTTTTTCCGTAACAAATATAAATACTAAAACGAATAGAACGAATCTTGTGCTTCCTCAGGACGTTTTCTTCTTTCTTTTTCTGAGTTTTACCTCTCCCTTTTAGGATTATGCGACCCAAGCCGCCCGGGCCTTACAGGGCCGCGACCTTTCGGGAGAGGGATTATCTCTGGATCACATAACTTACATACTTTTTTGACCGGACAAGGACATGGAGCGATCAGCCCAATGCCGGGGCCACCTCCGAGACAACACGAACACATAGGACGAGACACACCATTCACATACACACACTCATTCATTCCAAACAAGGCGAGGATGGGATGAAGATTATAATGACGGCCAGATGAACCACAAGGGCCTAAAGTTACCCGACATTTGTCTCATAAGTGAGGAAAAACCTCACCCAAGTAACTTGTCTTTACCAGGAATCGAACCCGGGCCCTCTCTCACGCATCCTCTGAGCCACAGCGGTGGACTTCCTTAGGACGTACAGATTCGAAATGAAAAGAATCTATTTGAAGTCTATTTGTCTTCAAAGTCTATTTGAAGCTTACCCAAACCATGCATAAACAATAAAATAATTGATAATTTAAAAAAAAAAAAAAAGCCTCAGATTCGAGTTCCCTAGCCCTAAAAACCCCGCTTATGGCCGGTTTCTATAAACTCCCGAATTACCTATGGGTAAATTATCCAATGCACAGAATTTACACAAGAATAACACCACACAAACACAAATAATTTAAAAATAGCAATCACATACACTTGTGGCGAGCTTCTAGATAAATGTCCTCTGGGTAAATATGAAAATGTTCATACAAACTCGGGCTAGATCTTTCCAAGGGTAAATCGTCGGGTTAATTTATCCTTTCATGGATGACTGGATAAAATTTAACCTTTCATACGATCAATAGTAAGTTAATATTTAAACAATGAGAATCAAAGCCTTCTGAATTAAATTAACTGTACAACTCCAAGGCCTTGCTCATTATATCATTGTAGGTTAAATGGAACTAATTTGTCCATGGATAATTTACCCATAAGTAATTCACTAGTTTGTAGAAACCGGGCATTAGTGAGTTTCCTCCAAGTCATTTTTTTTTTTCCTGGTTGCTATGGAAATTAACCTCACAACTGAATACTGTCTTGTTAATAGGTGGCTGTGCTTTCATCACATATTATAATTTATACGAAGGATGGTTTTTATATAGATTTTTTTTATTGTTTAAATATTTTCGATTGAGTAATAAAGACTATAGAACAGTATTTAATTACACTGGAAATTATTAAATGTAAAACAAATGTTCCGCTTTGAAGTTATTATTATTATTGAGCTAATTTGATGTAATAATGATATGCACAAATAATGAAACTTTGAAAACAATAAAACAAAATATTGTTTCAATTCGTAATGAATTCACAGTTTCGATCATTAAACATTAACAAGAGCAATTAGGTAAAAATCAAATGTAATTATAAATACACAAATTATCACACATGAAAACGTTATTTTGATTGCGAAAAACGGTGCAAAATATGTTGCACGAACTTTCTCACATGAGGTTTTTAGATTTAAGATAGAAAATGGTATGAAGGCTACCAGTATGTGGACATGTCAATCGATCACAGTTCGATACACAGAGGCGATGGAAATTCAGTTGTGAATCATTCGCCGTGCAGACGTCCTAGGAGGGTTTATAACTTAGGGTGGTAAGTGTGCCTTCATACTTTCAATTACCGCAATAAATTGGGGTGGCACGATGCCCTCGTCTATGGATCTTTATGGATGTTTTATCTTTCTGCATTATACGAAATACATACATTCCTTAACCTGCCCTAACATTTCTATACTACAATTTTTTCAAAATATTCTAATAATTAGTTCCTCAAACTTATTCCTCATCCTTGGTACTTAAAACAAAAATGTAAATATTCCAGACCGGAGTGAAAAATTATTTCATTGATACCTCATTGTTTGGTAATTATTGATACAGTTTTCACTTAGAAAAAGATGACTACAGGAATAATATGACTGACTTCATCAAGGCCTCCTGAATTAGTAATAATTGTTGTTACTATAGAAACACACAATTACGTCATGCTATTTTCTATTGCACCACTTTTTGTTTCAATGGATCCTACGTAACGTAATTTCACGTGGATTACAATAGCGATTACAATAGTTATTCGTAACAAACTGGCTTCATTACCGTCCCCTTCACACTACATGAATAACACAATGAAGCAATTTATAGTAAATGAATGACGCAATAATCAACAAAGGCCTGTCAGTGTTAAAAGGATAAACGTAACAAATGACAGGCGTGTAGCCATGGTTATTATATGCAACGCGTATTGATTCTGTTTTCCCAAAGGACATCGCTATATTCCATGACGTATGCAATATCCAAATAAACATTATTGTGTCTCGTGGTGGAGAAGGGTTGCCAACATCGTATTTTAAGACTAAAACAGCAATGTTAATAGACACCAACTGGATACAAATTAGCTAATAGGTCCCTGCAACACATATGCGTACGTGTCATCCGCTGTGTTAATAAATTACGCAAGTACCGGGTGTTTCAAAACTAATAAACTGGGCACAAAATTCTGTTACATAAATCTAGTGCTATATCCTAGCTAAAATTTATTTAATTTATTTATTTATTTAATTATTTAATTACTAGCAGGTGTCCGCAGCTTCGCCCGCAATTGTTTACTCAACTGCTAGATGTTTTGTTTAAATTACTTATTTAAAGAAAATAAACAAAACTTTATATTTGTTAACACTGACATCGTTTTTACATAAATGTTCAATCCTATTTTGTCTCCTTTTACATGCTTACGGCCTGTGATATAGGCCTACATCCATATTTCTCAACTAAAAATACAAAGCTATGAATAACGTATCAGTGGATAGAATTTTATACCAACTTCTGATATGGCACATTCGTTTGCACAAACTCGGACTGAAACAACTGAAAATTCTGTCCCTGCAATACGACCTCTTATTCTACATCAAAATGTGAAGTGAGAAAATGGTATTCTCTTTGTCCAGGGTAGAGAAAGTTATGTGACTGCATCACATTGTGCATTATTTTAGTGGATTTCATTATTTATTTACACCAATGAATTATATTGATAGCTTCTCTAAATTGCTAAGTCCTATTTCATTTATTTCCAAAGCTACCTGAGACCACTGGTAACAATATACTGTTGTCATGAGAACTGTACATGGAATGTGATTTGGATTTGATAATTCTGTGTAAAAAGATATTAAGTATCCTCAAAAACATTTGATTTTTGGCATTTAAAATAAAGATTTTGCAAAATCCTTCACTTAGGCCTATGTTATGAAACGAAGGTACTGTCAAAATTCCAAGTCTCTACCTGTTATAGTTTAGGCTCTACGTTGATCTCTGTCAGTCAGAGAGTCAGTCAATCAGGACAAAGTCTCTTATAGGCCTATATATAAATATATGGTACGGGGGCAGAGGAAGTAAAAATTAGATAAAACTTGTTAGAGAACACAAGAATGTACACCCCTGAGATCAGACCGCAAAGAAAGAAAAAAAAAAGAGAGAAAGACTGTAAAACAGGAAATAACAAGAGAAATATGGCGCTGTGTTTTTGTTTTTCCCTCACTAAGTGATATGATTGTCCACCTCCCGAAACATTTGAATATCTAATCTAAACGGTTGCCATGACAATTTCCTACTCTCCTTAGCGGAAGTGAAACAAAATAAAAACGCTTCCCTGTTCATTGCGCCGGTATTGGATTCGGAACTTGCTTTTCATCTGTTTAGCTAATGTGTTTGTCGTCATTATTCGTGTGAATGCTTCAGTCACAAAAGCTAACTAGGTTAAAGTGATCTTTCTAGGTTTATTTCTGTATTTCACGTCACTCACGCAAATGCAAAATGTGTAACTTTATACAATAACTCGACTGGCATTTTACGATGATGAGTTAATTTTAGTGTGATATTAAAATTGACACGGACACGGCGTCCCGGGCTTTGTATTTTGTAATTTGAAATTAACTTATGGAGGACTTTCGATTTTCAAACTCTAGGTCATTATTAGACCTGGGATTTTAGAGCAAATGCCTATTTTTTTTCCTTATGAAATAACATGAATTTTTAAAAATATGTTGACGTTTCATGATATATCACTTATATTCATAGAGTTTTATAATGCCCTAAAATGCTTATTTGCACCTTTGGAGCCTATTTTTACTATTTTAGTGCCTAAAATGCCTATTTTGTACATTTAAATTAAATCCAACTTCTGTAACTTTTACAATCATTTAATGCACATTCCTGAATGAAGAGCAGAACAGCAGAGGGTGGGGTTTTCACAGAAACTTGATTTTCGCAAACAATGATTGCCAAAGAAATGCTGATTGACGGGGTAGGATTCGCACAAAACAAATAGCAGGTATATAGCCTATAGTAAGAATGGACACACTGTGTCAATTTTTCATATAATCCAAAACGTTTTTTGATAAATGTATTTTTAATTATGTCTTAATTTTGCAATTATTTCTGTTGATAATAGGTATACCACGTTTTTTACAGTAAAAAAGATCACGTTACAGTTTAAGAGCATATTGTAGTATTTTAAAGTCTATTTTCTGTCTATGTATACATTTTTACAGCTTATTTTAATTGCCTACTTTCTCTTTTAAAAGCCTATTTACGTGTTTTAAAAGCCTATTTAAGGTGCCTAAAATTATTTTTTTTAGAGCCTAAAATCCCACGTCTACTTATGATCAAGTTACCCAAACACGAAATCAATAGGAAGGTATCTAACAACTTACCCAGAGCAGGTAACAGATGAAGACAGTAATCAGAGCTGATGCTATCAGGCACAGCAACATGACGAATGGAACCAGGGCATGCACCCTTTGCACGATTAATTCCCTCTTCCGTACCTCATTTCCCGCACACAATTTCCTCCGCTCTTCACTTCAAGCTAACGATGTTCAACAGTTTTTAAAACTTCCACTGCACTTTTCCCTTCTCTATGGAGATAATGGCTGTTATTTTATTTTTAACGGTGAAGGACGTTATAATTTGAGACCAAAGTTTATTTTCAATTTGTATACAGAAATTAGAGAACCTGAACCAGTTCAAATACTTAGAAAGTTCACTGACGAAAGATGGCTAATGTACCAAGGAGATTAGATCAAGAATCGCCATGGCCAAGAAAGCATTTATGAAAAAGAGAACTCTGCTAACTAGTAGTCTGAACCTAGAGCTACGTAAAAACCTGGTGAAGTGTTATATTTGGAGTATTGCTTTGTATGGATCAGAGACGTGGACTTTAAGGAAATTAGAGAAGAAATATTTGGAAAGTTTTGAAATGTGGTGCTGGAGACAGATAGAAAATATAAAGTGGAAGGACATGGTGACAAACGGAGAGGTTCTGAGTAGAGTGGATGAAAAGAAGTCAATCATACACAAAATTCGTCAGAGGAAAACCAACTGGATTGGGCACATTCTAAGAAGTAACTGCTTATTACATGACGTCGTAGAAGGAAGACTGGAGGGTACAACTAGACTTGGAAGAAGAAGAATTCAGCTGTTGGACGATTTAAGGGAAAAGCAGAAATATTGGATGCTAGAGGAGGAACCAGAGGATAGAAAGCTATGGAAAACAAAATTCACGTACCAAGTTTGAAAGCCAGCCGGAAGGCAGAATACTAACTACTATTAGGGCCTATACAGAAATGCTTGTTTTCAGGCCCATGTAGTCCTAAATATCACGCTAATTCACACGCTATTAGATTACAAATCGTGAAAATCTGACAACTTGTAGAATGTGTTTACAGAAAACTCCCGCCAAAGTTGACTGATACCTTTATGGATGATGATAGGCCTAAGAGGGTGATGAGAGAACCGCAAGATGAAGATGCGATGGACGGGCGACAGAGGAGGAACAAAATCAGCTAAAATTATAAATTGGATTTTTTTTATCCAGCTGTGTTTATACTCCTTTTAGCTACAAGGTCATATCAGGAGTTCGGGATCTGTGTCTGTACAGTAGGGTAGGCCATGGAACTATTGATTATCAATTGTTTCTATTATTGGTGTATTTTTATGGAGTAAATTTCAACTGATATTAATTTAAATGTATATGATACAACATGTCTTATTAACCGGCCACGGGATTTGAACGTGGGACCTCCCGAATGCGAGCCAAAGAAAACTGGAATTTATAAAACTACGTAGACTTGGTTTGTTTGAGGGGAAACGAAACATTCTGGAACTTCCTTAGAATAAAAATAAACAAAACTCACAATCTAGGAATGCGTTTAACATTTAATATTAATTTGTTATAAACAAAGAAAAGAAACATATAATATTACGTTACATTAAAAACTCCGAATGTATCTGAGATTATTCCATGATTTTATTTAATGAAGCTAGTAGCCTGGTCTACATTTATGGGCACTTTTATTTTCCGACACAATATTGATAATTCTTACATAGACTACTAGCCGTCTAGCTAAGGTGGAAAAGTATGCTATTTTTTGCACGATGATTATTTATAACAAATTTATATTAATTGAGATATTAGCTGAAAATATTATGTAAATACACTATTGAAGATAGATGTTATATTTCAGAAAGTGATTCGCATGTGTTGGTTGTTATGGGAACCGAATATTTGTCGTGTTAAAGTCGCCACAAACTGAGGGGGGGGCCTTGGTTCCGGTCTTCCATCAAGGCTTGTATTATGATGGTTTTATTTACGGCACGTGTGCTTTTTGTAATGTTTACACCACTGAGATTTCTTTTGTTTTCATAGCAACCAGATTGCGTGTGGGAATGTCAAGTTACGATCCACGGCAACAATTTTCGTAAGTACCATTAATATTAGTTACGTCTTGCAAAAAAAAAAAAAAAAATCTCATTCCTGTTTTCTCTATACTTTCTCCATTTAGTTATTTTTGAATCGCAAAAAAAAGGCAACAGGAAGTAAGAACTTCACTATTGAAATGTAAGTTAAGCTGTTTTCCGAGGACAAAAATAACTAGGGCAACAACGGTGTTCAGTGTTCGTGTAGGAACCAGGGTTCCTCTGTATTTTCTGGAAACTAAGCTTAGCTTCTCAAGTTATTTTTTTATTTCGTAAGATGCACATTCAACAATCAACCAGTACACAATTAAACACTATCACTTGAAATGTTAATATTTTGCTATAAGGCGCACATAAAGCAGAGAGAGGTATGCACACCACTACTTGGAGATCTCTTACAAAACTGAGCTCCAATGTTTGACGGGAACTGATCCAATGCAACTGTTTACACTGTGCTCCAAGCAACAACGACACAAGTCTCAAATCAGGAAGTGATGAAAAATATTACATAAGTATCAAAAACGCCGTTCTTCTCATGGGTGACATCTAAGCTTTAGATAAGACAGTAGTGTTCATAGGGAATACAACGAGAGGTCTGGAATTTTTCTTGAAAGAATTGGGAAATGGAGTTAGATAAACACGAAAATTAATAAAATCAGGCAAACTGATGTAACAAAGTGCCAGAATGCTTTTGATTAATCAGTGACAATTGCAATTATGATGTGCAGAAAATAAGTTATTTTTGTTATCGATTTCCGAGTTAAGCTCCAGATCGATTCATTAAGCAGGGCTTACGGAAGAACAAAGGTCTAGTTTGATAAGCATATATGAAGGAATATGTGGATAGTGTTATTTGTATTGCAACTTCCAAAGCCGTATATGAACATTGTAAAACAGTATGCTGTCATGAGAACCGACATTTGATAAATTCTTTTTAATATATTACCATAATGAATAGAATGAGAAAGTGTGATGACTTCGCCGCTAATACAATGGTAGGTATAGGGAGAGCGGCGGTCCACCGAAACACTGGCAGCACCTTCGTTTGCGTTTCAACTTCTCAATGCTGCGTCATGATAGTTTGGCATCTTATGATTAAACTCGCAATCTTTAATTAACCCTTGGTCCTATTTCTGTGAAATTTGTGCAGAAATAATCTGCACAACACAGTCCTTCTGATGGTTAAAACAGAAACTTAAAAAATGCGGAAATAAATGTTTTTATTTCATTATATAAACATCACCAATTACACAAAATTCATGGAGGGTGAAACGGAATTTGACTATGCGACAATTTTTTTCATTTTTGTGTCCCGTAAAAACTTCAAGCGAGAAAGTTTTAGGGAAATATTTCAACTTTATTTTAAATTCAGTACCACCTTTATATCTTGAATGGTTTACGAGTAATTGAGTGGTAATTATTCCGGGCGCTCAGCTCTCTGAATGATGTGGGACGATCGTGAAATGTTGAGGGTGAAGCAAATTTGACTATGCGACATTTATTATTTTATTTTTGTGTCCAGAAAGAGATTAAGGGTGTAAGGTTTAGTGAAATATTTGGATCTTATTATAAATTGAGTACCACCTATATATCTATAATGGTTAACGAGTAATAGTAAATACTCTAAAGCTAAAGCTATCAGAATGGTATTGAGGTATTAGCAGGCATCTTTTCCATAAAATACCAGCAATAACGTAAAAAAATTTACATAATTTATTCGTGGTCTCAATAATAATACCATATTAACTAACTACTTGTACCCATACTGCAAGATTGACCCGCTGAGGAAGGGAGTGAATGAAGCTTTTTTCTAACTTAGTAAGTCTGCACTACTTTTATTTATGCATTTATTGGATTATTTATTTATCATATTTTCTGTTCACTTATGTTAGTAATTTTTATGTATAATTATCATAACAAATGTCTTATTAGTTTAATATCTTGTTCCTTTTTTTAATAATATAATTTAACAACATAAGATGCACATAATTTACAGCGAACGGCGAATGGTCGAGGGTTTGAGCAAATAGCGGGCTGTAGTTAAGGCAAGAGGATTTAATTTGTTTATGAAAAAATCAGGGAAAATGCTTTGAAATATTGTGTGATATATGTAGAATGCGTTGCAAAACAATTTTTGCGTATGTGCGTCTTTATCGGATGTTGAAACGCCAATTTTAAAGATCACGCGCCCTATTTTTGTAGTGCTGCTTATGAAATTTTCCGTGCCCTGCAATTCACAAACCACCCCTTAGTTTATATTATCTCTGTTCACATAATTTGTACACATATCTACACTTTTGACCGTGTTTCACCTACATAACTTACCCCATACGGCCAGGAGAAAATTAATATTATTATAAATAATATTTCTATTAATACAATATTAATACAAATTAATACTCAGTAATATTCTATACAATGTAATATTAATATTAATTTATAAAATATCCCTTAGCTGTTTTCTACCCTAATTATACGTTTTTATTTCTATACAAATGTACATTCTTTAACAAATTCTCATCAAATTATACTAACATACCATCTACCCTATTTTCTAGGCAATAAAATATTAGATCAAATCATCCCTTAGCTGTTTCATACCTATATTATATAATTGTTCATTGCTTGTGAACATCTTCGATTTTTTGAAAGATGTGGAACGAAATGTTACGGTCAAGCTTCTTGGAATCTGAGAAATTACTGTTACACACGGCCATGTTTATTTTTGGAGATGAGATCTTCCAAGACGTGTAAAGCAGCCCGAAAATTGTCAGAAGTATCTAACAATTCAATTTAGATAAGGCGAGTCATTTTGAAATAGATTAATGTATTATTTTGTTTAATAATGTTTGCAATTTTTCCTATACCGCCCGTAGTAATCTTGCTCCCGCGACTCACAAGCAGAGTAACTGCTACCTAGCGGCGGAACCAGTGAACTACCTCAGTCATCACACTTTCTCCTCTATTCATTATGATATTACCATAAAATAGACACTAAATTGGGCTTTACTCCGGTATGGAACAACCGATTTGATTAAAAATCAATAGGCCTCTTTCCATGGACGTTATAAATGCGTATATCAAGTTTCATGAAAATCCGATAAAGCGTATTTGAGTTATAGAGAGTACAGACAGAAGGATATTTTTCCGTCCACGACACAATTTCAGAAATTATCATTCTGGCACTTAATAAAATACAAAGTTATTTTTGTCAATGTAAGAAAGATGGCATATAAATTCAATTGAACATCAATTCTGCATAAACCTAAACTTATCTATATTTACAAAGGTCAGTGTGGGATATTACATCGAGGTTGCATTATTTCTGTAAGCAAATGCATAGTTTCAGGTAAGAAATTTCTTATGCGTGCGAAAATCAGCCAGATTTCTTGGACAGCCTATCACATATCACGCTCATGTTCTCAGCTCATGCATTGTAAGACCGATCATTGGTTCTATAGTGCACAGAATCCACAGAAGTTCACGTGATACAAGAATGAAAATATACAGCTTTAATTAGGTCGGTCTAATTTACTTTTCTGCTCGAGACAAAATTGATTTATAAGACAATTATCCTGCCGGTTGTATTATATGGATGTGAGACATAGCCCCTTACATAATCTGAGAGTGTTAGGAAACAGGGGGCTTAGGGAAATATTTGGACCTAAGAGAGATGAAAACTGCATAACGACGAGCTTCATGACCTATATTCTTCATCGGATATAGTAAGGGTAATTAAATAACGGATGAAATGGGCTGGACATGTTGCACGCATGGGGGAGGAAAGACATATCTAAAAAATATTGACTGGGAGACCCGAAAGGAAGGGACCACTTGGAAGACCTTGACGTAGGTGCGAGGACAATATTAGGATAGATTTAAGAGAAGTAGGATTTGCGAGGGATGATTGGATGGAGTTAGCGCGGAATAGGGTTGAATGGCGGGCTCAGGTAAGCGCGGCCATGAACCTTCGGATTTCATAAAATACATAATATACCTTTAGCTTGCTTAGGAATTTTCTATTGCCATTGAATAAGTAAGTATTCGAGACCAAATTCAATGTTTTGTCCATCTCTCATAGTTAACCGCTAAAGCTTAACAGGTAAGGGGCCAAAAATGGAATTTACATCATAGCAAAACATTCTTCAACTAAGAAGACTTAACTGTTAAAAAAATCCGCATTGTAATAGAGCAATGAATAGCTGAGTGGTAAAAAATTAAAAATAACCGTGCATATGAGAATTGACGTCATGGCTGAATCTCGGTTGAATCTTTCTGCATTTCTGGTGAAGGAGGACTTTTATATATTTCAGTCTTCAAAGCGAAATAACTCGGAAGTTTTTCAATATAATTGCTTGAAATTAATGCGTCATCTTTCAGGAACTTCAACAGTTCTACCTATTATTATTTTTAACTCTCCAACAACAATTAAAACCCTCTTGTACCATGAGGTGTGTTAGGGTTATAAATACTTCCTTACTTCTCAATGGCAATAGACAATTCCTTCACAAGCTAAAGGAATATTATCTACTTTATGGAACCCGAAGGTCCATTGCCGCGCTTACCTGAGCCCGCCATTCAACCCTATTCTGTGCTAACTCCATCCAACCATCCCTCACAAATCCTACTTCTCGTAAATCTATTCTAATATCCTCCCACCTACGTCTAGGTCTTCCAAGTGATCTCTTCCCTTCGGGTCTTCCAGTCAAAACTTTTGAGATATGTCTTTCCTCCCCCATGCGTGCAACATGTCCAACCCATTTTATTCTTGGTGATTTACTTACCCTCACTATATCCGGTGAAGAGTACAGGTTATGAAGCTCGTCGTTATGCAGTTTTCTCCAGTCCCCATTTTCATCTCTCTTAGGGAGCATTCACACCGAAGTAGCATGCCACTTGCGACGTGCTACCTGGATGCACGCTGCATGTTACTCATTTTAAATCCCAAATAAACAAGTTCAAGTCTTCACACCAAAGTAGCGTAGCAATAGTGCAGCTCACAGAGTGCGACATTAATTTCTTCAGATAAATCTAGACTTATTTCATGCGACGCTACTCGGGATGACGCATGCGTACAGTTGCCTTTTCAGCTGTTTTCTAATTGTTAAGAACATTCAACACAAATTTGCTTGTGTAACGGTAGATTATGGCAAAGATGTCATGAAAGCTTCTAGAAAGAGACCTATTTAACATACAATTTGTACATGCGTAGACTATACGATATGGCAATCGAAACTAGTAGGAAAAAAGCCTGGATTAAAGTTCCTGAAACTATATCCTCTTTAGGTAAATTACATTACTTTAAATGGGTTTCTCGATTGTTCAAGTGAAAACATATAATTTACGTTAAACTGCAGATCGCATTCGCTACTTCGGTATGAATGCAAAACTGCGAACCATGTAACTCAATGTGCAGCCTGCATTTAGGTAGTGCGATTCGCATGCTATGCTACTTCGGTGTGAATGCTCACTAAGGCCCAAATATTTTCCTAAGCCCCCTGTTTTCTAACACTCTCAGATTATGTAAGGGGCCATGTCTCACATCCATATAATACAACCGGCAGGATAATTGCTTACAAATTTTTATTTTTACATTTCTGTAGATTTCTGGACAGAAGACGAGAAGATAAAAGAGTTTCTGAACTCTTAGGGATATAAGTACACAAACAAAATCAAACAAAGAAATTAACTTAACGACAAATAATTCCTTCCTTCTTTTATCCTAAGTTTTACCTCTCCCTTTTAGGATTTAAGCGACCCAGGCCTTACAGGACCAAGACCTGTCGGGAGAGGAAATATCTATGGATCACATACATACTTTTTTGACCAGACAAGGACATGGAAGGCCTCCCCGGATGAGTGGTCAGCCCAATGCCGGGGCCCCCTCCGAGACAACACGAACACATAGGACGAGACACACCATTCACACACACACACTCACTCCAAACAAGGAGAGGATGGGATGAAGATGATAATGACGGCCAGATGATATCTGGGGACCACAAGGGCCTAAAGTTACCCGATATTACGACAAATAATTAAATGGATGGATACATTACAGAAGAAAAAAGCAAGACCAAGTGTGTAAGAAGATTTAGTAAATGATTCTGTCAATAGCTGGGAGTAACCGATTTCACAAAGGTCGATATGTTGTGTTGTCGATCGCACTGAAGTACTGTTTATTGTGATATCACATTTGCAAATGAATCCACCTGGTGACTCAGGGTGAAAACGTTGCAGGTAGCTTTTCAATTTTCCGTGTCCAGTAATAAGTTGTGTTAGAATAGAATTAGGTGTGAAATGTTTGTAAGAGATGCCATAAAAAAAATAATAATAATAATAAAACTGAAGGAAAAAATAAAGTTAAGTTGCTTAACCAGATATAATTTAATTTTTCAACAATATTTTCTTTAGAACATTTAAAAAAATATGAATTTGGACACAACGAATACTACATTCCAGATTGGATTTGACAGAAGTCATTTCAGCGAAAGGTTATTTCAAGATTCTACTATTAACATGTGAACGTTTCAACCTCCGATTGATCAATTAATTTAGAGCCTTGTTTCTTGTACAATATAATTATAAACCCATGCCGGACCGCGAAGAAAACAATTAGCTCAATCATTCAAGCATTGCCCGTACCCACGATATAGAAATATGCTTGGTATTTTGAATAATGCTCATTCTAACTTTTCATATTACTGTATTTTAATTTACGTACAAATATATTATATATCTATATATATAAAAGGCTTTGTCCTGACTGACAGGAATCAACGCAGAGCCTAAACTATAATAGGTAGAGACTTGGAATTTTGACAGTATCTTCGTTTCATAATGTAGGTGCTCACTAAGAAGGATTTTGAAAAATTCTGATTTTAAATGCCAAAAATCAAATGTTTTTGAGAATACTTAATCCCTTTTTACACAGAATTATCGAATCCGAATCACATTTGACATTAAAACATATTGTTGCCGGTGGGTTTGGAATTAAATTAAATGGAAGTTTGACAATTACAGTTGGCTTTGTCTATTTTTGTCATACCTTGAAATAAAACTTTCGCGATCGCTTGAATGTTGTAAGCCCTAATATGGTCAAACATTGTTTTATTTGGACGAAACTCACTATACAGGGGTTTTCTGGACCAAGGAACTCGAATCTGAGGTCGCTTTTACCAGGTGACGCTATCTAATCGTGGTATGTAGTCCACGTGATTTAGGTGTTAATAATTATAATAATTTAACTATTATGCTCTTAATTTTTAATTTTTGAAATAATTATCGCGGGCGAAGCCGCGGGCACATGTTAGTATATATATATATAGGCCTATAAGGCTTTGTCCTGACTGACTTAATGAATGACTGACAGAGAATCAACGTAGAGCCTAAACTATAATAGGTAGAGACTTGGAATTTTGACAGTACCTTCATTTCATAATCTAAGTGCTCACTAAGAAAGGATTTTGCAAAATTTTGATTTTAAATGCTAAAATTAAAATGTTTTTGAGAATACTTAATCCCTTTTTATACAGAATGATCAAATCCAAATCACAGTTCATATGACAACATATTGTTGCCAGTGGTCTCAGATGTAGTTTAAAACTTAAAATTCCGGGCCTTAGTCATTAAATTACTCGTATTTCCTAGGCACAAAAAAGTAAGAAAACAGGATTTTCATAGCTTAAGAACAAGAATGTTATAAAGAAAATTGAGTTGCATAAATAATAAAACTTCCCTTCAATATATGGAGATACTTTAAAAAGTGCAATAGTTTACGTGCGACAATAGTATATTGCGATACAAGTGCCGTAAGCGGTGCATACGGATCGAGGAAAGAGTTTTTTCAATTTTCCGAGATCCGTTGTGTGCTTACGGCACATAAGTGTGTTATTTCTTGCACGATGATTATTTATATAAATTTATTTATATTAATTGGGATATTAGCTGAAAATATTATGTATATACATTATTGAAGATAGATGTTATATTTCAAAAAGTGATTCGCATGTGTTGGTTGTTATGGGAACCGAATATTTGTCCTGTTAAACTGGGGGGCCTTGGTTCCGGTTTTCCATAAAAGCTTGTGATAATTTTACTTACGGCACTTGTGCTTTTTGTAATTTCTACCGCGCGGAGATTTCTTTTGTTTTCATAGCAACCAGATTGCATGCGAGAAAGTCAAGTTACGATCCACGGCAACAATATTATAAGTGCCACTAATTAGTTACGTCGTGCAAAAAAGGAATTGTTCTAATTTGTAATTACAAGACAATGTAGAAGGTCTCTATTGTATTACATAATGATGAGACGGCTTATGTTTCCAGACACTATGCATTTACTCCAGATTAGCATGGCCGCACTATAAATAGTTCCGGGCAGGCGCAGGACGGAGGCGAATTCATACAGCAGGCGGTGGAAACTTGCTCAAAGCTCCAGACAGGATATCAATTAGATACATTAAACAAAAAGGACAGTGACCTTTAAAACTATAAATCGAGAAAACACTGCAAAAACATGGTTCACTATGACTATAAACGAAAAAATCTTATGTGAAAGTCACATAATTTCCTCTGCCCAAATAAAAGTTAGCAGTATTCACATGTCCTTGTCCAGAATCGCAAGACATAATTTTACGCAAACTTTCTACAAACAGTGGGTGGCTTGTAACTACCCTTGAGAGAATTTATTCGAAAAAAAGTTTCAAATAAAAGTTTTATCTCTCACTGTAAGCTACACATGTGCAAAAATTTAAAGAAAATCGTCATAGCCGTTTTCGAGAAAATTGCGAAAAACTAAAATTTCTTCATGTAAAATCCCCTTAAAAATAAGAGAAACTTGTCGCCAATCTTGGTCACACATCTTCAGAAGGTACTTGACCCAAATACGAAATTTTGTTTTCATACGATTTTCCGTTTTGGAGCTAGCCTGTTCACAGACTGACAGACAGACACATTTTTGGATTCAGGGGGCCTTGAAACGTGTATACATACTAAAAATTCAACTTCGAATTTTGGGGTCGAAAACAATACTTCCTCTACCAATAGTACCTATGGTACTGGGAGAGGAAGTAAAAAGGGTTTGCATATTTTATCTCTTACGACGAATTTGCAAGTGTTTTTTTATATATATATATATTTATGATTATTTAGCGAATACTCACAGAATTAAGCATGCAATGAATAATTGCCTCACTGCTGTAGTAACATCATATTTATTATTATTATTATTATTATTATTATTATTATTATTATTTTGTTTTATTTCAGCTGTGTTTACACTCCTTTTAACTGCGAGGCCATATCAGGAGTTCGGGATCCGTGTCTATACAGTAGGGTAGGCCATGGAACTATTGATTGTCAATTGTTTCTATTGTCGGTGTATTTAATGGAGTAAATTTGAACTGATATCAATTTAAATGGATATGATACAGGACGAAATGGTGAGGATGATTCATGGTATGTAAATATCAAATTCGTCATTTGTCTTTACGCTCGGGGAAAACATGAAAAACGCATCTCAAATTGGAAGGCCACGGGATTTGAACCTGGAACCTCCCGAATGTGAGTCCAAGACGTTACCATCTCGGCCAACTCGCTCGGTCGCATTTTATTATTATACGAAATTTAAAATGCTTCACCACACTTAAAAATAATTTTACACTAACTTTCATGTCTCTTTTCACTAACACATCTTATACAGGGTGTTAATAAATAACACAAAAATATTTTACCTGTGTATAGAGGGGTCTTAGACAAGCAACTTTTATTAGGAGATTTTTGCTCTATGACGTAAAGTGTGTATGCTACAGGGCATTAAAGTCATTACAATTTGGTACTCCTAAGTCAATAATGAATCAAAATAGGGTTAAAATGTTCATTAAATTGTCTTCATGCTTTCCTAGTGATCAATAAAAACCTGACTCTTAATCAATCGTCAACAGCTATCTCATAATTTAGTGTTTCCATAATCTGCAAAATTTACAGACTAATCACATGACTGGTCGCCACTGCATCAGTCTTTTCTTTATTCATAACTAGCATGTGCCCGCGGCTTCGCCCGCGAGAATTATTTCAAAAATTAAAAATTAAGAGCATAATAGTTAAATCATTATATTTATTAACACCTAAATCACGTGGACTACATACCACGATTAGATAGCGTCGCCTGGTAAAAGCGACCTCAGATTCGAGTTCCTTGGCCCAGAAAACCCCTGTACAGTGAGTTTCGTCCAAATCGAACAATGTTTGACCATATTTAGGCCTATATTGATTATCCCTCTTCCGTGTAGGTTGAAAATTTCATATGTCTTCGGGCCTTGATATTCTAAACAAATGAATCGTCCAGGATGGACTTACAAAATCAAGCGATCGCCCGCGATAATTATTTCAAGAATTAAAAATTAAGAGCATAATAGTTAAATCATTATTTTATTAACACCTAAATCACGTGAATTACATACCACGATTAGATATCGTTGCCTGGTAAAAGCTATCTCAGATTCGAGTTCCTTGGCCCAGAAAATCCCTGTATAGTGAGTTTCGTCCAAATCGAACGATGTTTAACCATATTTAGGTCTATGTTGATTATCCCTCTTCCGTGTAGGTTGAAAATTTCATATGTCTACGGGCCTTGACATTCTAAACAAATGAATCGACCAGCGTGGGCTTACAACATTCAAGCGATCGCGATGCTTTTATTTCCACGGTATGACAAAAATAGCCAAAGCCAACTGCAATTGATTTGACATTGAAATGTATTACTGAAATCTGATGCTTCGACAGCGCTAAAATCACGTTTTCTGCCAGTTTTTTACTCATAACTCGCGAACGAAAGCTAAAATTAAAAATTCGGCTTCGAGGTGCATTCGCCCACCTTTCAGTCCATCTATCTTTAAATTTTCAGATCTTTGCGTTCAGTAGATTTCGATGGGCATCGTGGACAGACAGACAAACAGCATGTGCCCGCATGTGCCCGCGGCTTCCCCCGCGATAATTATTTCAAATTATAATTATTAACACCTAAATCACGTGGAGTGCATTCCACGATTAGGTAGCGTCCCCTGGTAAAAGCGACCTCAGATTCGAGTTCCTTGGCCCAGAAAACCCCTGTATAGTGAGTTTCGTTCAAATCGAACAATGTTTGACCATATTTAGGGTTGATTATCCTTCTTCCGTGTAGGTTGAAAATGTCATATGTCTGTGGGCTGTGACGGACTTTTCTTACTTTCCCCATTAACTAACGTAATTTCTGAATTTATTTTTCAGGTCACTTTTGAATTCTACAATCAAATACTTCTTTCATCAACTTCAAAAAAATCCAAAACCATCAAAACTCTGACAACAAGGAAATTGTATCAAACTCTACCCTGTACATACTCCTCTTAATAAATGTTCATCTTACAATACATTTTATTTTCCTTTATTTCACTACACTAACATGTCCTTGTCTGTCCCGTCAGAGAAGAAGAAGTTTTTAAAGATAGATAGGAAAGACAGTGTTATGAAGAAAGAAACGGAAGTTTAGGCCTACACCCACAGAGTGACTGTGGCGATAGACCACCGATACAGGGGTGTCGTCTAGATCTTGAGTTACAAACAATCTGACTCCTCCTCTGTAACCGGGGAAATAATAACGGGCCGCAAACAAAAATACAATTTTGAAAATCGATGTCAGAGGTCCCTGACACTCTCTCCTAGAGGCACGTGGGGCCGTTGTTCGCCTCCAACACCGACGCCTTTCACAATTTCTCCTAAATTTCTTTCTTTATATATATTTCACTAATATAGGCCTTGCCTACTACTAGATTTTATTCTTTTAATTTTTCTTTCTCAACATTCACATTACCTTGTAGTAGTTATTTTATTCGAAATCTTAGGAGCTCCTGTCACCCAAGAATCCATCTACTAACAATCCTTCTTACTTACTCTATGTATTCATCATCACTTCTACAAGAATTATTAACTTATTTTCTTTCTTTCTTTTTCTTCTCTTTTAACCTTTCCTTTATAGCAAAAACTTCCCGTTTAATGCTTCAAATCTTCTTCTAACTTTTATTCACTATCCCCTTTTTTAACCATTTTTCACTTTACAAAAATTTACTTTTAATTCATCTAACTTCAATTTAGAATTGTATTTTCCTAAGCCCCTAGGCTTCTAGACTTTCTTCTACTTTTTCCAAGTTCACTACTCTACCCAATTTTTCTTCAACTACTTTAACTCTTTTCTCTGTTAGGTTACAATCTTAACCCCAATCAATTTACTTTCACTTCTATATTTAGATGCAATGGTCCTATATGATCTCTAACAATAGGAGTACAACACTTTCTCAGTCTCCCTTATTCTAACGCTTTGATAAGGCGCAAAGCACCGCACACATAAATTAATTAATAGTCATTTTTAACTTTACATTAGATATTACAATAAATTTGGAAGTATGACACTTATTCTATCTCCCAGTCCTTTACTTAAGATAAGGCGCCTAAGCTCGCCGACTATCTTAATTTATGCTACCCTAACATTTCTTTCCATTACAACTTCTCCACGTTACTTAGTTTCAATCTGTGTCCATTTATGTTTCTGAATTTCCTGTGAATTCCAATATGAAACTACTTGACCCCACCTAAGTAACTTATCTTTATTTACTCCCTCTCTACTTCTTTCTTATTATCCTCTTCTAACCTAACTCTGAACTTGAACTACAGAACAGATCATCGTTACTTTCACGACCAACCAACTACTTTTCTTTTTCCTCTACTCTATCTCTTATTGAACTACTTTTGTTCTGTTAGGAATCTATTGATCACACATTAAGTAGAAACTACAAAAATGTGAATATCAATTTATCTTTTCAAAAACTGACTAAGCGTCTGATAATACTAGTTTTTAGTATACTCAACAGGACGTAGACTACTGTTGGTCTTCACTCTTCCCTCCAATGTCCATTTCTTTGTAGGATACCATTCGTCATCCAAGTCTCCCTTAGACTCGGCCCATATTCTCCTTCGCAGCGGTTGTCCGTTGTCGGCAGCCACGACATAATCCAGACACGTTTAGACTCATTCCAACCATAGCTATTTCCATATAGCCATCCATCGGTGATTCCAATTTTTCTCTTCTCGTCGGCTCGCTGATGCTTATGTTCCACCGACCCATTTCTACTGCCTGGCGGCGTGCATACAGCACCCACCCGACGGGCTAGGCCCGCCAGACGCGGCGACCTCCCTCTTCGTCGGCTGTCTGTTGCTTACTCTTCTGCTGACTAACTCTTACTCCTCTCTCCTCACTACTCTGTGTCCGTTACTTCTCTCTCAGGGGTAACGGTCGTCTCTCTCCATTTCCGGCGCCCCGCGCCTGCGCACTTTCCTCTTCCTGCAATTCAAATAAAACTGACACAGTATCGATAGTTCCTAGGATTTCCTTTGTTTATCACTAGTTCCCTCGTGGTCTCGAGCACTGTTTTATACGTAACGTTTTTGCAACGTGACATTCTTCCCTTTCTTACCAAAAAAAAATATGTTTGCTGTCTTAAGGGAACATATTTTTTTTTTTCTTTTATGAACCAACCAATAGGGTCTATACTGGCACAAAGGGCTTAAAATCTTTAGCATGTCACTTCCCTAACTTTTTGCCATAACGGTTCATCAACTCGTAACTGTTTTCACTCATTCTTTTCTTTATAACGTAAGGACCAATAAATGTTTCACTTAAATGCATAACCTTGTGCTGAATTAATAAGTTTATAGTTTCTTCTCAACACTAGATCTCCCAGGCAAAATTTCACTTCTCTCCTTCGGAGATTATAATAATGACTCTACTTTTTATAAGCAGTTTCTAAATTATGTCTGACCATTAGATTTACCTTTTTTTTTTTTTTTTTTTTTTTTTTTTTTTTTTTTTTTTAACCTATCTAATCTTTCACTCAAATTCTTTGGAAGTTCCTTAACTATAGGCTGATTTTCAATAACATTTAGCCTACTTAAAACTTCAGCCTCCTTCCCAAAATCTAGCATATAAGGAGTGCATCCAGTGGAACTATGTTTAACAGTATTCAAAGCAAACGTAAATTCTTTCAGATAAACAGATAAACATACATTTTGAATGTAACTAGCAAGACCATCGTTTACAATACCCGATTAACTCTTTCTACTGGTTACTTTCCTTAAAGCTTTACAGTCCACACATTTGGTAAAGGTAGCTTAAATTACAACAGTATATTTGTTTCTTTGCTTGGAACGTGGGTATGGTCCCAATAAATCAGTAGCTATAGTAATCCAAGATTTTCTTTCTGATAAGTAGCCATATTAATATATTAACAATTCCACAATGACAAAAAAGACTGAAAAGAGAAAAGAGATTAGAAAACAATAGTCAAGTCATCTGTCATAGTCACCTATACTAACCTAGAAAAATATGAACTCCCCTCTTTTTTTTTTAACTCGCCCCACGCTATGGGTCAAAACTCTTTTGTTTTTAACACTATCTCGCCCCACGCTATGGGCTATCAAAATCTGTGATTTTACCACAACTCGCCTCACGCTACGGGCGACCAAAATATGTGAAGACTGAACTTCACAAAACTTTAACTGAATAAACGTTTCTTTTTACTTAACAATTTTAACTAAATTAAGTTGCAACAATTAGCAATACTGTTTTGTTTTAACACTACTTAGCCCTACGATATGGGTCAAAATTACTATCAAAATTACTATCAAAATTATCCTACTATGAAACTATCACGGCCTCACGCTATGGGCTCCAAAATATATGATGACTCGTATTTCAAGTTTCCAATTCTAACTGATTAATGTTTATTTTCTTTTCTTATATCAAGCCCCACGCTATGGGTCATCAAACTATCGGGCCCCACGTTATGGGATATCAAACTACAACGGCCCCACGTTATGGGCTATCAAAATATGTGACGGACTTTTCTTACTTTCCCCATTAACTAACGTAATTTCTGAATTTATTTTTCAGGTCACTTTTGAATTCTACAATCAAATACTTCTTTCATCAACTTCAAAAAAATCCAAAACCATCAAAACTCTGACAACAAGGAAATTGTATCAAACTCTACCCTGTACATACTCCTCTTAATAAATGTTCATCTTACAATACATTTTATTTTCCTTTATTTCACTACACTAACATGTCCTTGTCTGTCCCGTCAGAGAAGAAGAAGTTTTTAAAGATAGATAGGAAAGACAGTGTTATGAAGAAAGAAACGGAAGTTTAGGCCTACACCCACAGAGTGACTGTGGCGATAGACCACCGATACAGGGGTGTCGTCTAGATCTTGAGTTACAAACAATCTGACTCCTCCTCTGTAACCGGGGAAATAATAACGGGCCGCAAACAAAAATACAATTTTGAAAATCGATGTCAGAGGTCCCTGACACTCTCTCCTAGAGGCACGTGGGGCCGTTGTTCGCCTCCAACACCGACGCCTTTCACAATTTCTCCTAAATTTCTTTCTTTATATATATTTCACTAATATAGGCCTTGCCTACTACTAGATTTTATTCTTTTAATTTTTCTTTCTCAACATTCACATTACCTTGTAGTAGTTATTTTATTCGAAATCTTAGGAGCTCCTGTCACCCAAGAATCCATCTACTAACAATCCTTCTTACTTACTCTATGTATTCATCATCACTTCTACAAGAATTATTAACTTATTTTCTTTCTTTCTTTTTCTTCTCTTTTAACCTTTCCTTTATAGCAAAAACTTCCCGTTTAATGCTTCAAATCTTCTTCTAACTTTTATTCACTATCCCCTTTTTTAACCATTTTTCACTTTACAAAAATTTACTTTTAATTCATCTAACTTCAATTTAGAATTGTATTTTCCTAAGCCCCTAGGCTTCTAGACTTTCTTCTACTTTTTCCAAGTTCACTACTCTACCCAATTTTTCTTCAACTACTTTAACTCTTTTCTCTGTTAGGTTACAATCTTAACCCCAATCAATTTACTTTCACTTCTATATTTAGATGCAATGGTCCTATATGATCTCTAACAATAGGAGTACAACACTTTCTCAGTCTCCCTTATTCTAACGCTTTGATAAGGCGCAAAGCACCGCACACATAAATTAATTAATAGTCATTTTTAACTTTACATTAGATATTACAATAAATTTGGAAGTATGACACTTATTCTATCTCCCAGTCCTTTACTTAAGATAAGGCGCCTAAGCTCGCCGACTATCTTAATTTATGCTACCCTAACATTTCTTTCCATTACAACTTCTCCACGTTACTTAGTTTCAATCTGTGTCCATTTATGTTTCTGAATTTCCTGTGAATTCCAATATGAAACTACTTGACCCCACCTAAGTAACTTATCTTTATTTACTCCCTCTCTACTTCTTTCTTATTATCCTCTTCTAACCTAACTCTGAACTTGAACTACAGAACAGATCATCGTTACTTTCACGACCAACCAACTACTTTTCTTTTTCCTCTACTCTATCTCTTATTGAACTACTTTTGTTCTGTTAGGAATCTATTGATCACACATTAAGTAGAAACTACAAAAATGTGAATATCAATTTATCTTTTCAAAAACTGACTAAGCGTCTGATAATACTAGTTTTTAGTATACTCAACAGGACGTAGACTACTGTTGGTCTTCACTCTTCCCTCCAATGTCCATTTCTTTGTAGGATACCATTCGTCATCCAAGTCTCCCTTAGACTCGGCCCATATTCTCCTTCGCAGCGGTTGTCCGTTGTCGGCAGCCACGACATAATCCAGACACGTTTAGACTCATTCCAACCATAGCTATTTCCATATAGCCATCCATCGGTGATTCCAATTTTTCTCTTCTCGTCGGCTCGCTGATGCTTATGTTCCACCGACCCATTTCTACTGCCTGGCGGCGTGCATACAGCACCCACCCGACGGGCTAGGCCCGCCAGACGCGGCGACCTCCCTCTTCGTCGGCTGTCTGTTGCTTACTCTTCTGCTGACTAACTCTTACTCCTCTCTCCTCACTACTCTGTGTCCGTTACTTCTCTCTCAGGGGTAACGGTCGTCTCTCTCCATTTCCGGCGCCCCGCGCCTGCGCACTTTCCTCTTCCTGCAATTCAAATAAAACTGACACAGTATCGATAGTTCCTAGGATTTCCTTTGTTTATCACTAGTTCCCTCGTGGTCTCGAGCACTGTTTTATACGTAACGTTTTTGCAACGTGACAGGGCCTTGACACTCTAAACAAATGAATCGTCTAGGATGGACTTACAAAATCAAGCGATCGCGTTGCTTTTATTTTCAAGGTAGGCTATGAGGTATGTTGACAAAAATAGCCAAAGCCATCTGTAAGTTATTTGATATTGAAATTTATTACTGAAACTGATACTTCTAAAACGAAAAAAAATGCACGTTTTCTGCCAGTTTTTCACTCATAACTCACGATCGGAGGCGAAAATTAAAATTCCGGCTTCGAGGTGCACATTCCGACCCTTTAGTCCGCCTACTTATAAAATTTCAGATCTCTGCGTTGAGTAGATTTCGCTGGGCATCGCGGACAGACAGACAGACGGAAGACAGACAGACGGAGGACAGACACTTCCTTTTATTAATATATATAGATTACTGACTACAGTGTTAAGAGCGAAGTTCCTTTGTTTTGCATTTCTTTCTAATATTAGAAGTCAGTGGCGGCCCTGGGAGATTTTATGCTGTAACAGGAAAAATTGAATCCATAGAACAAAAATCTCCTAATAAAAGTTGCTTGTCTACGTCCTCTCTATACACAGGTAAAATATTTCGGTGTTATTCATTAACACCCTGTATATTGTACTGATTTATAAGCTAAATAATCAGGGTAAATTTGCCAAGAATAATGAAATTCACATTATCAATATTAGACAAAAACATGATCTAGTCTGCTTAAGAATCGATAACCTATTATCAAAAAAGTGTTTATTAAGGATCTATTGAACGAATTAAAAGCATTAACAGAAAATAAATTATCATACGTAATGCTCCGAGAGTTTACGAGTTAATTGATAGATTCGTCTGAAGAAACTCGTAAACTCGAGTTGGATTTATTAAGACTATAATAAAATGTAACGGATTATACAAATAATAATTACTTTCGTGCTTTCTTATATAAAAACAAAACTAACAGCTGCGAGATCACGGCATACTATGAATCAAATCATCCATGAATCGATTCGAGTTACTACGTTGTGACCAATGCTACCAATGGTGCATATAAGACATAGTTAACCTAATTCAGGTAAGGTAACAGCAGAACAGAATAAAAGCACACGAGATGGCTTGCACCCAATCGAAATTGTGTTTTTAATCAATTTACATTTCTATTATTTCAATTTCCAAACAAGTTATGTTTTACAAAATAATCTGTTTTCATTCTGCTTAAAAGAAGCATGTGACGTATTAATCACCGCACGTTGATGACTTACGTGCCCAGTAACAAGATAACTTTTTATCAGATAAAACTGGCAGCCTTACAATCGGAGGAAAGATATTATAAGATAAATGGCAGTGATTGGTCTATATCCCAGGAATTGCTAAACGTTATTGGTCAATATCAAACACGCGGTGTATGAGTGGAATAGTCATTCAAAACTGCTCTTAGCAAATATCTACGTATTCATTAGATAAGTATATTATTGATTCTCAGCTATTGTAACATGTTATTTTTAAATGTTACAACGTTAGTCTTTTTTCGTAAATTTATATTGAAACCACTGCCTTCTAAACTGTATTAATCGTGTATACACTGCCTGTCCTATACGGCTAATTTTGCGTACTCGGCGACATTACAGATGGCAGCACCTTTCACACCCAGACTGCTTCTTGTTTTTTGCTACGACATTGTTGATTATGTAGTGCTGTCACCGCCGTCTCATAATCACTGCCTTCTAAACTGTATTACTCCTCGAGACGGCGGTGCTCATAATATAGTCTATCAATGCGTCTAATTAATTTACATTTATTTTAATTATTGCTCCAAAATTCCATTTCAAGGTAAGTGTCATATACTGGAATAATATTACGTTCTAAACAAATAACACAAGTATCTGTGTCTGTTTAATGCTTATTTTGATTAGTGATTGCTGCAATCTGGGTGTGAACTGTGTCGCCTCTACTGCATAAATTAGGCAATTTAACAATACTCTGAACTCCATGTTAAAATAAATCATAGGACAGGCAGTGTAATTCTCGAGACGGCCGTGATTGAAACTTAGGGAAAATGTAGAAGAAAATGTAAATTTCATATACATTTTCAGAATAAGCTAAGCAACGAATAAAATATGGGCCTAATCATCGTGCTAACTGTTTTCTTCGCAGTCCGGCATGGGTTTATAATTATACTGTATGGGAAACATGTCTAAATTAATTGACCAATATTACATGCTTCGCGATGATCTCGTGTTAATAGTAGAATCTTGAAATAACCTTTCGCTGAAATGACTTTCCGCTTTAGCTATATAGCCTATAGTAATGATGATGATGATGATAATAATAATAATAATAATAATAATAATAATAATAATAATCATGTGCAAAATGCTAACGCACAAATACACGCTTTCAAATTCAGACCTCGGCGTTCAGTAGATTTCGCTGGGCATCGCGCACGGATAGACAGAAAGACAAACACTTGCTTTTAATATTATAGATGGATAACGCTGTCTTTTGTTTATGATCTCTTAGTAACAAGAAAGTTATCATTGATAATGTTGTGAAACGTAATATACCCATGTCAAAATACAGACAATAAAACAAATCTGAATCAGGTAGCAGAGGCGGCGGGAGACCCCAGGATCAAACCTCGGTTCACACAACAGAATTGGGTGTACCTACATTATTTCCTCATTCGCAAAGGCAACGTATTTTTACTTCCTTTGCCCGTACCAAAGTTCCTATAGGTAGAGGAAGTATTGATTTCGACTCACAAATTCGAAGTTGAGTTGTTAACATAAATACACGTTTTGAGGCCCCCTGAATCCAAAAATACTATTTTCGAAAACATGTCTGTGTGTGTGAAAGTGTGTGTCTGTGAACAGTGTAGCTCTAGAACGGAAAATCGTATGAAAACAAAATTTTGTATTTAGGCCAGGTACATTCTGAAGATGTGATACGAAGATTAACGACAAGTTATCTTTAAGGGGACTTTTACATGAAGAAATTTTCGTCTTTCACGATATTCTCGAAAATGGCTCTAACGATTTTCTTTAAATTTTTCACATGGGTTGTTTATACTAAGAGCTAGAACTTTTATTTTAAAAATTTTTTCGAACAAATTCTCTGAAGGGTAGTTATAAGCCACCCACTCTAAATATCCGATCTTTGCAATACGGCCTCTTGTAACGGAAAATCATACAAAACAAAATTTTCTATTGGATCAGGTACCTTTTGGGGATGTGACACGAAGATTGGGAACGAGTTTATTTTATTTTTAAGGGGACTTTACATGTAGAAAATTTCGTTTGTCGTGAGTTTCTCGAAAGCAGATCTTACGATTTTGTTTAAATTTTACACATGGGGTGCTTACACCAAGAGCTAAAACTTTTATTTGAAACTTTTTTTTAATTTATTGCCTGTAGGGTAGTTATAAGACACCCACTCTGAACAAATGGACAATATAGATATTTTTAATACTAACAATAAGCGGTTTAAAAATATATGTGAAAAAAATTTGAAAATTTTAAAATAATAATTAATAAATTTTGCTCCATGTCATTTTCTTTACTTGAATCTTTCTGACATGTATATTTTCCTCCAAAACTATTATATTATTATTTGTTTTTTTTTTTCATATTATGTTCCCTTGTGTTTGTGTTTTTCTTTTCTGTGTGTTTTTTTTCTTATTGTTGTAGCATTAGCTTAATTATTTTGAATGTCACTTGAATTTTTGAAACTGGTGTATTATGTAAGCGAGAATATTGTAATTGGGCATTAGCCTGTAATATTCTTAGTACAATAAATAAATAAATAAATAAATGCGTGATTTTTGCAATATGGGCTCTTGTTCTATATCAGAGTGTGAAGTGAGAAAAATGTCTTGGCCATGCTTAAAGTAAAAAAGTTACTACAGTGCATTAATAATATTTTATTTGGGTTATTTATCCTTCGGGGATGCGATGTGTTGTGGTGACGATATTATTTTCATTTTTACAACCAATTTACGTGAAGAGAATATCATACATACTATATTGTACTAAGAGTCAAACTTTATTTGTACAGAGGAAGTTATATGAATGTCACATCAGATTTTTTTTATGAAGCTTTATTTATAGTTGCTTTGACTCGTGAAAGTATGAGTATAAACGCAACATAAAATAATATCAGTTATGAATCTCAGCAAAATCTACTGAACGCAGAGTTCTGAAATTTTAAACATAGGTGGACTGAAGGGTCGGAAAATGCACCTCGAAGCCGGAATTTTAATTTTCGCTTTCGTTCGTGAATTATGAGTGAAAAACGGGCAGAAAACATGTTTTTTTGCGTTTTCGAAGCATCAGTTTTCAGTAATACATTTCAACAACGTCAAATCAATTACAGTTGGCTTTGGCTATTTTCGTCAAATCTTGGAAATAAAAGCATCGCGATCGCTTGAATGTTGTAAGCTCACGCTGGTCGATTCATTTGTTTATAGTATCAAGGCCCGTAGACATATAACATTTTCAACGTACACGGAAGAGGGATAATCAATTTAGGTCTAAATATGGTCAAACATTGTTCGATTTTGACGAAACTCACTATACAGGGATTTTCTGGGCCAAGGAACTCGAATCTGAGGTCGCTTTTACCAGGCGATGCTATCTAATCGTGGTATGTAGTCCACGTGATTTAAGTGTATATAAATATACTATTACGCTCTTAGTTTTCAATTTTTAATTTTTAAAATAATTATCGCGGGCGAAGCCGAGGGCAAATGCCAGTATAGAAGTAAGGAAATATATTATTGACACGAATATATTTATACAAATAGCACAATAGGGAATAGGCAACAGAAAACATCATTTTATTTATAAGCTAAAGACGAACTGCAATGAAAACGACTTTGTAATTGGCTACGCTTGGCGGATCCATTCGCAGTGACGCCTGGCACAGCGGCAACTTGTTCAGCGCGAATGTGATGCGTGTAACGCTATGTAGAGACGTTAGGAGATAAAAAGTTTCTTCATATCATAATCTTCGTTGTGCAGGAGATTTCATTATCCGGGAGGAAGATAAGCTCAGATGAGCTTCATTTAGAAACCCTCAAGGAAATGTAAGAATGTAACTTTATTTAAAATAAACGGTGCAAAATATGTTGCACAAACTTTCTCACATTACGCGTCTAAAGAGTTTTAATTATTGAGGTTTTTAGGTTGACGGTAGAAACTGGTAGGCTTTGCACCATTTTAAAATGACAACCTAAAACATAAATAGATTTTAGCGAATGAGAGAACCATGAAAAAAAAACAACATTGGCCGGCAACAAGATTTCAGACTTGAACCCAGGACTTCTTACCTCAGCTATCTGAGTCTGATTGGTTTTTGTGTGCTTATACGACCGAGGTATACTGCATTTTACAACAATAAGTTAATTATAGTTGCTTGTTGCTATGGGAAATATATTCTGGACCAACTACAAATTTTCTATATTAAAATATTTTCACATACATCGTGTAAAATACTCTTCCAGTGATCCTGTTTACAAGACTAGAAGAAATACTAATTTGCTCCTATCAGAACCCAAATATCTCGCTCGGCAGGATTAAAACATAGCATTAATTTTGGTCTATAACTCTCTGCCTCCTATATCGAATTCTTCACACTTCCTGTCCTCAATATCTGTCATCACGCTTTCAAACTCTTTCATCTCATCATAACCTAAACACTCGGTCCAGGCAATATCATATTCTCGCAATACCTAAACATCATGCATCTCTTTACTCATCATCGTTTACTACTTCAGTCATCCGAATGTGGAATTCTTTACCATCTCACATCAAGGACTGCCGGTCACTGTCAACCTTCAGATCGCATTTAACAGCACATATACGTAGTACTTAATAATCTTTTTCATGTCCTATGTTAATTTCAGTTTCTATCACTTAATGCTTTTATATATCTCAATCATATTTGTAACAATTAATTTCTTTTTATCATTTAATGTATCTTAATGTATCTTAATTATTCAAGTATATATGTTCTAATTTTTTCTTTGTATTTAATGTTCGTTTCTTGTATTCATGTATATCAGTTCTTTTTTAATTTATTTTTAATCATTATTGTTGTTAACATTATGTATTGCATGTTTTTGCCCTGGCTGAGTGGTAGAGAAGGCCTTATGGCCTTAACTCCGCCAGGTTAAATAAATAAATAAATAAATGATCAGAAAGTATCCTGATATCTCAGCATACTCCACTGTTAAATTTAATAAATATGTAAAGCATTTTCTGTAAATTTTTAGCTGTTTAAGACATTTTTGTTTCATTCCTTTTAAGTAACATTTTTACTTTCTTTTTAGTTAATGACATTATACACTCATATTTCTTTGCCTCTCCTCTTTTTTCACTTTGATATTTTTGAAACTGCACCCGAGCACGAGCAGTCTTGCTCATTCGGGTGTATTTCTAAATCTTAATATTTCTAGTGATAGAATAATCATTAATTATGTAAGTTTAGCCTATCATTCTTTTCCGTTTTTTAAATAGCCGTTGTAATTATTTTTGAAATTTGTACTTTTTCTGCTTTACTTTATTTCTATAAATATGTATTTGTATTTGAATGAATAAATAAATAAATAATTAAAAATATTTTAAATAATGTATGTTCTGACATTCTGCATTTTTCATACTTCATGTTTATCTCGATATGTATTTACTTTACAGACAAATGTGTATAACAAATAATAGGTTGTTCCCAAAGCAAATCCATGATTGCTTGAGAATTTGCTGTACTGCGCATGTCCAATCTATAACTTATCCGCGATTTCGCACTTTGCGAACGGTTAGAAGAATTTGGAATCGCTAGTTTCTATCTAAAGAAGAATAAGAAATAAATTTATACGTTAAAAATTTAGAAACGAAGAGCACTCTTAACGAAATTCACGTAATTTATATTATTATACCAAAACATTATTTAATCTTAAAATTCTACCAGGCATTTGTGAATTTTGCCGTAAAATTTCATCAGATTAGTAGCCCATGCTTAAAATCAGGCCCCGCATTCTGATGGCTTAAAATTGTTTGAAAAATGACCTACAAAATGACTCTAAATTATAAATAAAATTACTTAATAATTACAAAGAATAACCTAAAAAGTAATATTTTATTTATAAAAATTATTATTGTACACAAAAAGTTATAGACTAATTTGTACGTAATTATAAAAACTTTAAATGTAGAAAGGATGTTGTAGGTTCAAAAATTTGATCCTTTGTTCTTGATTGGAGCATTTGAGAAGAAAAGTAAGACAATTAATTGTAAGCCAATCTAATAACAATAGTAATATAATACAAAATTTTGGTGTTTCTTTGATTTTCATTTCCGACTGAGACATGACAGCACTTCAATACCGAGTGTGTCGTTCTTGCATTAAACAAACAACACTTCAAAGACAGCACCGCTAGTTAATACACTCAATGTAAATGCATGAAAATGACTAAATAAGGAAGCAAATGACACGAAAATGACAAAATAATGACGTAAAATTGAAATAAATGTCCTAAAAATATAAAATTGCATAAAATTACAAAATAATTACCTAATAAAAATGAATTTCTATAATCTAGAGGCCATGATTAGGATTTAGGTCTACAAGTTGGCAATGTCTATGCAGCATCAATAAAAAGATGACATGTCATTAGAATACGGGCCCTGCTTATAATTCATCATTTAGTTCTGTACCACCAAGACATATGCCGTTGGTAATACAGCTCAACTTTAACATAACTTGCTAAAATTTCGCAGTATTTCCACTCTTACAAACTTACATTTCTCGCAGGATAAGAAGCAGGGAATTTTCGCAAACATTAACAGAGTATTTTATGAGACAAGATATCATCTCTGAGGAACATAACTTTCCATTGTTTTGGATAAAAGCGCGACCTCGCAGTCAACTGTTTCGTGATAAAAACAAAAGAATTCCATAAAGATGTCACTTTCCCCGACTTGACTAATGAACTTAACCGACTGTGAGACTTTGCAGTAAATTATAATTCTAACTCGGCCTTCTGTGATTTGTCTGCTTCTAGCAGAGCTCTGTTTTGTTTCTTACTCTTATTGTGGTTTGTAAGGCACACCCACGCCTCTTGCGGGCATTACGCCAACTAGGTTACAACTGTTTATATATTGTGTGGATCAAAACAAGGTAGCTATGCCTTTCACACCATCTGGCAAAAGTAGGTAAGTAAAATCTCATACATGTTTCATTTCATTTAATTATTTACCGTATTTTACGGATCATAAGACGCACTTTTAGGTAGATTTCGAAGAAAAATCTACCTATTGCAATGGATACCACTTCATGATTTTCGAAAAATTCTTTCATATCTTTACGTTTCATGCTCCCCTAAGTACGAAACCACCGCCCGTTAAAAAAAAAATTCTGTGATATTTATATATATTTATATATATATATTTATATATATTTATATATATAAATATATAATAAATTAAACCAAAAACACTTTGAAATCTACCTCAGCCTGTAGGCCTGCCTAAAGGGATTTTTTTACCTTGAAAACAGAGCCTTAAAAGTTGGGTGCGTCTAATGGTGCGAAGTATACTAAAACAATAAAATTATGGTAAATATTGATGAAAGGTGTTGTAAACGATAATTAACAAATTTTACAAATTTTAGCACAGACTGTACATCAGTGCACTTGTCACAATCGTAAAATGAGGTTAGTTGATAGCCAGGTATACAATGCGAAAAGAAAGGAATGTTGAGTTCTTTTATACGAAAGGAGTTGTCTCCTAGGTGGTTTAAATGAAGGCAATGGCCTCTAAACACCCTTGTCCCGTATGCTGAATTGAGGGTTAGAGGGTGTAAATTATTTTCAGTCTTTCATGAGAAATCAGTTCAGTTGTTAAAATTTACGCGATGCCACCTGTACAGAAGAGATTTTCGTACAACGCAGGTTTTAAGTTAAAAGTGATTTACACTGATTCCATTGTAAAAGGTTATAATTTGTTTATGCAATGAAGTATATTATTCCCCTTAAATTTCCATCGTATAATCAAGGTGCGTCTTATGGTCCGGAGCGTCTTACAGTCCGTAAAATACGGTATTTATTTATTTATTTATTTGAGCTGTGTTTATACTCCTTTTAGCTGCGAGGCCATATCAGGAGTTCGGGATCTGTGTCTATACAGAAGTAGGCCATGGAACCATTGATTGCCAATTGTTTCTATTATCGGTGTATTTTTATGTTGTAAATTTCAACTTTTATTAATTTAAATGGATATGAAACAGGATGAAATGGTGAGGATGATTCATGGTATATAAATATCCAATTCGGCATTTGCCTTTACGACTGGGGAAACCATAAACAAATAAACCATGCCAAATTGACCGGCCACGGGATTTGAGCCTGGTACCTGCCGAACGCGCGTTACCATCTCGGTCACCTCGCTCGGTTATTAGGCTAAATCATTGTTACGGCGGTTTAAGAAGATCTTTTAAATTCTCACTAAACATACTATTGAGGGCAATGATGCCTTTAAGTTAGTTGTGATTAAAGAATTAGTGCAATAGATGGAATCAAAATCTAAAAATCGACATTTTTCACCCTTTCATCTGTTTTATACTGTTAATGCGAAACATGTTAACCTATTTATGATTAGGTTTCAATGGCACGATCAAATATAATAATCTGAGATAATAATAATAATAATAATAATAATAATAATAATAATAATAATAATAATAATAGTAATTATAATAATAATATACCATGGCCGCTAACTGATCAGGAAGAACATAATCTGAGAGTGTTCGAAAACAGGGGGCTTAGAAAAATATTTGGGCCGAAGAGAGATGAAAATGGGGACTGGACAAAATTGGATAACGACGAACTTCAGGACCTGTACGCTTCACCGGATATAGGATGAAATGGGCTGGACATGTTGCACGCATGACAGAGGAAAGACATATCTCAAAAGTATTGGCTGGGATACCCGAAGGGAAAAGACCAGATGGAAGACCTAGACGTAGGTGGGAGGACAATATTAGGATAGATTTAAGGGAAGTAGGATTTGCGAAGGATGATTGGATGGAGTTAGCACAGAATAGGGTTGAATGGCGGGCTCAGGTAAGCAAGGCAATGAACCTTCGGGTTCCATAAAATATATAATATTCCTTGAGCTTGCTGAGGAATTGTCTATTGCCATTGAGTAAGTAAGTAAGTAAGTAAGTAAGTAAGTAAGTAAGTAAGTAAGTAAGCAAGTAAGTAAGTAAGTAAGCAAGTAAGTAAGTAATAAACCATTTGCATCGTCAGTTACAGTGTTTTGCAGATGACAAGCGGTTTGTTCTTCTCCTGCTTAGATACGTGGTCCAATCAGAGACGGCGAGACGGAGGGAAGACCCTTCCTGATAGCGGCACTTTATTAGCTCGTACACGTGATTGGCGGTGAAGGAAAACGCTTCTCATTTGAAAAATACTGTAGTATAGTCCAAATCTGGATTCGAACCGACAACGAATATATTAAAATGAGCCCTGGAGTACACCAGTGTCAGAAAGGAATTATTGAAAAATGGTGAGGGATATTTTATACAACTAGAGTGGGGGTTGGTATTGGACAGAGTGGAAATAGGAGTCTGCCCACTCCGTAACTTTCATGATTGGAATCCGTACTTAACATATGACGAGAGGTTTTCAGAGAGAGAGAGAGGCATTGAAATCGAATAAGCATGTATCCGGAATTCTGGAACCGTCTGTTAGGGAGGGAATCGACACCCTCTCACATTTTTCCATTTCCGGCGATCCATGATATCATGTAAAGGAAAGGGGGGGTGCAATCTGAATGTGCAAATTTATGTGGAGGGATGAATGAAATAAAAATAGCGCCGGCAAGTGGTGTATGTGTCGGGGCAAGTTGGGGTGGATAAATCACCTGACTGTCACCTGTTTCCATACCTCCTCACTCTTTCTAGTTCTCTCGTACTGACGCCTTTCAAAGCACTATCACATAATCTGAAAGCCATCCTGATAACTGGGCCTGAGATTTTAAGGCAAATGCCTATTTTGTTCCTTATGAAATAACATGAAAATTTAAAAATATGTTGACATTTCATGATAAATCACTTACATTTACAGAGGTTTTATAGTGCCCTAAAATGCCTATTTGGACCTTTAGAGCCTATTTTACATGCTTATTTTCTACATTTAAAATAAAATTCAACTTCTGTAAATTTTATAATCTTATAATGGACATCCCTCAATGAAAAGCAGAACAGCAGAGGTGGGGTTTTCACAGAAACTTGATTATTCCAAACAATTGTCGCTAAAGGAATGCTGACTGACGGGGAGGATTAAGGGGGAAGGACTACTGTGTCAAGTCACCAGTGAAAAAACATCTGTTTTAGTGAATATAGTTCGTGATGCCTAATTTTGCAGTTAATTCTGTTAAGAATAGGTGTACCACGCTTCTAGCAGTAAAAAAAAAAAAAAAAAGACCATGTTACAGTTTAAGTGTATATTGCAGTATTTTAAAGTCTATTTTCTATCTATTTACACATTTTTAAAGCATATTTTAAGTGCCTATTTTAATTGTTAAATTAATTATCGTGGGAGAAGTCGCGGGCACCTGCTAGTAGGGTACATTTTTTAAATAAGTGGCTTAGGTATTTATCATTCTCACCGCTTCAAATTAATCAAATCGGAGCATTATACGGTTCTTCAATCGAGGGTATTATAAACGTCTACTCTATGACACTTTGATGAATTCCTTTCGTATTTTATACACGGCCCTCATAAAGTAAATCTAGCCTCGTTGGGAAACACCGCCCCCTGTGTAGGATACAAAGCCCCGTGCGAATATGAGAATTTGATTGAAACACTCCACACGATGACAAGTACAAAGATTTGTACGCTCACACCGCCATAGCTGTCAAAGCGAGTCTATCTGATTGCGCTGACAGGAGATGGAATTATGACGTGGCAATAGTAAAAATATACTCGGGTTATTGCCCGTTGCAGCTCTGCATAAATCAGCGACAAAGTCATCGTTCGCTCGCACTGTCTAATCTTCACTTTTGAATATCAGAGTTATCTGTTTTAAAACACTCTACTAAAATAATTATAAATTATCATTTACATTAATCCCATTAATACTCTAAAGAAGCGTTTCTCAACCTACGGTCCGCGGTTCGCAGACATAATTTAAAAATATCATAAAGCAAGTGGAAAGTAAAGAAGTAAAATTTTTTCACATATTTCGTGTCCAAATATTAAGATAATAGGCTTTCTTTTAAAAATGCGATGTAAAATTAGGGGTCCGTAATAGTATATTGCGATACAAGTGCCGTAAGGCACGTTTACGGGTCGAGGAAACAGATTGAAAACCCGAGGTGCAGCCGAGGCGTGTTGCATGCTATTTTTTGCACGATGATTATTTATATCAATTTAATTATATTAATTGTGATATTACCTGAAAATATTATGTAAATACATTCTTGAAAATAGATGTTTATTTCAGAAAGTGATTCGCATGTGTTTGTTGTTATGGGAACCGAATATTTGGCTTGGGGGCCGTGTCCATATAGACTTGTATTATGAAGTGTATCGTAATGAATTATGACGTAGCGCAGGCACCGTAAGTAATTTAACCGCATCGCAACCGCCCTTAGCAACAAGACTGTGTGGGAATGTCAACTTACGATCCATGTAAACAACGTTCGTAAGTACCACTTACTAGCTAAGGAGTGCAAAAAGTTTTTTTAGACATTTTAGAGGTCCTTGGGTTCAAAAAGGTTGAGAAACGCTGCTCTAAAGCAATGGTTCCCAACCTTTTTCAGCTGACGCCCCCCTTCGAATATCATGGAATCCTCACGCCCCCTTTGATGGCGATGTGGAGAAGAAGGCCTAAAAACGTGATTCTCAGTGCTTTTGTACTTTTAAAGATCCCTATAATACTTGTAAAAATAAAATTAATATTGCTCACCTCTTTTCTTATTCTTATTTATCCTGTGATGCTTTTGCTGTCACACACACATATAAAACACGAAAATGATTGTCTAATTATTGTGAATCTTATTGAGACTCAGTACGGTTCATAAAAAAAGTTAAATGTAGAAACACAAATGTCCAATGTAGAGTTAAAACTGAATATTTGTGAGATGATTGGCACTGTTTTGCTTTCACCAGCTCTGAGATATTAGGTTTTATGTTTGGCAAATAGGCTACGTATCCCTAAAAAGTGTGATATTTCAGTTCTATAAAATTAATAGAAGGAGTTGAATCAAGAAATAGAAATTTTAACTGTGAGTTAGGGACATAAAAGGCTTCTTTTATGCAATTTTTCAGATTTTTTGAAGGGTACCCACCAGAGATATTTAAGAACAAAAGTAGTCAAAATCTGAAAAACGCTAATATTAGAGGCCAGTTTAGAAATAAGGGATGTATTTTTAGACCATGATTATTTTCCTCACAGACAAATCACATGTAGGTTTGAACAGAACAAAAATTTCAACGTTTACAATCACTTCCTTCTCATATAAAATTTGACCCAAAAAGTGATTTTGTTTTAGAAATTTATCCGAATTTCAAACTCATATTTCCATATGAAAAATTTTGTGTTGAAGAAAACAATAAAGTATTTCTGAAAGTACGCTTCAATAGTTACAAAATGGTTCATAATTCAAATTTCTAACTCTTATGGTTGTTGAGTTATGAAAATATTCGTAATCAGCTATATTCGCAAGAAATGTGTTACACCAGGATTGAAAAATGGACACCCCTGGGAAACCAAGAACACAAGATTTTTTTGAAAACTTGTTTTGATATCTTGAAACATGTATGAACTCATATACAAAAAATTATTTTTTTCTAAAATGGTCATGCAACCATTTTTTAAAAATTTGGATTTCATATGGAATGACCCTATTTGGATTTCCAAATTATTATAAACGTGTTGAGGACAGGATATGACTATTTAATATGACAGAGAAAATTTAGTTACAATTTACAAGATTATAAAATTCGCACTGTTCTGTTATAAGATTGACTTCAAAAGTGCGTGTGGTTAATTAATATGTAAAGTAGCAAAAATTGACTTTTTGTCCCACCCATAATGGTGATAGTTTTGTTAAATATTATTGTAAGAGTTAAATAAATGTTCTGACAACCTGGAAACAGTTTATAATTTGTATTTAATCCCTCATAGCTTCATTAATAACAACATTAAAACTCTAACATTAATAGCAGAACAGCAAATAAACTTTTGTTTTGCATCATTAAAATCATTGTCCAAATCATGTCCCACCCGTAATAGATTTTGAAAAATAAATTTTAAATAATGCTTTCCATGTAGTATGCAGGAGAAGGCATGGTAGATTTTACAGAATGTGCAGAACCAGTTCTAATTCATTATTTATGAAATGTATGCCCGGTTTCTATGAACTCGTGAAATACCTATGGGTAAATTATCCATGGACAAATTAGTTCCTAATCACCCACAATGATATAATGAGCAAGGAATTGGAGTTGTACAGTTAGCCTAATTTAATTCAGAAGGCTTTGATTCTCATTGTTTAAATTATTATTGATCCTACAAAGAGGTTAAATTTTATCCAGCCATCCATGAAAGTATAAATTAACCCGACGATTTACCCTTGGAAAGATCTAGCCCGAGTTTGTAGGAACATTTTTTTCTGTCATTTTCATATTTACCCAGAGGACATTTATCTAGAAATTCGCCACAAGTGTATGTGATTGTTACCTTTAAATTAGTTGAGTTTGTAAAAGTTATTCTTGTGTAAATTTTGTCCATTGGATAATTTACCCATAGGTATTTCGCGAGTTTATAGAAACCGGGCATTAATGAACCAAAATAATTGTCGTAATATGCTAGAATGTCCCACCCGTAATTATGAATTGGCTGTTAAATTGGTTGAGAATTTTTAAAATACTGTACATCAACTTAAGTCACCGTTGGAAGATACTATAACTTTTTCTGTGCGAATTATTTAATAAACCCAGAACTTAAATATCGCAATGTGTTGATTCTTCACTATCCAGCAATCTCAATCAATTGTTCCGTGAATAAACTGCATTCTGTTGACCTACATTTCCATAAAAGATTTACATAACCATTCAAATCAAATTTTTCCCGAACTAATTCCATTGAAAATTCTGTCATTTATGCACATTTCAAACTCTGAAGAAGAAAGAAAAAAAAAACTATTTCATCAAAGACTACAAGTTTTTTAGTTATACGATATCAAAGAAACGTTCATCAAGAGCGCTATAGAGATATTCCAGATTGTTAGTTTCGATTGAGCTGTAGAATTCGAGTTAACAAACAAAAAAAAAAAACATATCGAGAGTTAAGAGATACAATCGATACAAACAAACATTAAATTACTTTTTCATTGAAAACCCTCCGTCGCTATGCAACAAGAAGAATTCAACGCTTTTCTCTTATTTTTATTTCGCTTTAATTAACTTTTTGAGAAGTTGTCGTGTGTGTTTTGTTTCGTAATAGTTTTCATTTGTATGGTTGCTAGGTGATAGTCCAAGTTCCTGGGTATAAAAACAACAAAATTGCTGTTTTCTTTTTTTTTTTTAATTAAGCGATGCGAAAACAGAACGCAATGTGTACCAGCGATAACTCTTTTCACAGAGAGAGATATAGGGGTGTGTGAGGGAGAGGGGAGGTTCTACATCCACTGCTTGTGCAGTTTTATCCCCCTAGTACCCCCTGAACTCTGGAATGTCAAGTTTGGTTGTTCTGACGAGAGAAAAACGTTGCATTTTTTCCTGCTTCAGTAACTTATGTGAAATTAACAGCATAATACTTAGTATTATCCCAAATTAAAATGAACTTTATAAGGTTGGGATTTAAGCTTAATACGGACTTTATGGAATAAATAAAAAGAAACGTCCCCTAAGTTAGCAGAGAGTTGTTAACGTTCTGTAAAATATTTTTAAAGCTTTTCCGTTCATGCTATTTTAGTGGAAACCTGAATTCCTGCACACAGTGCTGGAAACCTAACCTATTTAGCCTATATTTTTAACCTTTTGCAACCCATATGCATAGTAATATCTAACTTACCTACTTTTGATATATCTATAATAATAAGAGAAAGTGTCTTCTATCAGTAAAGCCCAGAGAAATCTACTGCATGCAGAGATCTGAAATTTTAAACATAGATGGATTGAAGGGTGGCCGAATGAACCTCGAAGCCGGAATTTTTAATTTTAGTTTTCATTCGTGAGTTATGAGAGAAAAACTGGCAGAAAACGTGATTTTTAGAACTAGCGAATCATCAGTTTTTGGTATTACATTTCAATTAACAAATTAGCCTAATTGCAGGTGGCTGTGCCTATTTTTTTGTCATAACTTGAAAATAAGAGCATCTCGATATCATGGAATCATCGTTCGCTTCAATGTTGAAAGCTCAATCTGGTCGATTCATTTGTTTATAATGTCATGGCACGCAGACATCTGAAATTTCCAACATAGGCCTAAGTGGTTGAGGGATAATGAATACAGGCCTAACGTTTGTTTGATTGGAATTTGATTTGGATTTGATAATTCTGTGTAAAAAGGTATTAAGTATCCTAAAAAAAATTGATTTTTGGCGTTTAAAAATCATAATTTTTCAAAATCCTTTCTTAGTGAGCACTTACATTATGAGACGAAGGTACTGTAAAAATTGCAAATCTCTACCTATTATAGTTTAGGCTCTGCGTTGATCCTGTGTCAGTCAGTCATTCAATCATTCATTAAGTCAGGACAAAGCCTTTTATATATATGTGTATAGATTTCCTAGAAATAGCCTATGTCATTTGAATCTTTCCTTCCACATTATTCTATGACTTGACTTGCAACTTAATTCACAGCAGCTAAATAGGCCTACTTATTTTTTAATAAAATATATCTTTTCAATTAATGTAATTGCGATTCGTTAACAACAAAAACACGGGTTCCTTGAAAATGCCCCTGTTCTGACAATAAAATATAAGGGAATACGTGATAGAATGGCATGGCAACTGAGAAGCCCACAGACGGCTTTGGAACGCTGGGAATGTAGGAACGAGCGCGTGCACTGGAAATTGTTGTCATAGCAACCAATAATATGTAGGAGTCTCTCAGCTCTGACGATATGACATGGAACTTTTCAAGCAGAAACCATTTAAGAAAATGTTATTATAATCTCGTCTCTTATAACTTTTATTAACTGAACGGCCGCAAAACACAAAACCCTAAACAATCTTTTCTGTTTCTATAGTAACGTAAACAATGTATACTCAAATCCCTCTCCTTCATGGTCAGTGATCATTAGACTTCGGATTTTAGGCAAAAACCTATTTTAATCCTTAAGTGATATATGGACGAAAACTTGTATAGCCTATGCATGTTTCATAAGTGACTATGCCTAAAACTGATACTTTTATAGGACCTAAAACAGCCTATTTTTACATTAGAGCCTAATATTGTCTTTTTGCTTGTTTTTCCTCTAAAGTTCAAAATAAGTCATTTTTTGTTATAAATTCTATCATTTATTTTCAGTTCGTACTATATTTTTAGTTCGGAATGTGCAGTACATGACACATTTGTGACGTGGTTAAATAATAAGGAATGTTTCGTCTTCAGTAGAAAAATTCCTTGGAATTCCCAAGAAAATGTAGTGTTTTTCGCCCGACTCCCACATCCAGTAAAAATAATAATAATAATAATAATAATAATAACAATAATAATAATAATAAACATACAGCAGTTCTCTGAATCACTGAGGGATACAAGGGGTTGAATATGCGTAGCTTCTGGACGCAGGGATTAGGTTTTCACTGTTATGGTAGTAATACAGGGGCCCTAGTAATAGGTCTATATAATTCTGTGTACCATAGGCCTATATCTGTGTTTTATCATGATTATTGATTAATGGTGACTTTAATAATTATAATATTCTGCATTGCAATTGAGATATTTCAGAAAATTGGCAACTTAACGATTTTATAAGAGACTATTTTACGATTTTTAGAGCCTATTTTCCAATTTTTAGAACCTATTTTAGGTACCTAAAACAGCATTTTTAGCGACCTAAAAGTCCGAAGTCTAGTGATCATATAATCACATAATATATCATATAACTCAAAAGTATAGACTGGGAAATCCGAGGAGAAAAGACCACTTGGAAGACCTAGACGTAGGTGGGAGGACAATATTAGGACAGGTCGAAGAGGATTAGGGTGCTAGCAGGTAGAGGATGTTCTTGGAAAAAAATCTCTAAAAAGTGGCCCCCATAATACGTGTTTTTGTATTCAATATCACAATGTGAAGTCAGAATGGCCATAATTATGTAGGCCTATAGAAAATAAACGTGAATATAATACATCAGTTCTTTTTTTTTTTTTCCACTTTGAACATCTCAGACAGACCCGTACCAAAGCCTACGGGAAAACACTAACATTTAGACTTTCTTTTAGTCCACTCTTGCAGTAAATTTCAATATATCGAAATGATACTGTTCCAGCCTGAAAAGCTGTCTGGTGTTTGAAAAAAAAAATGAGAAGAGAAAAAATACATCGCCAAGCATCTCCGAGTACAAGATGAAGATGGGTCAGGCCGTTAAGTAGAATAGAGAAGATGCAAAGAGTTAAAACTTCTCGAGGGAAAGAAACTTATCTACCACAACTCCCCAAACTTCACCGTATCTAATTACAAGCAAGCTATACAGGGTGGGAAGAAATGCGGGAGATTCTTTCATAGTTTATACAGAGGTAAAAGATTTATATTAGGTGTAGTAATCATTAATTGTATTTATTTGCTTATTTAATCACTGGCCCGGGCGGCTTGGGTCGCTTAAATCCTAACAGGGAGAGGTAAAACTACGAAAAAAAAAGATAGAAAGAAAAAAGAATTTAATCACTAATTAATTGCATTTATTTGCTTATTTATTCACTAATTAATTGTATTTATTTGCTTATTTATTCACTAATTGTATTTATTTGCTTATTTATTCACTAATTAATTGTATTTATTTGCTTATTTATTCACTAAATAACTGTATTTATTTGCTTATTTATTCACTAAATAATTGTATTTATTTGCTTATTTTTCACTAAATAATTGTATTTATTTGCTTAATTATTCACTAATTAATTGTATTTATTTGCTTATTTATTCACTAATTAATTGTACTTATTCGCTTATTTATTCACTAATTGAATTTATATGCTTATTTATTCACTAAATAATTGTATTTATTTGCTTATTTTTCACGAATTAATTGTATTTGTTTGCTTATTTTTCACTAATTAACTGTATTTATTTTCTTATTTATTCACTAATTAATCGTATTTACTTGCTTATTTATTCACTAATTAATTGTATGTATTTGCTTATTTATTCACTAATAAATTTCGAGTCGCGTTCATAAAGTAAGTTTCGCTATGGCATTTTACAGAAACAAAACACAATTTCAAGGAAATATTTAATGCAACAGACACAGCCAGTATTCAGCTATTTTTCAACATATTTGCCAGGGTAATTTTATAGGTAATTTTTCAAACAATTTCAGGTCATCAGAATCCGGGCCCTGATAATTATTAATTTGTACGAAAAGGATGAGAACGACAGTGACATCTGGTGATATCCTCAGAAATCGCTATAACGTGATGAAATCTTTTTCTTTACCTTTAACGGACTCAGGCCGTGAAATGGAACTTTACATAGCCGGAGAGAGTTCTGTTCAACAATGTTTGCGATTCAAACCAAATAAATAATATAACAGATGGCCTTGACAATTATCTCGCTGCCATAAATAGTATGGCAAACGAAGATCGACATGATAAGGTGAACAAATATAAAACGTATTCTTACGCACGCGCGTGGGTGTCCTCAATCGTGACGTCAAACAGAGCACTTCAGCTGAAATGCTACAGTTCAAACCACGAAACTACATATTTAGCTCTTTTTTTAAGTGACGCTTAACATTTTAAAATGTTTCCTCAGTAAGCCATAAATTGTACTGCATTAAATTCAAGAGAGAATACTTTAATCAGTCAGTTTTACTTAAACTTTACCTATTAAAGGAAAATGGGATTGATTTTCACATGAAAATTGTTATTTTCTTTCTATTGTTGTATTTTATTCTCTGGACTTTCCTCTTTAAAATGACGTATCATCTATCTATCGAATGTATGTGTGTCTGTCCTTTATGCATTACTACACCATTCATCCAATCGTCATGAAACTTTGGGAAATTGTTGAGTACACTCCCGCGAAGGTTTCTGGCGTAGTACATATTTAATTTTAGCTTTCGTTCGCGAGTTATGAGCGAATAACGCTCAGAAAATGTGCATTTTTTTGCTCTTTCGAAGCATAAGTTCTCAGCAATACATTTCAGTTGTCATATCAGTTGCAGTTGGCTTTGTCTATTTTTGTCATACCTTGGAAATAAAAGCGATCGCTTGAATTTTAAAAGCCCACGCTGGTCGATTCATTTGTTTATAATGTCAAGGCATTTGAAATTTTCGACATAGACCGAAGAGGAGTAATGAATATAAACCTAAATAGGCAAACATTGTTCGATTTGGACGAAAAACTCACTACGCAGGGGTTTTCTGAGCTAGGGAACTCGAATCTGAGGTTATTTTTCCCATGCTGGGCTTTCTAATCACTTCAAAGCCGGATTTATAGCTGTTTCAATAATTAGGCCTATTAATCGTTTAGTTTAGACCTATGAATGTTTCGTTTGCAAAGTGTTAATAACTATAATATTTTTATTATTTTGCTCTTAATTGTTAACATTTCGATTAATTATCGTGGGCGAATCCGCAGGGATTTGCTATAAGCCATAAAAAGCTATATTTATCGTTTTCTCAGGGAATAGTTTCAGTGTCATAAGTCGTTCTTCCTCATTTCAAATTCTAAATAACTATATAAGGACCTATAAGTTATTTTCGAATTTACAAAATACAAAACCCGAGCGACGCCGGGCCTTTTAAGCTAGTTGTACTATAAATCTATCAATTCTATTTTTCTGAAAAGATCCATACTATGGCGCAGGGATGGTTTAACTTAAACCTCGTTTCCCGTAAGTTTACTACTATTAAGTAAAACCAACAACCATTTCTCGAGAGTAACCTAATCTTTAAATGCGCCCGACTCAATTTATTTTGCAAATTGTAAGCTTTTAGCGGACTGCAAAGAAAACAGTTAACACAATGGTTAGGCACATATTTCATTTCTTGTAACTTATTCTATTACGTTCACTTTTTTTCTGTCGAGTATTTTTTATTAAGTGCCAGTATGGTACTTTATGAGATTGTGTGGTGGACGAAAAAATGTCTGACCGTCTGTCTGTCCGTCTGTCCGTGTGTCTGTACGCACCATAACTCAAATACGCTTTTTCGGATTTTCATGAAACTTGGAAAACACATTTATAATGTCCATGGGAAGAACCCTATTGATATTGAACCAAATCGGTTCACCGGTACCGGAGTAATGCCCAATTTAGTGCCTATTTTAATAGATTATATTAGAAAGGCGCCATCACTCAAATACGCTGTATCGGATTTCCATGAAACTTGGTATACTCATTTATGACGTCCATAAGAAGTGCCTTATTGAATTTGAACCTAATCTGTTGACCGGTACCGGAGTAAAACCCAATTTAGTGTATATTTTAAAGACGCGGTAACTCAAATACGCTTTACCGGATTTTTATGAAACTTGGTATACACATTTATAATGTCCATGGGAAGACGTCTATTCATAATGGATAAAATCGGTTGACCCGTTTCGGAGTAATGCTCAATTTAGTGTCTATTTTATGGTAATATACGTATTCGAAAGAATTTATAAAAAAAATGAAAATCAGTTATCTTGACTGTGATCGTATAAGGCCTTGGAAATTAAAATACAGGTAGCTATGACAAAAAACATATTGATTTACATGCGCTTATCCAACTAGACCGTTAAAATGACCCAGATGGCCGAGATGGTAGACCTTTCTTCTTCCGTAAGCCCTGCTTAATGAATAAATCTGGAGCTTAACATGGAAATCAATTTAAAAAAGCATAATTGCAGCCATAACTGATTAAAAAAAACATACTGGCACTTTGTTACATCAGTTTACCTGATTTTATTATTTTATTATAATTACAAGGAAAACTATTGTACTCCATAGGATACATTATAAATTTAATGATTAAATATCACCATAGCAATTAATGACAACGGTAAAATAAGAAGAAAGAATTTATGACAGGTAAATTTTGTTTTAATCTGCTTTCAATTCCGCTCGAACCTATGAATTTATATTTTGTAAGGAGAAACTTTGTTATTATTATCATTATTATTATTACCCCTGGCAGAGATACGCCCTTTCCCATAGGGCACAGCTCCTGGACCCAGCATCACAAATCCACACGCATGCGCTGTAGAAACTGGGTTTCCAAACTCGTCGATAACAGGAAGCGTTTCAAATACAGCACTTCCCTGCCATCTATGAGGCAAGTCAGCAACTACGAGGCATAATCTCCTGCTCGAGTGGTTAGCGTTTTCACCGCCAGGGCGTGAATTGAATGGCCGTTCAATCTTTACGATATTAAATAAGTAGGGCGAGGCATGAATGGCCATAAAATAGTGAAGAAATGCATTTATGTCTTAAAACTGGTGAAAAAATTACACAAAGTTTAAGGGGAGATGGTAGTTATCAGTGTCAAAAAATTGATTTTTTTTCTTTGGCTCATGTAATAGAGCAAATTTTTCTGAACATTTTGATGCATGTCTTATATGTTGCGTTATTATTAATAGTCCTGGTGCTTTCTAAAATGGATAAAATAGCTTAAGGTTAGAACATGCATGTCATTTTCTTTTCGCTCTCCTGCAAAATTACATTTTTTTGAACTTCAGGTACCATTTTCTGAAATGCTATTCATGCTAGAATAATGAAACTTTCAGGATTTCATTATAGATGGATGACAAATCTCCCGTAGCAGAATTATGGAAAAAGTCTTGACTATACAGAATTTTCAACCATTTTTATTTTTAAAAAAGTGTTTTTTTTTAGTCGTGAATTTTTCATGCAATTTTCATGCAGTAATATTGTACATATTAGACTGATTGTGCTAGGGTAAATAAACCTATTGTTAGTAAGTTCCCAAAGTTTCACAAAAGTCTAAGCTACAGAAATTGAATAAAGCGTACCTAAGTCAAGGGAAGTAACTGCAAAACAAAATTATCACCTATGTGTTAAAAAATTATTTCTACCAAACAGTGAGTTCTAGAACAACCATTCTCTGCTTATTTTAAAGTACAGAGTGCACTTGTAAAGCATAAAAAAATTCAACTAAATCTGACTGTTAACACCTGAGTTATGGCTTCTTGAACATACGCTATATTTTCTCACTGTTCTGTTATTGTTGATAATTACGGAATGTGTCTGTGTATTTGTTTGTTTAAAGTTAACCGATTAAAAATTCCTGTAGACGGACAAGGCAACAACACTAAAGCAAAATATGAAGATCAAATTGTTACACGGCCCCCTAAGAAGAGCCTCACGCCCCCCTGGTTGGGAACCCCTGATGTAAAGGCATAAATAGTTGTGTTTTGAAACTTTAATCAATAATATGAAGTACGTGGAAAAATGTGATAGGCCTATTATTAATAATTATTATGAATAGCTTAAAAAACCCGGCGTCGCCCGGGTTTTTTAATTTGTAATTGGAAATGAACTTATGAAGGACTTTCGATTTTTAAATTCTCGGTCCTTATACAGATAATTATAATCTGAAATAGGAAGAACGACTTATTACACTCAAACTATTCCCTCAGAAAACGCTTGATATAGTTCTTTATGGCTCATAGAGCATGTAGAATTCTGCATCCTATCGCTTGTACACAGCAAGCCTGGTAGAGGTTTAAATAAGAAGAAACAGAAATTCCTGTAACATAAAATTGTAATATCGAGGCGGAAAATTTTATTTCTCACTCTCATGTTATCATAAAACTGTTTTAGGGATGAAATTAAACAGAAAGCAATATCACTTTCATACTTTTCTCTCCAAAAACCTGCGATATAATATAATAATATACACATTACCATACCTCGTTTTGTTTTCTCTATGTCCAGGGTAGAGAAAGTTATGTGATTCCATTATTTTAGTGAATTTCATTCTGTAATATTTATTTATAACATGAATTATTTTGATAACTTCTCTTATTTGTCAAAAGTGCATTTCATTTGTTTTTTCCAAGCCCACCTGATACCATTTGGCAACAATATATTCTGTGATTTGGAATTGATAATTCTATGTAAAAAGGGATTAAGTATTTTCAAAAACATTTAATTTTTGGCATTTAGAATCAGAATTTTTCAAAATCCTTTCTTAGTGAGCACCTACATTATGAAACGAAGGTACTGTCAAAATTCCAAGTCTCTACCTGTTATAGTTTAGGCTGTACGTTGATTCCTGTCAATCAGTCAGTCAGTCAGTCATTCATTCAGTCAGTCAGGACAAAGCCTTTTATATATATAAGCGATAAATTAGATTTTCTAGTTTCCCGTCGCCTTGCATGTATTATGTTACTTCTTTTCCGAAAATATGGTAGCCTAATCAGTTGCTATAGGAGATATTTTATTATGTAGGCCTACTAGGCCTACTTTACTGTTAAAGTTCTTTACATTTACTTGCGAGGAAGATAACAAGACATAATTTTTCAAATTCAGTTGCCTTTAATTATTTCAGCATTTTTTAAACATGTTATGAAGCCGTCGGATAATATCTCATTTTAAGGTACAAAAATATCAGTTTTTTACCGTCAAATATGAACATAAACAGTCTGCCTTTACGTATTAAAAAAATCTGATGTGAAAGTCACATAACTTCCTCTGCCCAAAAAAAAGTTAGCAGTATTCACATATCCTTTTACAGAATCGCAAGACACAATTTTACGCTATTATTATCCTATAAATACCTAAATTTTTACAAACAGTGGGTGAACAGTGGGTGGCCTGTAACTACCCTCAGAGAATTTTTTCGAAAAAAAGTTTCAAATAAAAGTTTTAGCTCTCAGTAAAAGGAACACATGTGCAAATTTTAAAGAAAATCGTTAGAGCCGTTTTCGAGAAAATCGCGAAAAACGAAAATTTCTTCATGTAAAGTCCCCTTAAAAATAAGAGAAATTTGTCGCCAATCTTCGAATCACATCTTCAGAAGGTACCTGACCCAAATACGAAATTTTGTTCTCATACGATTCTCCGTTTCGGAGCTAGCCTGTTCACAAACTTCCACACAGACAGACAGACACACACACACACAGACACACACACAGACATGTTTCCAAAAATAGTATTTTTGGATTCAGGGGGCCTTGAAACGTGTATATATGCCAAAAACTCAACTTCGAATTTTAGGGTCGAAAACAATACTTCCTCTACTATAGTACCTATGGTACGGGCAGAGGAAGTAAAAATATATTTTGGCAAATTTTGAAGATCAGCAATACCAAATATGTCAAAATAACATGAAAATTGAAAATGAAAAAAACAGGCGACTAAAGTCTGCATGCACTGGCAGTTTGACAAGCACTAAGGCTTAAAAGTGGTGTCAGCAGCACCTGTTCTAAGCCTCCAAACAGCATACAATTTTGCAGAGTTGTACTTTATGGCATGCTTAATTTTTTTGAAACTACACACCAAAATCGAGTTTACCAATTCACACCTTTTGTCCTTTGAAATACGTCTCAAAAGGATGCATTTAAATATATATAAATCTATTAGAATCCATCCAAAAACTATTTTCAAAATGTGTACTTTTTAGAAGTTTCGGATATTATCCAACAAAATACAGCAATATTCCCTATTCTATGTTATTATCAATTTTCAACACTGACTCACTAGTTGTTAGGCGAAAAGTTAATGGTTTAAAATTTTTGTATAATTTAATCCACGCTGGTTAACTGTCTAAGTTAGTATCAAAATTGCATCTGTATGCTCCTCCTATAAACTGTAGACGTAATAGAAGTTTTTATATGAATTATGCACGAACAGAATTACAGAAATTCTATCCTTTTTAGACTAGGCTATGCATTTTATACAAAAATCTATTCAAAGAATTTGATACAGATATATTTCAATCCAAAACAGTCTTATTAAAGAAATATTTGCAAAATGTTTAGCATGCAGTCATAAAAATAGCAAAGCAATGTAAGTATTGTTCTTCTATTTGTTAACTTTATTAATTGTAATTGAGTGTGTGTATGTTTTAATTTATTTGTTTTAGGATTCTTTTGTTGTTTCTTAATGGTGTTTCTTTATTTGTTTGTCAATAGAGTCTACTACGTTATTTTTTTTTATTTTTTTTTTTTTAGTTTAGTAAACTCAAATAAATAAAAGAACAATATGAAAGCAGATAGCCTGTTGCTGATTTACTAGCCCTACACATAAGCCACTATTGCAGTGTACACGTACTGTATTACAGGGATTTACAAAATCCAGGCGACATCGCCGTTTGTAATATCAGGGAATTAGAACTCCGTGGTATGTCCCATATTAATAATGTTACATCTACGTAATATGTAACTGTGTTCATGGAAAGCTCCCAACAAACTGGACATCGTAACCAGCACACAAATAGTGATGAATAGGGACCGGATTCTTAGGTTTTAACCTATTTTTTTCCTTACTTCCAAAACAAAAAGCGCTCATACATTTTTTCGAATCATGTCCATAGGATTCACCCACATTAATTCTGTGGCACCTAAAAATACCTAAATGGGGTATAAACCCTAAATATACCTAAACGGGATATAAAACCTAAAATATATAATTTAGGCTCCTTTTTTGCCTATTTTGTTTGTCAGTTGAGAAATCGATATTTTGCGGGGAGAGAATAATTTTTGTCGGGTAGAAATTAATACCACCAGCGTTTCATTCAACCCATTGTCGTCGAGGATGGACAGTATCAAGAGACGAAGTGTAAGAGTACCGGCGTATTCCTTTTAAAATATTCCTACGAACAACCATTGTTGTCGTGTCTGAACAAGGATATAGATTTCTGTGTTTTAAAGCGCTTGTTTGCCTTTATTACTTCCCTATTATTCATACTGAGCGGTCACACTGTGAGTTTTAAGAATAGGCTATGTGTTAATTATTCCGAAACAAATGAAATCGAGTTTATTACGGCAGTGGATTGGCGACGATCTGAATTTCACTACAGATGGCAAAGTAATATTTTGTCAAGCCTGCCAGAAACACGTATTATTAACCTTTCTAGAAAAGGGGGAAGTTTTCGTCCCTAGTTTATCTGTTGTACGGTTAGCATGCATAACAACCGAGAAAAGGAAAATAATCAGCTTCACATTATCCACATCCAACCGTAAAGTATTTTACTCACTAAATTAGAAGCATAGGATTCGAATCCTGAGAAGGGTAGTGTCTAGATACAGTATTAACCATTAACTAAGAGATTAGACGAAGAACTTCACAGTTGAGAATCTTGAAACATATTTAGTGATATACTGTAACCGGGAAATGTAAGGCAATCTTATTTTCACTGCTCCTTTTGATTGTTTATGTTTTCTTTCTTATTATATTTTTATATTATATAATATTGTCTTAAAGCAAATTTACACAAATTTAAGTCAATTTTGTTAAGTTAAACTTTACAAGTATTATGTATTCAGTCCTATGTAGCACATAAAATTCATTAAACCAATTATTCTACCCGAAAACGATATTTTGAACAAAAGACCTAAAAAAACTATTTCACCTAATGGAAAACCTAAAACAGTGTTTTTAAAAACCTAAAAACCCGGTCCCTAGTGATGAAGATAATGAAGCGTTTAGTTTTATAAGGGTCTAAGTGCCAAAATCATGATTTTTCAGCTCATAATTTGAAATGGATCTGTGCACCCAGACCAATTAATTTCAGAAGGGTCCAAGGTCCAGGGAAAGCCATGTTAGTAGCAATAAATTCCAAGATATAGCGCTAGGTCTATCTTTGGCACGTCTTTCTATGGGTCTAAAGCAGCGGTTCTCAACCGGGTCGCGACTCGATCCTAAAACTATCAGAAACCATCGAAAAAACAGTCAGAAAAAATAAATTGTGTTTTGATTGTTTTCTTGGTTCTTTGTGTACTATTATAGGCTAATTGTAGTTTTTATCTTCACCTAGGAACACTTGTTAGTGAATATGAAACCACTTGTTACATACAGTAGAACCCCGATAATTCGAGCTAATTGGGGCTGAGGCTACCTCGAATTACAAAAAACTCGGATTATACGAAAATATCACTAAATCAATGGGTAAATCATAAATAAATGTTTAATGAGCACAATAATGGTTTAAAAAATAAATAAATAAATAAATAAATAAAAATATAGTAGGCCTACATACCTGTGTTACGCTTGTATGTATAATGGCAAACATTTTCAATCTTCTACATCGGCATCGTTTAAGGATTAAGTCATTGTCTGACCCTTAATAGAGTGGAACGGGAAAGCGGCGCTACTAGGAAAACACTTTTAATTACCATTGTAGCTGAGTAGGGATTACTGAAACAATAAAGTTTTTTTTTTTTCCTGAAAGGATGGTATGCACGGTACAATTGATTGACACGAGGTCCCGACAAAGAAAGATCAAACCTCGGTTTCTGTCAATCTGTAATAGAAATGCATTAGCAGTCTGAAGCCAAGGTTATTTCTGTGTATTATGAACGAAAACCCTAAGTGGGACTGTTTTACCTGCATTTTTGTACATGGAAAAATTGAAAGAAAGCTCAAAATGTAAAACATTCGGAAGTGCGTAAATCTTACAAGCGGACACCGTATGAAAACGGGATTTTACTCTAGTTTTATGGAAAATTTTAATATTCTTAAGACCAGCTCGAATTACACGGAACATCGAAATACCGGGGCTCGAATTACCGAGGCTCTACTGTATATTGCAAACATTTATCTATTGTTAAATAAATGTTTTGCTACAAAGTGCTTATATTTTGTCAACCATTTTCAAATCAGAACACAAATTGTTTATCAATCTGTATCCTTAAAAAAAAAAAAAAGTATAGAAGCTTATATATATTTACAATATTTGATGGTAAATAATATATACATAAGGAAGGGGTACGATACAAATAAGGTTTTTTATTCCACCATGGACCGATGGACCACTGGTCTAAAGAAACAATCGACAAGCAATAGTTCCATGGCCTACCCTACTGTACAGACACAGTTTCCGAACTCCTGATATAGCCTCGAAGTTAAAAGGAGTATAAATACGGCTGAAAAAAAAAGTTCCACGATACAGTGCCTTGAACATAAAATATTGTCCCTAGGATCTCTTGCAGAAGGGACCCCCCCCCCCCGCCCTGTAGACTGCGTAGCTATTCGCAGAAAATAACAGATTAGCAATATCAGCCAACGCAAACAGAAGTCTAGTCTTATAAGCTAATGGAAGACTTAAACCGCCCATCTTAAACAACTCTGACGGGAGATGTCTTGAGTAATTGTCTGAAACAATTACTTTCCTTTGCTCTAACTTAGAGCGACAGGAGCGGTCTATTAGGAGAAAACAAGATACCCAGTGGAACCACTACATCCCTTCCTGGAATGCATATTGACGGTTAAGTCAGTAAGTATCCCCACTTTTTGTTTAATCTTTTGCAGGTTGGCTGTACCGCTTTGTGCTCGTGCACGTCGACATATTGTTCATTTGTCTCCGCTTGTGGAATGTTTGACCGTTATGACTCCACTGTGTGTTGCGCTGTTGCACATTAAACATTGCTGCAGCGCTCAATGTTTGCATTAAAGAAGAACAGAAGAAGAACAGCGTACAGTAATCCGTTTTCTGTTGTGTTAAGATGTATACAGGGAGCCGAAATCCATCGAAACTTTCCGCACAATATAGGGGCAATGTTTTACCACGGCGAAGCGTGTACGAATGGACTGAGAAGTTCAAAAATGGCCGTACAAGTGTGAAGGACGCCCATCCACATCCACTAGTGACGTCAACATTGAGCAAGTGCATATCATGATTCAGACAAACCTAAGAGCGACTGTCGATGAAGTGGTAAACCATATGCAAAGAACCATATGAAGGAAGCGGTGCATACGTAGCTTGCTCCTCAGCCAGGAAACTTTCTTTAGGGTAGCTTGTCCAGTCACGGAAACCACCATTAACGGCCGTGGGTGTCGGCATGCTCACCATATATGCCCCACCAATCCTGCCATCTGCCTATGGTAGATGACACAGCGGTCAGATGGTAGGCTTACTCCCTTCAGGGATGTAGCACCACAGAGTTTAGTTTTATCAGGAAGCAACGATGGATCAAGTGTATTGAGAAGCGAGGGGACTATGTTGAAAAATGAGGTAATTGAAAGTTTTGTATTGTTGTTACAATAAATTTTAAAAAAAAAGAGTGCGTATACTATTATTGTCTTACCGTCAATTTCTCAGCAAGTTAAATGAATATTATCTATTTTATGGAACCCGAAGGTTCATTGCCGCGCTTACCTAAGCCCGCCATTCTGTGCTAACTCCATCCAGTCATCCCTCGCAAATCCTACTTCCCATAAATCCGTTCTAAGATTGTCCTCCCACCTACGTCTAGGTCTTCGAAGTGGTCTGTTCCCTTCGGGTCTCCCAGTCAATATTTTTCAGATACAGCATGTCTTATTACTATTTATAAGAGAAGTTCAATAATAAATGGAACAATGGAAATAATATGCCTACATTTACAAGTTCAGTATTTCATTATTGAATGAAATAATTAAGTATTTGACAAAATGGAGCTTAAATAACTTTTTTGCACTCCTTAGCTAGTAAGTGGTACTTACGAACTTTGTTTACATGGATCGTAAGTTGACATTCCCACACAGTCTTGTTGCTAAGGCCGGTTGCGATGAGGTTAAAACACTTACGGTCCAAGCGCTACGTCATAATTCATTACGATACACTTCATAATACAAGCCTTTATGGGCACGGCCCTCAGCACAAATATTCGGTTCCCATAACAACAAACACATGCGAATCACTTTCTGAAATAAACATCTCTCTTCAAGAATGTATATACATAATATTTTCAGGTAATATCACAATTAATATAATTAAATTGATATAAATAATCATCGTGCAAAAAATAGCATACAATACACGTGCCGTAAGCGCATTACGGATCTCGGAAAATTGAAAGCACTCGGCGCAAGCGCCTCGTGCTTTCAAACTATTTCCTCGATCCGTAATCATGCCTTACGGCACTTGTATCGTAATATACTAAAATAGGATTTTAGGTTTTTATTTCTGGGGTTACCCAGGAAAAACCACGTTAGTGGTATTACATTCCAAGATAATGACATTTCTGTGGGTCTATGTCTTGTTTTCTACATAATCATGATTTTGGCACTTGCGCCCTTATAAAAAACTAAATGCTTCAATTATCTTATACAATTTTAATTTTAGATCTCTTGACAGAGGACGGGAAGATATAAGTTTCTGAATTGCAAAAAAGAAGCATTTGCTGATTTCAGTCGACTCTTTAACATCTGCCCTAATATCACGCACGACCAAACTGGTGAAACCTGCAGGTCGAGCAGGGAGCTGTGCTATCGACTTCATACTGCTAGCGACATCATAGGTGGAAATGTGCAACTCTAGTTTGATATCCTACCGCTAGATGGCTCGAGGTTCCGGAGAATACTTCATGCAGCAGGGAAGTTTATTATTACAGCAGTTTTTTGTCGGGTGGTAGATCACTTTCATAGTACTGTATTAGGGTATTAAAAAAGGGGGGATAACTTAAGCCTGACATTTAATAGCTATTTATGTATCAAGTACGCAAAATAAAGCTTTAGCGGACGAATCTAGTATAGCGGCCGAGGCGAAAGCCGAGGCTGAAATACTGGATGAGTCCGCTAAAGTTTTGCGTACGTGGGGCATACAATATTTTTTAGTAAAAGTTCTATAAATTATATGAAATAAAACAAAAATACCGTAATTAATTATAATGAAAGGCAATCAGTCATTTCTTTAAGTTATATTGTCATGGCCATCTAGATCATAAAATAACAATGACCGTACGTACCAATAACAAATGTGGTAGTATAAATGCATAATATATGAATCCCTTGTTTGTAAGAGATATTGCATACTATTTATGAAAAGCTTGTGAAAATATAAATGATAATACCGAGGAAATTTCAATCCAAGCCAGAAACATTGAATTGGAGCTGCTACCAGCAACTTCACGGCAGAAATAGGCTATGAGAAGGGATATATTACAGCATTTAAATGCTGTTCGTCCATGGTAAGGAATGTTTTTCAAGTGAACCAAAATGTGAAAAGTTGTTGGCTTATATTTGTTGTCATGTGTTGAAGTGGGCTACCGTGTTTTGCGAAAAATCCTGGTAAAGTTTCTTATTATCATAAAGAAACGTGTTGGCTTAAATTTGTTGTTTTATGACCAATTATATGCGTAAATCCATGTTAAAGTTGGTGTGACTGGTCAATGCCTTCTGGGTTTTGTTTGTAGATTGCCATGACGACTTTAAAGGACAAGGCCGCTAAAATTGCATTTTGAATGCAGTTTGAATGCACTTTTATGCAATTTTAGCGGACTTGTCCTTTAAAGTGCAGCTTTTCGGCGTGTTACCAGTCCGATAAGCAACTGTTTTAGAGAGCGTGTACTAAAAAAGTATTAATTGGAATGTAGCTTTGATAATCTCGTGAGTTAATTCGTAATCTGGAAATGCTTAATTTCTCACACAATATGTGAAATCATTTCGGACTGCTAAGAAAACAGTTTCCACAATGATTAGTCCTGTAATATTTATCTAGAACAATTCTATAATTTTCCATGACATTTAAATATAATTTCTCTTTTTTAAACTACGAGGAAAACAGCTATATCTACAAGAAAACGTCGCAATTTTAAGGAGAAAAAAAAAATATTAATAAATCTGCTAAACAATTGAGCTTTGTGATTGATTCTGTGCCCTCGTTGGAAGATCGCTTTGAAGTTACCATAACATAATGCACCAGTGTTCTTTTTTTTTTTTTTTTTTTTTTAATTCTTTGGTAAGATTTATCCAGAGAAATTTAAAATCACAAGTTTAATTTGTTATGACGAAGGCCCGGATTCTGATGACCTAAAATTGTTTGGAAAATGACCTATAAAATGACCCTAGATTTTAAAGAAAATTACTTAATAATTATAAAGAAAGACCTAAAAACTGATATTTAATTTATAAAAATTATTATTGCACACACAAAGTTATAGACTGATTTATACATAACTGTAAAAAGTGTAAATGCAGAAAGGATGCTGTAGGTCTAAAAACTTTGGAGCATCTGAGAAGAAAATCAAGAAAATTGATTTTAAAGTAGATCCTACAAAAAGTTGCATTATAGTAATCTACTAATTAATATATTTAAAAAAAAGGTAATACACTCAATGTAAATACATAAAAATGACTGAAATAAGGAAGCAAATTACACGAAAATGACAAAATAATGACGTGAAATTGAAATAAATACTCTAAAAATATAAAATTCCATAAGATGACTAAAAATTACCTAATAAAAATGCTTGTCTATAACCTAGAGGCCATGATTAGGATTTATCTACAAGTTGACATTGTGTATGAAGCATCAATAAAAAGATGACATGTCATCAGAATCCGGGCCCTGGTTATGACTATTTCACCAAAAGAACGAACTATATAATATACAGAATGACTCATAAATAAAACCCATAATATTTCTGTGCCCTCACAACTGGTTACTGTTCCAAAAAGTTCAAAATTTTATTTTTTTTACCGCGAAAAAGTTATAAAATCTTCCCGCTCTTTTAAGGGTTATTGTTGCTAAATAGTAATAGGCTATAAGGCAGACTAAATACACGGACTATATCTCTGATACTGTGTCAGTTCAATAAAATAATAATAATAATAATAATAATAATAATATTGTAATATTTTAAAGTCAATTTTCTATCTATTTTCATTTTTATAGCATATTTTAAGTGCCTATTTTCCCTTTTAAAAGCCTATTTACTTGTTTTAAAAGCCTATTTTAGGTGCCTAAAACTAATTTTTTTAGAGCCTAAAATCCCAGGTCGATTTATGAAATTATGAGAAAAGGTACATTGAATTTAACATTGTAAACATAGGCCATTCCGTTAAAGTGCATTTGAGATTCAAGACTACAGTACTCACCGATGTCTGATTTGAAAAAAAAGTCATGTCACTCACCTGTAAGAGAAGATAAAACATTATTAGAACAATGGTAATTGTAACAATTATGTATAACAGACATAAATCACTCTTGCACATGAACTATCCATACGGTCTGGAATTTTTCATGTTTTTAATAATACACTTTATTCCATGCTAGTGTTAGAACGTGTACAAGACATGAAAAAAATAACAGAAAATTTATGGTTTCATTGTGCATATTATTGCATATTTTGTCAGTTTTGCGATGTTGCATCATATTTGTTTGATATTTAAATAATTGTGCATATGTTATCAATTTCTCGCATTTTAACGGCATATTTCTGACAGACTATGAATATTGTAAGGTAAAGCGATCCCTATACAGGCCATGGAGGCCCAGAGGGCTCCAGGAGGTTGAGGCTCCCAGATTTTGAACATTCGGCACATGAAGGTGGTAAGGTTGTCAGCCTTAGGCACCGGCCGCCTTACCCCCGGGATTGCTCCTGGTACTCATTTCTGTTAGAGGCTGAGTTGACCCCAGGGCCATAGTGCCACCAGAAGGATTAGGCCAATTGAAAAATCTCAACGACCTCATCGGGAATCGGGAATCGAACCCGCGACCTTCCGGTTTGTAGCGTAGCGTCTCAACCACTACGCTACGGCGTACCCCTTTGAATATTGTACTATATATGTATAAATAACTTACCTATGATAGTACTGAATATATATATTCAGTACTATCATAGGTAAGTTTAAGTATAGGCTAAGCAATATAAAAAAATATATATCAGTTAATTTGTAAAGTTCTGTAGTGGTAATTGTTACAATATGTTTGGTAATGGTATAATTTTATTGATGCAAACGATAAATTAGCTGCAGAACACAATCCTAAAAAACTCGAGAATGGAATTTTTCGAAACAATGTATAAATTAGCCAGTCGTTCCACTATTGCAAAAGCAATACTTCGCTCTGTGTCCCTGGAATACATTTAGGGATCTTACCAAATTGTTAATTTATAATATTTTTCTTAAAGCTTCGTTTAATAAAATCATATTGTTATACAGGGTGTTAATGTATAACACCGAAATATTTTACCTGTGTATAGAGGGGACATCGACAAGCAAGTTTCATTCGGAGATTTTCGCTCTATGACGTAAAATGTGTATGGCACAGGGCATTAAAGTCATTACAATTTGGTGCTCATAGGTCAATAATTAAGCGAAATAGGGTTAAAATTTTCATGAAATTGACTTCATGTCTTCATAGTGAACGATAAAAACCTGATTCTTAAAAATTCATCCGCAGCTATATAATAATTTAGTATTTCCATAATCTGCAAAATTTACAGACTAATCACATGACTGGTCGACTCTGCATTAGTTATTTTATTCACAACTCCAATGTTAACAACGAAGTTCCTTTTTTTTTTCAAATGTTAGAAGTCAGTGGCTGCCATGCCCAGGGAGATTTTATGCTATAACAGGGAAAATTGAATCCATAGAGCAAAAGTCTTCTAATAAAAGTTGCTTGTCTATGTCCCCTCTCTACACAGGTAAAATATTTCGGTGTTATTCATTAACACCCTGTATATATATTTTTTCTCTTCTAGTGTTGCACTGCAGATGCAGGCCTGACAACAAACGTCATAACATATTCACAGCCTTCTTTAAATTTACATGTGACCTCTTTCAAGTCGACAGGAAACACAAAGCCTCCCTTGTGACTTTGTTACTGACACTCAAACAGGGGAACTGTATCCTTCCAGCAAAAATGTGACTGACAACGATTGTTCAAATGTTTCCCGCAGAAGTTTTCTTTAAAGCAAGGCCTTCCCTTGTCATTTTCTGTTGCGCCAATAGTGAAATATTATTCGACACTTCCTTTTTTTCATTTTAGTTTGAATAATTTGTGTTTTATAATAGGAGGGCTTGGAATGATATAAAACTAAGGCACCATTATATGGTTTTGAGAAATAAATGTTGCAATCGCTATAAAACTGCATAAAAAGTTTTAAATTATCTTTATTAAGACATATGTTTAATAATACAAGAAAGTATCGTTTGATATAAAATAAAATCGGGTAAACTGATGTAACAAAGTGCCAGAATGCTTTTGTTTAATCAGTCATTGTTATATATATATATATATAATTATATATATTTACACGCTAGCGGCCGTAATTTTGAAGATATTTGAACCAAATTTTATTATATTATTTCTAGGCCCAATAGTTCGGACAAGTTCGTTAATGAGCAAAATTGACCCAAGGGGGGGGGAGGGTCGGGAGAGGGGGTTGAAATGTTTAAAAATTTATATCTCGGCCCCTATGAAGTATAGAGAGAAACTTTCCTGGAATAAATTAGAGTACTCCCTATGGAGTTCACAGTGACACCAACGATTCGGGGATTTTGGGGGTACGATGGGGTGGGGGGATGGAATTTCGAAATTTTTTAAACCACGTCTTGTTGGGTATCGTTGAAAAGCTCTTGATGAGTACTCTACAAATCAATAACTAGTTTCTCGATAGCTCTCATATAAGGCGAGATTTTTTAATGTTTTAAAAAGTGATCTTTCCTTTTTTTGCAGTTATTATTGCGGGTTTGTTATGCCAAGGCTAAAGAAAAAGAGTGCTGCGCAGCGACAATAAATTAAACCAAAAACACTTCGAAATCTACCTCAGCCTATAGGCCTGCCTAAAGGGATTTTTTTTAGCTATTGATGCTCATCCCTAGTACATAGTAAAGCTTCAAGTTATAAAGTGCCTTGTGCCACAAAACATCTTTCGTAAAACAGTTATTTATTGAAATTTCCCCATCAGGTATTTAAATATTATGTTCAACGGTTAAAGTGATGGCTACAACAGTTAAATTACAATTATATTGCATTTACAGTAGAACAAAAGAAAGTATTTAGCTTGTTAGTCCTTACATTGCTGAATGGTTATATAAGCAATCATCAAGTAAAACCACCTGCGGGCTCTAACTTTGAAATCAAAGCAAACAATTCCACTTGAATACCTGACTTCTCTAAATAACAAAAGTATTTCGTGGATAAAATTCCTCACATTTTACATAAATCATTACTCTATTCGTCTTATATCTCTGCTTTAAAGAATGTATTATGCGACACATTTATACGTCGGTATCAGTGAAAAGGTTAAAAACTGCCGAAACTTTGGAACTGTTTGGGTTCACTTCCGTGTTTACGTGACTGCTGGTCCAGACAGCATCCCTCATATGGACAGAGTTTGTGGGGAGCTGCTGACCTTGGATCATACCTCTCCACTCTACACACTGACCCGAAATCCACTATTCTAGTGTGTTTAAACCATTTTCATTACGAAATCATTACCTTTATTTGTTAAAACAATATTTATCAGAGTAAATAGTTTTAGGTGCAATTTTCAAAAGGGTCCGAATATAATAATAATTTCTTTATTACAACCAATGGTCACAGCAGTGGCGACTCTTGGTTTTTTAGTTGTGTAGGATGGTGTGGAGAGAGCTAATTAACCCATTCACTGCTATTGACGTACATATGCGTCGCCGTAAAAAATGCATAAATGCAGAGATGTAAATTTAATACAATAATGCTTTATCGTAAAATATGAAAATATTTAACCATGTATGAAAACTGTCGTTTGCGGAAATCAGCTATTCCGCTATAATTTTAGCTATTCCGCTATATAATAGTTCATATCAAACTTGATATTGCTCCAGAAATACTTATATTGAAATATAAACAGCACTGTAAAGTTTAATAGTAACTAGGCCTATAATATATACCAAGAAAATAAATAAATAAATATTAATAAAAATATGATCACTCCCCTCTTAGAAAACAAGCTATCGAACGTGAGGAAGGACTCAACTTCTTCCATATGAAACTGGCTTCTCACCGCCTTTTCCCTTCCCCCTTCACTTGCAAGAGCTTTAACAACAGCATGGATACACTGAGGACATCCTCTCAAATACCAACCTGCTCAAAACAGAACCGCTAACTTCCTTCCCGAGTGCTCTACAAAAACGCTGTTTTGTCATTTTATTGTTTTAATTTTGACAATGAATGCTAGTAAACATTTATGTAGATGAATTATGAAGTGTAGGATGATCCTCACATCCTATATGGAATAATCGCCACTGGGTCACAGTATGAAGAATGCACTGGTAGAATGACATATAGAAGGGAAAGCAGGAGCAATGGCGCCAACGTTTGAAAAACATTGGGTGGGCTCAAATATTTAAAATTTTTCATACTCCCGCCTCTTCGTTAATGAAATAGACTTATATAATACTAGCATGTGCCCGCGGCTTCGCCCGCGATAATTATTAAAAAAATTAAAAATTAAGAGCAAAATAATAAAATCATTATATTTATTAACTCCTAAATCACGTGGACTACATACCACGATTAGATAGCGTCGTCTGGTAAAAGCGAGCTCAGATTCGAGTTTCTTGGCCCAGAAAACCTCTGTATAGTGAGATTCGTCCAAATAAAACGACGTTTGACCATATTTAGGGCTTACAGCATTCAAGCGATCGCGAAAGTTTTATTTTCAAGGTATGACAAAATCAGCCAAAGCCAACTGTAATTGATTTGACATTGAAATGTATAACTGAAAACTTATGTTTTGAAAACGCGAAAAATGCATGGTTTTTGTCCGTTTTTCACTCATAACTCACGAACGAAAACTGAAATTAAAATTCCGTCTTCGAAGTGCATTTTCCAACCCTTCAGCCCACCTATGTTTAAAATTTCAGATCTCTGCGTTCAGTAGATTTCGCTGGACATCGAGGACAATTCCTTTTATTAATATAGATAATATGAATTATAATGATACCTTCTCTAATTTGTCAAACATCCATTTCATTTAATCCAAACCCACCTATACCATTGGCAACAATATGTTCTGTGAATTTGTTTCGATAATTATATGTAAAAAGGGCTTAAGTATTTTTAAAAACATTTAATTTTTGGCAGTTAAAATCAGAATTTTTCAAAATCCCTTCTTAGTGAGCATCTACATTATGAAACGAAGGTACTATCAAAATTCCAAGTCTCTACCTGTAATAGTTTAGGCTGTACGTTGATTCCTGTCAGTCAGGACAAAGCCTTTTATATGTAGAGAGATTCATATGAATATGATATAAATATAGTAGGCCTACTGTAGGCCTACATTAAATTATTTCAGTGTTTCTGATGACAGATTTTGTAATAATATTGTGTTATACCCCACACTCTTGTCACAATTCCTTGCTTTGCCCATTAAATTGCAATGTGATTAAGGTTTTTTCTTCTTCTTGATGCATAAAAAGGATAAAAATAAGGCGGTGGATGTGGAAACTGCGTTAACAGATTAAGACATAAAAATTTAGTGAACTGTGAAACGACTTCAAACAATTGTAAGTAAATTGGAACAAGAGGAGATGTATGTCAACAATAGCCTGATTTTAGCTTTCCAGCGATTCAAAAACGAAACTTATTTTAGTAATGGTAATAAATAATTTAAAAAAATAGGCTTACGGCAAATTATTGGGTGGGCTTCAGCCCCACGGGCCCATATACGTTGGCGCCTCTGACCAGGAGCACCCCGAAAAAACCTGACCGCGCATTTTGTCCACCACAAATTCCATATGGTCCCACCACAACAATGGAAGGCGAGCGGTCGAAGCACTCAACCATGGATTATCCATGTTGATTAGCCTGCTGAGGAATTGTCTATTGCCATTGAGTAAGTAAATAAACAGTAATCTATAATTGATCCCATTCTAGTTTGATCCTAGTCAAAACAAAGGGGAGGAGAACTCACAGAGAGTTCGCGGAAAATTCGCATCATGTGACTAAACGTGATTGGTTAATGTCATTAGTAGGGCAAGGCATTTGATGATTTTTCATCTTTTTTATTTGAAGGTTAAAAGATAGCTCGATTATATATAAATGTATATCATGAAATAATTAATTAAATAAGGGCAATTTGTTTTTGGATTATTTTGCATTTTTCGTCATTTTTCAAGAGATAGGTCATTTTTTGGCAATTTTTAGGTCATTTTCGGCATTTTTAGGTCATTTTCGGCATTTTTAGGTCATTTTCGGCATTTTTAGGTCATTTTCAGCATTTTAGGTCTTTTTGGCATTTTAGGTAATTTTCGGCATTTTAGTAATACCGGTACATGTTTTTTCTTTCTTTTTGAATGGCACATATTTGCTAGGGGCAATTTGATGGGCATGCCAGTTCAGAAAGAATTTATTTTTCGCTAAGGGTGTCCAAGTATTGTAGTATAAATTTACTGATTTCTTTAGTAACAAAATAAGTGTGCATTTATTATAAATTCATATGTAAAGCATCGTCATAAACTGTATTTAGCAATTCATTACTTAAGAAAGAACTAATTATAAGTAATAATGGTAAATTTATTGGTCATTATTTTAAGATTTTGGGTCATTTTTTCACTATTTTCAGGTCATAAATGTATTTTTTATTTTGCATTTTTTCACTATTTTATGGTCATTAAATGCCTTGCCCTAGTCATTAGCATGCGCCATTACCAGGGTGTGGCTAACGAGTGTTCGTAAGTTCATGCAACGATAATATCAACATTTACACGTGAAATAACAAACTCTCACTGGCATCGTCGTCATTATAGTATATCAATTAGCAAACAAAACAAAGGATTCATTGTTCAAGACGACCCTGCGGATGAGTTGTACTGAGAATAAACAAACTAACATCAACACGGTGAACACATGCATTCTCAAGTGCGGGCTATGACAGCCATAGGCGTAACCAGGCCGACCATATGGGGGGGGTTATAACATCCGCGGGGTCTCGGGGGGTGAGGGGGGTCCGGGGGTCCTGCCCCGGAAAACTTTAAAAATTAAGATGCAAAATAACGAGTTTTAAGCTTCCGGGGGTTCTCCCCCGGAAAATTAAAAAAATTAAGACGCAAAATAACGAGTTTTAAGCTTCCCACACTTTATACTTGTATTAAGGAATTTATGGGCAGACTTAAAATAATTATACAATTTTCCTTTTTTTAATCAATGGGGGGGGGGGGTTTCAGACCCCCAACCCCCCCCCCCCTCGGTACGCCTATGATGACAGCCACGCCTCTTTGTTTTGAACAGGGTCGTTCTTAAATGGGATAGAGAATAGACGTTAAGAAATGGTAATTTCATTAAGAATATTATAGGTACCCAAAACGGTGCTCTAAAAGTTTAGTAAACAATTTTGCGAAACACCTTATACCCACAGCTTCCCAAGTTCTATAGGACGTCACGGGGGATTCCAGAAGGAATACACGAGGTGCTATTTGCACCATTGTTGCACTCACACGACATCCTCCCGCATAATCCGCCAGGTAAGGCCGAGGGCAGGTCTCGGGTGACTCACTTCGTTCGCCGTGTTAGGAGATTTACATTTCCAAAACAAACAATGCCATTGTTCTGGCGCCGGATTGGCGATGCGTATTTGTTAATTCAGTCAAGCGATTCTTTTTTCTTTTTTTACGGGCGATTTGCTGTTTGTGTTTCCCGCGCATGTGCTACATCTTAAGCAGCAGCGGGATGTTTATCTTTCTCACGTTGGTATCGTTAAAAGTTATCAACAAGTGGAATTCAATAGCAAGCTGTAGGAACAAGTGCGAAGCCATGAATGACAATTCGCGTTTCCATGGTTACTGGTGTTACATTCATCAGTGGCCGTGGTGCCAAGTGAGAAAAGTGGCTTGGTTTCATAGACACAGGTTAAAATGACTGAATTTTCATGATATTCAACCATATATTCGAGATTGTCCAATGTACCTAACGCATTGTATTGCATATCATTTTTTCTATGATTTAGACAATAATGAAAGAGCTGTTCTGAAGATGCAAGGGGTATCAACTTTAAGACTAGTACCGTTGAGTGTGAGAACTGCATAAATCCATTGTTTTTTATTAATAACTCGCTTAAGATTGAATTTAATATTTAGTTTAATAGTATAAAATGTACAAGGTAGGCCAGGAATTAAATGGCTGTCACCAGATTTTAGCTTACATACGTTTGTCTGTTGAACGAGGACATAAACACAATTGACAAAAATACAGAAAGTCATTTCAATGTCTGCAGGAATGTTGGATTGAAAATTAATGAGGAAAAAACTAAGTATAAATGGTCATGAAACGTCAAAGTAATGCGGTAGAAAATATTAGAATAGCCGGTAAATCATTCGAACAAGTGGAGAAATTCAAATATCTGGGAGCAATAATTACAGAGACAAATAATGTTAAGGTAGAAGTTAAGTGCCGACTAAAATCAGGAAATGCTTGTTTTTGTTCAGTTCAGAAACTCTTATCTTCTCGTCTTCTGTCCAGAAATCTAAAGATAAAAATTTATAAGACAATTTTATTATCCTGACGGTTGTATTACGTATATGGATGTGAGACATGGCCCCTTACATAATCTGAGAGTGTTCGAAAACAGGGGGCTTAGGAAAATATTTGGACCTAAGAGAGATGAAAATGGGGACTGGAGAAAACTGCATAACGACGAGCTTCATACCCTATACTCTTCACCGGATATAGTAAGGGTAATTAAATCACAGAGGATGAAATGGGCTGGACATGTTGCACGCATGGAGGAAAGACATTTCTAAAAAAAATATTGACTGGGAAACTCGAAGGGAAAAGACCAGTTGGAAGAACTATACGTAGGTGGGAGGACAATATTAGGATAGATTTAAGGGAAGTGGGAATTGCGAGGGATGGTTAGAGTTAACACAGAATAGGGTTGAATGGCGGGCTCAGGTAAGCGCGGCAATGAATCTTCGGATTCCATAAAATGTATAATATTCCTTTAACTTGCTGAGGAATTGTGTATTGCCATTGAGTAAGTAGGTAGGTAAGTAAGTAAGTAAGTAAGTAAGTAAGTAAGTAAGTAAGTAAGTAGTATAGTAAGAAGTTTTTTCCAGACTTATTATCAATTTTTAACTCTAACTCATAATGTTCTATGGGATGAAGTAATTTATAATAAAATGATGGAAAAGAAATCGAAATATGGATTTTAATTTCATGTAAAATTACGGGAGAAAGTAATAGTTGGCCCTGGTTGTTAAAAAGCGACTTTTAAATAAATGAAATTAAAGAAAATAGCTAGAAATAAATTATGGTTCTACATGTAATCATTAGGTCATATGTTTTCTTTGCAGTCCGGCGTAGGTTTGTTTATTGTGTGAGAGTACAGCAGTTTGTTATACAGAGTGCGGCATTCAGAGGTTCCCATTTTCAATACCATGTAAAACATTTATTTAACAAAGAAATAAGCTAAATTGAACATTTTTAAATGTCTTACAGTCTTGGATTTACAATTCTGGTCTTACTTTTTGAATGTGATTTCTTTGCGGTGCGGTCTATTAACTTTAACACATTGCTGCAATCTCCTTCGTACAATGGCCATTACACGGTGTGTGGTGTCTTGTGTAACATTTGCAATTTCCTGCTGAATTGTTGCATTTTTAAGACTGTTAATGTCAGGGAGGGCATGAGCGAAAACTTCAGACTTCAGATAGTCCCACAGAAAAAAAAATCTGGTGCAGTTAGGTCGGCAGATTTGAAGGGCCATTGGATATCACCAAACTGGAAAGAATTCGGCCGGTGAAAGCAGCATGAAGGGTGTCCATTGAAAGATGTGCAGTATGTGCTACCCTACAACACCATCCTGTTGAAACCACAATCTCTCAATATCCAAGTTACAATGTGTCAATTCTGGTAGGAAGAAAGTTTGCAGCATGTGATTGTAACGTTCAGAGTTGACAGTCACCGAAGCACCATTATCGCTGTCAAAGAAATAAGGGCCAATAATACCCTGCGCTGCAATGGCACACCACACCACGACCTTAGGACAGTGAAGTGGGCACTTGTGGATTATGCGTGGATTTGCAGGAAATTGCAAATGTTGCGCAAGACACCACACAATGCGTAATGGCCAGTGTACGAGGGAGATTGCAGCAATGTGTTGAAGTTAATGGATGGCATCTCAAAAACATCGCATTCAAAAAGTAAGACTAGAATTGCAAATCCAAGACCGTAAGACATTTAAAAATGTTCAGTTAAGCTTATTTCTTTGTTGAATAAATGTGTTACATGGTATTGAAAATGGGAAACTTTAAATGCCGCACCCTGTATTTGGTTATATTTTTGATCTGGGCCTCTTTATTTCAGATTATATGATTTTGTTTTATTGGTATAGATTTAAGGCATACTATTGTAAATTAGAGGATATATTATGCAGTTATGGGATATATTATTCTACGCATCGTGTCATTCATTGTCCAATACATCTTATGAAAAAGTAGGTCATAAACAGCGTTAGGATTTTTAGGCGGACACCTTTCTTTGTATGGGAAATAGAGCTGTATGATATTAAATAAATAATGTGTGATGCATTGACATTGAGGTAATTTTTTTTTTTTTACAGCGCTCTATTCCTTTTTTGTGATCTTTATCCTTTTTCTTTTAACAAAAGACTAAGTATATGGTCATGGAACGTCAAAATAATGTTACACAAAATATTAGAGCAGCCGGTAAATCGTTCGAAAAGTGGAGGAATACAAATATCTGGGAACAATAATTACAGACACAAATAGGCTAAGTCCCGACTAAAATCAGGAAATGCTCTTTTTATGCAGTTCAGAAATTATTTTCTTCTCGTCTTCTGTTCAGAAATCTAAAAATAAAGATTTATAAGACAATATTATCCTGCCTATTGTATTATATGGATGTGAGACATGGCCCCTTACTCTTCGGGAAGAGCATAATCTGAGAGTGTTCGAAAACAAGGTTTTTAGGAAAATGTTTGGGCCTAAAAGACTTGAAAATGAGGACTGGAAAAACTGCATAACGACGAGTTTCATAACCTGTACTCTTCAGGGGATATAGTACGGGTAATTAAATCACGGAGGATGAAATGGGCTGGCCATGTTGCACGCATTGGCAAGAAAAGACGTAGGCCTATCTCAAAAGTATTGACTGGAAGACCCGAAGGGAAAAGACTACTTGGAAGACCTAGACGTAGGTGGGAGGGCAATATTAGGATAGATTTAAGAGAAGTAAGATTTGCGAGGGTTGGTTGGATGGAGTTAGCACAGAATATGGTTGAATGGCGGGCTCAGGTAAGCGCGGCAATGAACCTTCGGGTTCCATAAAATAGATAATATAACTTTAGCTTGCTTGAAATACTGGCATCGAGTAAGTAAATAAGTAATAATAGTATAAAATGTACCTAATATTGCAGTGACTACATAAAAGTGTACTAAATGGTGAAATAGTTATTAATTACCCTATACAAAACGGTGAAATTACTATTTATCATGAGTATGGCAAGACATTTAATGACCATAATATAGTGACAAAATGCAAAATAAAAAATGCATTTATGATCTAAAAACAGTGAAGAAATGACACAAAATAAAATAAAAATGACCAATAAATTTACCAATATTACTTAGCCTACAAATAGTTTTTTTTTTAAGTTAATGAATTCCTAAAACCAATTTAATGGATGACAGTGCGTTATATATACACATGAATTTACAATGCAAAACACGCTTATTTTGTTACTAAAGAAATAAGTAAGTTTATACTACTTGGACACCCTTAGCGAAAAAGAAATTCTTTCTGAACTGCCATGCCCATCAAATTGCCCTCAGCAAATATGTGCCATTTAAAAAAGAAAGAAAATCCCTTTATTGCTATACGACAAACTGCTCTGGTGTTTACAATAAACGGTGATTCTCAAATAAAAACGATTGTCTGTTGTCTAAAAGTAACGATTTGTACATGGAAAAGATCCTCTCTGCCTACACTGAAACATGGCCTAAAATGCCGAAAATAACCTAAAATTCCGAAAATAACCTAAAAATTGCCAAAAAATGACCTATCTCTTGATAATGACGAAAGATGCAAAATAAAGCAAAAAAATGCAAAAACAAATTGACCTTATTTGATCAATTATATCGTGATACTCATTTATATATATATATATTCCAGCTATCTTTCAACTTTCATATAAAAAAGATGCAAAATCATCAAATGCCTTGCCCTTATCACGATACAAAATGTTGACGAGAAGGATACAAATTAATTATCGTACTTTATAATATAACATTTTATTTAATGTAAGTTATGTGCTCCCTACGAAAGCTTTAGAATTTTAATTATAATTCTAAAAATCAAAATACAAGTCCTAAATAGTGACCTAAAAGTCCGAAGTCTAATTATGACAATAGGATTTGGCAGAGAAGTGGTACGCGTACCAAGGGTTGGGAAACACTGCAGGAGAGCACACGCTGCATTCCTTGCTATAGCAACCAACATGGCTTTCGTAAGGTGCTGTGCACATAAAACGTTTAAGGTTAGTTAGTGCAACACATGTAGAGCAATTCCTGTTTGCTCCTAACATATTAAACAGTATACTATATTAAGTAATATTAAGGTACAATACCTTTGAAAATCGTTGTTAAGAAGGACAATACTTGGTTATGAAGAACACAGAACTGATACACAACAACCATGCCGGGAAAGAAGCACTTAAAAACACACTTAAAACGCATGGAACTGCTTTGTGAATCACTATAACACACTAAGACCAATACTATAATAAAGTAATATGTATACAGAGATATAATTTGTTTCACTAACTCCACCAGACAACTTATAAACTCCGGATTTAACACAAGAAAATAACACAAGCTCAGAAACGCCATTACATGCTGCTATCACGTCTCGTGAAGGCGGTAATCACGTGACACTGGTAACTTAGCAACGGGCAGTAATGTTATGAGCGCCACTACACAGCAAGGTATGCTATGCGAACTAAAGCCATCTCACTTTTGGAATTATCATAGTAATATATATAATATATATATTTTTTCAAAATTCCTTCCAGTCCTTTGTATATTTAATGTGTTCAGTGATGGGAAGTAATTGAGTAAAAGTAATCGGATTACAGTATAGTGCAGTTATTAACATAGGCGTACCGAGGGGGGGGGGGTTTGGAAGTTTGAACCCCCCCCCCCATTGATTAAAAAAAGGAAAATTGTATAATTTTTTTAAGGCTGCTCATAAATTACTTAATACAAGTATAAAGCGTGGGAAGCTTAAAACTCGTTATTTTGCGTCTTAATTTTTTAAATTTTCCGGGGGAATCCCCGGAAGTTTAAAACTCGTTATTTTGCATCTTAATTTTTTAAATTTTCCGGGGGAGGTCCCCCGGACCCCCCTCTCCCTGGGGGGTATTCCATACCCCCCAGACCCCCCCCATATGGTCGGCCTGGTTACGCCTATGGTTATTAATATTCATTGCATGGCCAGTCTGCTTCAAAGGTTTCGGTGTTTCTTTATGTTAATTGATCTGACTAAATCGGTCTTGGGCTTCCGCTTTCCAAAACAAAAGCAACGTTGCAATATTCTCTCATTGTTATCACTGACCTCATTTCTTCCTTCGCTTTATTCAATTCACACGTGTTATTGTTTACTGTAACTTGATCTTGCAACCGCGCATTTCACTCCACGCGGAGTAGACGAGTAGCTGTCAAAATCGGCATAGGACATTCTTAGATTTTGATTGGCTGGGGTAACTAGCTGATTGGTGCGGTAAAAACAAAGAACATGGATTGAGCTGTCGGTAAACTTTTCCTCCTAATGAAAGGAAGCCACCTGGCCACGCAATGAATAACTTGTTTGGTCCCATTTACTTGTAATCAATACTTTAAAAAATGTAATTTCTACTTGTAATTTACTTCTGGAAATAAAATTGTAATTGTTAAAATTCAGTAGTCGTTAGTATTAGTATCATTCTCGCTTGCTATATCGTTATCATTACTGTTTTTGCAACTAATATCCAAATTAGAGTTAATATTAACAAAAAGTTACTCAATGTTTCTGAAAATATTCTCATTTAGCCTATGTGTTTTTTTTTGTTTGTTCATTAATAATATGAACTTGTGCCCAAAACGAACAAAAACAAGGAATTTTTAGGTTCTGCCATTTTGTAAAGTAATTGTAGCTAAATGTAATTGTAATTTTACTGATTACTTTTTGAAAAAGTAATTTGTAATTGTAATTAAGTAAAATGTATTTCAGGTAATAATTGTAATTCAGCCCAATTACTTTCTTTTTGTACTTTTCCCATCACTAAATGTGTTGTTCTTTTACTAAATTACAAGTTACCACATAGCCTATGTTTTTAGATACTTCACTTCTTGTACCACTTAATATTAATATATTAATTATTTTGGTGACTGGTGACACTGGTTATTAAAAAGCGACCTTAAATAAACGAATAAATTTTTAAAAATAAAATAAGGATTAATAAAGCAATGCGTTATGTAAAATGAGAGGATTTTTATCCACATGTTACTGACGAAGAGGTTTTATCACTTTTATGTTGTTTTGAACCGTTATCACACCTCGCGTAGTGTCTGTTTAAATGCACAGTGTAACCTGCAGAATACAATAGTTTACTTTTCGTAATAAAATAACGGAAAGTAACTCGAAAGAAAATTCAAAATGCATATCTCTATATATATAAAAGGCTTTGTCCTGACTGACTGAATGAATGACTGACTGACTGACTGACTGATTGACTGAATGACAGGAATCAACGTACAGCCTAAACTATAACAGGTAGAGACTTGAAATTTTGACAGCACCTTCGTTTCATAATGTAGGTGCTCACTAAGAAAGGATTTTGAAAAATTCTGATTCTAAATGCCAAAAATTTAATGTTTTTGAAAATACTTAATCCCTTTTTACATAGAATTATCCATTCCAAATCACAGAATATATTGTTGCCAAATGGTATCAGGTGGGCTTGGAAAAAACAAATGAAATGCACTTTTGACAAATAAGAGAAGTTATCAAAATAATTCATGTTATAAATAAATATTACAGAATGAAATCCACTAAAATAATGGAATCACATAACTTTCTCTACCCTGGACATAGAGAAAACAAAACGAGGTATGGTAATGTGTATATTATTATATTATATCGCAGGTTTTTGGAGAGAAAAGTATGAAGGCTTTATGGTAACATAAGAGTGGGAAATTTCCCGCCTCGATATTACAATTTTATGTTACAGGAATTTCTGTGTCTTCTTATTTAAACCTCTACCAGGCTTGCTGTGCACTGTACAAGCGATGGGATGCAAAATTCTAGATCGTCTATGAGCCATAAAAAACGATATCAAGCGTTTTCTGAGGGAATAGTTTGAGTGTAATAAGTCGTTCTTCCTATTTCAAATTATAAATGCCTATATAAGGACCTAGAATGTAAAATTGAAAATCCTTCATAAGTTAATTTCCAATTACAAAATACAAAACCCGGGCGACGCCGGGTCTTTTAAGCTAGTAGAGTATATTGCGATACAAGTGCCGTAAGCGGTGCATACGGATCGAGGAAAGATCCGTTATGCGTTTACGGCACGAGTATTGCATGCTATTTTTTGCACGATGATTATTTATATCAATGTAATTGTATGAATTGAGATACTAGCTGAAAATATTACGTATATACATTATTGAAGATGGATGTTATATGTATTTCAGAAAGTAATTCTCATGTGTTGGTTGTTATGGGAACCGAATATTTGTCCCGTTAAAGTCGCCACAAACTGGGGGGCCTTGGTTCTGGTCTTCGATAAAGGCTTGTATTATGATGGTTTTTACATACGGCACGTGTGCTTTTTGTCATTTTTACAGCACTGAGATTTCTTTTGTTTTCAAAGCGTGTGGGAATATCAAGTTACGATCTACAGCAACAATATTCGTAAGTACCACTAATTAGTTATGTCGTGCAAAAAATAAACTACGAGAGCCTAATTGTTATGTTACCTGTTTTCTACGCAGTCCGACAGGGATTTATAATTTGCGCGAGAAATTGAGTTTCGTATACGATACATTTTTAATTGCCTTATTTGAAGGTGGTGTAGGCCTATATTATGATAAAATCTGGACCTTCCGTATGATAACTATGAGAATAACAAAACAAAACATTTTTTAACAAAACATTACAATACAAGTGTTGTACTCACCGCTGATGTAGTGTACTGCACCCCAACTCCCGGCGGTTGACCATTCACACTTGTCTTGTAGAGTCCACCACTCGCACGTCCACTGTTGCCATTTTCACCAATATTCACATTTTGCATACCGTTACGTAAGTTCCGGTAAGGGGAACCTTTAACGTAATCGACACAGTCCTCGGAATCAACAGACGAGCTCGATGCCGCCCCTCCCCTGATGGGGGTGGGAGTGAAATACTGTTGGCCACCGAGATCACCTGACGAAGAAGTCGATCCATTCGCAGGAGTGTGGTTGGGGGTGAGAGGAATAAAATACTGCCCGTTAGAATCCGTAGAGGTGGATGCATCGCTAGTGGGGCGACTGCTGCTGCCCTCTGAGGAGGAAGAATTCGGGAAAGGGGTGGAAGAGGAATGTGCGTGGCTTCTGGAAGTTTTTGCTGAGGTTGGGGTGCCTCCTTGAACCACCGTCACCGGTTCCCATACCTCGCTGGTGTGACTAGTATAAAAGTTATCTTCTTTGGTTTCGCGGGACCTCTCGTCCACAACTTGACCTCCTCTGGCCACAGTCACTTCTTCTCGGGTTACTACCGATGACTTGACGCTGAGACTGGTCTCAAGTCTGACTGGAGCCTTGAGGATCCCCGCTCTGATCAGAATCTGATTTAGCAGATCACAGTGTGGTACTGTGCCATGGAGCAAGGCCTCTCGGATCGCCGCCCCGTCTTCTCCTTCCAGTGCTATGGGACATCCATTGACAAGCAAAACCTCTTCTTCCCGCACGCATGACTTCTTTTCACAGTCCACCACTTTGACGCCTTTCCCAAGTATGGATTCAACTGTTTCCTGAATCTCGTCATCCATGACTGTGTTTTGTTTCTTTAACTTCTTTGGTTGCTATGGTGACGCTCTTCCAAGTGAATCCTATGGACAAATTATAAATGTAAGTATATTGATGCAATCATCCAATGCCTAAGCCTCCTAATATTATTTAACAGTTTGAATGTTGTAAATTAAAATTATGCAATTCCAAGGCCTTCCTATTTTCAGTTTCTAAAAAATTTCGTTAAGACAGTATAATAGGCTAATGTAGTCTGACTCCAACTCGAAGGATCAATATAGCGCACGAACAATTGAACAAACAAAAAAGAAATTAGTTTGCCTAACCCTTAAATGCATAATGTGCCCTATAGGATACAATCGTTTGCCTTAAATTTGTAATAAAATAACGGTAAATTCGAATGACTTTAAAGAAAATTTAAAATGCATGTAAAATTTACAGAATAACGTACAAGAAATGGAACTACGGGCGTAATGTTTGCGTTAACTATTTTCCTTGCAGTCCGGGATGGGTTCATAATTTGCATGAGAATGCTGGTCTCTAGTATTTAAGGGTTAAAATACGCTGTTTTTTTGTTCCTGGGACGAATTACTCTGTTGCCAAGTGTCAGGGCATTAATAAAAAAAATCTGATGTGAAAGTCACATAACTTCCTCTGCCCAAATAAAAGTTAGAAGTATTCACAAATCCTTAAACAGAATCGCAAAATACAATTTTACGCTAATTATTGTATAAATACCTTATAGCCCCTACTTTGAATGTTGCGACTAAAAACGCAGGCTATGGACAAACAAAAAAAAAAAAAAGAAAAAAAAAAACAAGTGACTGCATACGTTTATTGAACTTTCTGCCGTAAAGAATCATTTCCAGAATTTATCGAATATTCCCCTCATATATATTTTATTAACTGTAAGCATGGCCAACAATACATCTTTCTCCCTTCACGTACTTATATAGAATAAGAGGCCGTGAATGTCCGCGTATTGAGTTGTTCACCAGGCAAGACAAGAGTTTCTACAATCAAGCTTAGGCCTACAGCCACCCTTCAGAGAATTTTTAAAAACAAAAGTTTCAAATAAAAATTTTAGCTCTTGGTATAAGCACTCCATATACAAAATTTAAAGGAAATCGTTAGAGCTGTTTTTGAGAAAATCGCAAAAAACAAAATTTTCTTCATATAAAGCCCCCTTAAATTTAAGAGGTTGTCACCAATCTTCGTGTCACAGCCTCAGGAGGTACTTAACCCAAATATAAAATTTTGTTTTCGAACAATTTTCCGTTACAAGAGGCCGTATTACAAAGAGCGCGTATTCACAGTGGGTGGCTTATAACTACCCTTCAGAGAATATTTTCGAAAAAAATGTTTCAAATAAAAGTTTTAGCTCTTGGTTTAAGCAACCCGTGTGCAAATTTTAAAGAAAATCGTGAGAGCCGTTTTCGAGAAAATCACGAAAAACGAAAATTTCTTCATGTAAAAAAATAAAAGAAACTTGTCGCCACTCTTGGGCACACATCTTCAGAAGGTACTTGACCCAAATACGAAATTTTGTTTTCACACGATTTTCCGTTTTGGAGCTAGCGTGTTCACAGACAGACAGACACACAAACAGACACACAGACATGTTTCCAAAAATAGTATTTTTGGATTCAGGGGGCTTTGAAACATGCATATATGCTAAAATCTCAACTTCGAATTTTGGAGTCGAAAACAATAACTTACTTCCTCTACCTATAGTAGGCCTACCTATGGTACGGGCAGAGGAAGTAAAAATATTGAATTCCACATATTATTTATACGCTATAGTATAGTTTAGTACTTATCTGAAGAACTTTCACTGATCCCAAATAATGTCAATTTTTATTTTTAGACCTAATCAATAATTAAACAAGCAAACAATTATTTAAAAAAGTAAAACGCTGTTTTTTTTAAATAATGAGGGAGAAAGTAAATATTAATCATGTAAAGATATACAGTTGTAAAACTCTATGTCTCGGCATACAGACTAGGTTAAGGGCACTTATACAATAGTGAACTCTCTTTTTACATATTCTTAATTAATTTAACTTTTTAAGGACAGATTTTCATACAATTTTGTACAGTCATTGTATAGGACTTTAGCTTTTATTTTATCCTACAACAAATTTAAGAAACTATCAGGAAGAATTACTTTTATTTCTTTTAAATCCAGTGCACGCCGCTTATTGTGATCACTTCAGGACGCACCTAATCTGATAATATTGACAGACTGACAACAGTAGCCGAAGGATTTAAATCAGGTATGGGCAACTTTTGGAAATATGCGGGCTAAACTTTACGATATTTATGAAGTCGCGGGCCGTAGAAAATAGGTAGTTGTGAAAAAATAATCATGATAAGGTTTTTTATATTTATAAAGTATAATGTTAAAGATACATGAATGAGAACAATATCGAACTGATTAGGCATTTACTTCCAATCAGCATAAATTAATGAGGAGCTTGAGCTTGAACTTTAGAAACAAGATAACCAATGTTGGCATCAATCTCACTAATACACAAGCGCAGAGTGTTTTCCAAATTTTCATCTGTAAGTCTCGTTCAATACTTTGATTTAGGCCTATTGCAGCATTTTTCTAGCGCTGACCGGAAGGAACACCCTCGTGTTTTGTTTCCCCCCTCTCACTCTGAAAATATTTACTTTTTCGAGCGCGATTTTAAAATGTTCCGCGGGCCGGATCTAAAGTCGGGGCGGGCCACATCCGGCCCGCGGGCCGGGCGTTGCCCATATATGATTTAAATGATGGTTATTTATTCATATATAAGATAATACACTGCAAAACTCCTCCTCCGTGGCGCTACATCCCTGGAGGGACTTGGCCTACAACCCGACCGCTGCGTCATCTCCCGTAGGCAGATGGCAGGAATGGGGGCATGTGGTCAGCATGCCGACACCCACAGCCGTTAATGGTGGTTTTCTTGACCGGAGCCGCTACTTCTCTATCAAGTAGCTCCTCAATTTTGAATCACGAGGCTGAGTGCACCCCTACCAGACCTCCCTACCTCAGAAAAATCCGAGGAGGTACCGGGAATCGAACCCGGGCCGACGGATCTGTAGTCAGCGACGCTAACCACAAGACCACGCCGGCGGACTCACTGCAAAACAGTATTAAAATATTTATTCATAAAATAATACTTAACTGTGAAGCATTGAACCACTCATGGGCTAATGCAATGATAGACTGCAAGCAACTATTTTTTTAACCAGTAACAAAGTTTTTAATTCTTTTTACTTTCCTTTTGGAGTCCATTAACCATTACTCCATACTCAGTTACGAGTATTTTTGGAAGTATGTACTGATCTGTGGTGAGGGCACATAAGTATTCTCCAAGCAAGGATTTGACAGTTGATAGCAGTTGAAAATGTGGGCAAACCCCATGAAACGTACATTCTGCAAAAATGCAAGTAAAAGTGAAGTCTAAAGTGTTTAAATGTCAACCATCTCACTTAATTAACATAAAAAGCTATTTGCCTAATCAGGTTAAGGCACATCAGGCAATTGCTTTAGTCTTATTATCAGAAAAATGCGTTGAAGTTCATTACCCTGTACAGAAGAAATGTGTGCTTACTAGTTGAAATAAACATTTACGATGTCTTTAAAAGAGAAATAAAATTTCTAGTTTATTACGTCAGATTCTAATTTAACAGACTACCAAATATGGCTTTTAATTGCGTGTTTAAAACGAAACTAGCGCATAAAACTGCTGAATACAACAGGAAACTAAAATATAAGTTGGCAGTAAAACAAAAGAAACTCGATCGGTAGTCATGGCAACAACAAGTGTCCAGTCTTGAACTGGGATTTTACAACCACGGACATTGCTTTAAAAAATGGTAGCCATATAAAACAGCTACGAGTAGTTCATCCTGTGGCAACAGCTGTGGCCAATAGCACGGCCCAAAATGGAGCAAGAAGCTGAAGTGTCAAGTCTTTCATCATTAAGTTGGAAGAGAAGAAAAAAGAACAGAGATTCCTCAGTTTTTATTCAGATACCTTATACACGAACATATCTATGTCTTTATTCTACAGAGTGTTAAAAAATTGTTGTACGAGAGCCATTCAAGAATTTAAGAGACAAACTGACCTGGAGAAAACCCCTTTTATTTTTACAAAACAAGACTTTACCTACTTTTCAACATAATCCCCATCAACATTTATGCAACTGTCCCAACGGGTTACTAGCTTTTTTTTTATACCGGAGCCAATTTCCCACAAATTTCTTGACATCCTCGTTATCCTAGAACTTCCCACTTAATGCCTCCTTCAGTGGACCAAACAAACGGAAATCAGAGGGGCTAAATCGCAACTTCATCAGGCCGGCCAGAACGGTGTTTGTCAGTCACTGATTCTCAACCACTTTAGAACTGTTCTACCCACTTGTAAAAATTTCCACGGTTCATACAACTTTCACCATCCACTTTAGTCATTCTACAATATATATTACCTGGTTTTTTACCTTCAGCAATCAAAAAACGAATCATAGAACGTTGTTCAACCAATGTGGAATTTTCAAGAAGACCCGACATCGTTAAACTTAATTTTGAGGTTATAAACAGAGCAATGTTGATCCATCAGCTGATTAGAACTCATCCCAGTGATGCCAACTTAAAATCCTAAATGTATTAAACTTGTACTACCAACCGTGTTTTCCCCAGACCAATTTGTCTCTTTAATTATTGAATGACCCTGGTAATATGCGTTAATACAGCGGTTAATCAAAATCAACATCTCAAAATTAGAAAATTTCAAATTGCAAAATTTTAAGCTCTTAACTCTCCAAACCTGTAATAGGCCAAGCCAAGTAGATAATAAGCAGGGCCCGGATTCTAATGACATAAAATTGTTTGAAAAATGACCTACAAAATGACCCTAAAGTTTAAAGAATTGCCTTAAAACTGATATTTTATTTACAGAACCAAAACACAATTTCAAGAAAATAATTATTGCAACAGACACAGCCAGTGTTCAGCTATTATTCAACATACACACCACCGGAATTGAGATATGCCTATTTGTCAAAACGTGGGACCAACTTTTGAATACCTGTGTAGAAGTGGGCCGTCTGGGATTTGAACCACCGTGTGACAACCACCTTCGCCTCTCTGTCATTCTCTTGTCATTATTTGTCATTTTGTGAGGTGTAGAAAAAAATGGAAATCACTGGGAGCGAGGTCCGGGCTTTAGGGTGAATGTTTACATACCTCTCAGGAGACTTCTGCAGGAGACTTGCTAGGAGGTGTTTAAACATCCACCCTACAGCCCGGACTTCGCTCCCAGTGATTTCCATCTTTTCCTACACCACAAGAAATGACAGGGAATGACAGAGAGGAGAAGATGTTTGTCACACAGTGGTTCAAATTCCTGGCGGCAGACTTGTACGACACAGGTATTCAAAAGTTGGGCCCACAGTGTGACAAGTGTTTCAATTCCGGCGGTAAATTATGTTGAATAATAGCTGAATACTTGCTATATCTGTTGGAAGATATATGTCCACGAAATTGTGTTTTGTTTCTTTAAACGGAGCCAGGGAAACTTACTTAGTGGACATCCATCATGTGTATATATATATAAACGGCAGAATATAATTATATTCTCTTCCCTAACCCATAAACAACCAGACACAAGGGTTATATACTAGAACTATCAAGCGCATGCGTGTTCCAGCAATTTAAATTCTATCTCATTTGTTTGGGATCCAAGGCCCTCCTCGGACATTCTCAAGTTTCAACTGTTCATTCACAGCATAGACAGCATTCTTCATTTGTTTTTATAACGCATAGTGCAGAGTATATTAACCCTTGTGCTGTGAACCATCTGTTTATATACAGAAGAATATTATCTTGAAGGAAAATTTTTATTAGAGCTTTACTATATCTAACTTACATAATTATTCTTTACCTAGATGGTTGATTTTAGGCACACACATATTCTTCTAGGCCTATAATAAACCTATGCTAACAATATTCTCTCACCACGCAAAAATATTTTTGACTTACGCATTTGTTTTTGGGTGGGAACTAGGGCATAGGCCTAGTCTTAAAACTTCTTTCCTTGTAAAGAATTATAAATAGGCCTAATATTTTTACAGTTCCAATTGTGTAGAAAAACGCGAGTGAGCCATATTTTAGAGAAGTGCCCTAAGGACAAACAAAAGTTTGCAGTTAAAATTAGTAACGTAGGCCTATCCTTTTGGAAGAAACTATGTAGGCCTAACTAGTATTTGTAAAAAAAAAAGCATAAATAAACTTAATTTCATGCAATATTATATTATAATTTTGTACAAGAAATATAAATCTAACTTATTATAAGACTAATAATCGCGGGCAGTGTTTTCTGTGCAGTCCGACATAGTTTTACATATTGTGTGAGAACTTGTGCTCATAAATTGTGACTTAATTAATTTCAAAACTCGTGGCGAAAGAGAGAACCGTACTACCAGGAAAACAAGTGCGCCTGCGCGAACTGAGCTCAAAGTTCATAAAGTCTTACGTTAAGGTCTTACATAAAAACCGATCAAAATTTCTTTCTTTCAAACATTGTCGAAATACAATAAGAAACACCATGTTTCGTTTTGCAGAAAGAAAATGCAGGTCTGCTATTGGGCAGCTACATGATCTAAATATTTATGGTTTGAAATTGTATAAAACTTTTATTGCTGAGAATTTGATTATATAAAACATGGTGTCAACCAATTTAAGATAAAAATTAAAAATATTATTTAGGCCCTAATATTATTAGTAAAATCTTTTTTTTTTTTTTTTTTTCATTTCATTAGTTCATCTTAATTTTCCATACATTTCTAAAAACCTTAACATATTTGTAAAATGAAGTTCTGTTTTTTGTAATTTTGGAATATCCTATTTAAAATTTATTTTGTTAAAATTGTTTATTTGTTTTTAGTGTGTATGTTAATTCCTATAAGATATAATATTAATAGAATTAATTATACATATACAGAGTGTTAATGTATAACAACGAAACATTTTACCTATGTATAGAGGGGACATATTCAAGCTACTTTTATTATAAGACTTTTGCTCTATCGATTCAATTGTTTCCTGTTACAGCATAAAATCTCCCAGGGCATGGCCGCCATGACTCCTAAGATTTGAAAAAATGCGAAACAAAGGAACTTCATTCTTAACACTGGAGTTATGAATTTAAAAAAAAAAAAAAAAAAAAAACAATGCAGTGGCGACCAGTCATGTAATTAGTCTGTAAATTTTGCAGATTATGTAGACACTAATTTATCATATAGCCGATAATGAATGATTATGAATCTGGATTTTAGCGATCACTAAGGAGGTATGAATTCAATTTAATGAAAATATTAACCCTATTTCGCTTCATTATCGACCTTTGAGCACCAAATTGTAATGACTTTAATGCCCAGTAGCATACACATTTTACGTCATAGAGCAAAAGTCTTCTGATAAAAGTTGCTTGTCTATGTCCTCTCTATACACAGGTAAAATATTTCGGTGTTATTCATTAACACCCTGTATATTTATATATTATTTCTAATTTAACAGACAGCCTCTAAACACGAACTTTGCTCATCTGGTGGCTTTCAAAGAAAAACATATGAAAGTTTGTAATGTTTTGTAATAATACAAAAAAATAACTTAGGCAATTCGCTCAGTGATTGAATCCTCATTCATAAGGTATTCACTAAGTTTTCAGTGATTATGGGTTCTTTACAAGAAAAAAAGTGTAAAATGAAAAATAGGTTTTTTTTCAACTTTTTGATTCCTCTCCCCGTGCCATAGGCACTATAGGGGCAAGAAGTGTATTCTGTAGACCACGAAATTCAAAGTTCAGTTTCTAACGAACATGAACGCTTTGAAGTCCCTTGAATCCAAAAATACTATTTTGAGAAACATGTAAATTTTTCCAATACATTATTTTCCAAACATATTACACGAATATGTCAATTGGCTTTGCACTAAGTTGTTTTAGTTTACTGGCCGCCACTGACATTACAAAATATCTCACATTAGCCTGCATGAAGCGCCATAACAAAGATGCTTGTGCCAGACATTATCCGTGACTGCTTGGCATGGATCCAGTGACCTCTGTGCTCACTGCAGGAGTGGTCTAAGTCACAGTATTCTACTGGACACCATTCTCCTTATTTTCCTTAATTTAAACTCTCCTGTTGTAAGGATGTTTATGCGGCCCACGCGCTACAAACTGGAAGGTCGCGGGTCGATCCCCGATGAGGTCGTTGAAGTTTTTCAATTGGCCTAAACCAGCGTTTCTCAACCTTTTTGAACCCGAGGACCTCTAAAATGTCTAAAAAAATTTACGGATCCCTAATTTGACATCCCATTTTTAAAAGTAGCCTATATGTAGGCCTATATCATTAATATTTGGGGTATTCATTATAGGTCATTATAACGAAATTAATCTAAATACATTTTTTTAATTCGACGGAAACACAGTTGTTGAATTGGAAGTAAACTATTGACCGTAAAATTATATTTTGTACAGACTTTAATATTTATTACCAATTTGATAATATAACTTAATTAGGAATTATAGGCCTAACATCACATAGGCTAAGTTTACCGGTATCAGACACTCGGGCACCTCCAACAATAAAACCCTTCAGAGAGCGCCTCTAATAACAAATTCCGACAAAGTCTTATTTTTCATTGTTTTGAATGAAAGAGGGAACCATAGACGTCAGTGCATCAGGGGTTTCAAACTGTGGTTCGTAACTGCAACAGTAAGGAAACTTTCAATAGGACCTGTATTTTCCAAGATTTTAAAAACGTTGACATCTAGTGTCCATTTTATGTGAAAAATTTTTACTTCTTTACTTGCTTTATGATATTTTTTAATTATGTGTGCGGATCATCTGCACCATGCGGACCATAGGTTGAGAAACGCTGGCCTAAACCTTCTGGTAGCACGATGGCCCTGGCCCTCTTAACAGAAATGAGTACCAGGAGCAATCCTGGGGGTAAAAGCGGCCGGTGCGTAAGGCTGACAACCTTACCACCTTCATGTGTCGCTGTCTAAAAATCTGGGAGCCTCAACCTCCTGGAACCCTCTGGGCCTCCATGGCCTGTAATAGGGAAAACTTTGCTTTTTATAAGAGTTGAACCAGTATTGCAGAGAAAACTGTAGGTGTTGTGGCGTGTTTGAAACCGATAATATTAAGAGGAAAGCACTAAAACAAGTGTCTAGGAACCACACACTAGGGGGTCTCATATTAACAAGCCTGGGTCGCGTGTTCGCTGCTCGCATGTCATTTGTCGTGACTGTAATCATACTCGGGAGCAAGAAACAATTAAATATCTTTATTAGAGTTCTCAGGGGGCCGTGTATTTGACACACCTGGTTTTCAACAATCTTCTTGCACTTGAACTGATGATTCAGGCTGTACTTTCCATCAACTGAACTCTCTTTTAACAGTTAATTGATTACTGGTTATAATTGCGTCATTACCTAGTTGTCTGCATAACTCTTATCCTGTTAATTATTGGTTAAAATATGACTAATTGTGATTTGAACATATTTTTATATTTTTTTTTTTTTAATTTTTTAGAGTTGACCAATTAGTCGCGGCCCTGTAAGGCCCGGGCGGCTTGGGTCGCTTAAATCCTAAAAGGGAGAAGCAAAACTACGATAAAGAAAGAAAGTTAACCAATTATTTTTTATCACAACCACTTCTATAGTCATGTATGTTGATTTTATCGTCATCCCGTTATTTCTCCCAGTTCTACAAAATCCATTTGAAATTTTATTTACCTACAATCTTACGGATATGCTCATAAGTAGGGACCAGATTTTTAGGTTTTTAAAAACACTGTTTTAGGTTTTTCATCAGGTGAAATAGTTTTTTGGGGGTTTTTTCCCCAAAATATCGTTTTCGGGTAGAATAATTGGTTTAATGTATTTGAATGTCGTACCCACTGCCGTAATAAACTCGATTTCATTTGTTTCGGCATAATTAACACGTCGTCTTAAAAATCACAGTGTGACCACTAAGTATGAATAACAGGGAAGTAATAAAGGCAAACAAGGGCTTTAAAACACAGAACTCTATATCCTTGTTCATACACGGCAACAATGGTTGTTCGTACGAATGTTTTAAAAGGAATACGCCGGTGCTCTTACAATTCCTCTCTTGATACAGTTCATCCTGGACGACAATGGGTTGAACGAAACGCTGGTGGTATTAATTTCAACCCGACACAGTTATTGTCTCTCCGCAAAATATCGATTTCTCAACTGACAAACAAAAAAGACAAAAAAAGTAGCCTAAATTAGATATTTTAGGTTTTATATCCCGTTTAGGTGTATTTAGGTTTTTATACCCCATTTAGGTATTTTTAGGTGCCATAGAATTAATGTGGGTGAATCCTATGGACGTGATTCGAAAAAGTGTATGAGCGCTTTTTGTTTTGGAAGTAAGGAAAAAAAATAGGTAAAAACCTAAGAATCCGGTCCATACTCATAAGTAGGGTTCGGATGTTTATGATATGTCAACATTTTTGTCCTGACCTCCATTCTCGCCAAAAACACAAATTAAACACGAATTGCACATTTGTTATCCTAATCGGACCGTTTTTATTTCGCATGTAAAGACATATTTTGGTAATTTTCATGATCTTGGTCATATTTTGGTTTTATTTGTAATTTTAATTTTAATAATTTAGTCTTATTTCAGTTATAAATTACGTGGAACAGCACAAGTATGCACTAAATTGTCTTAATTTTTTTCGAAAAAGAGTCACGAATATTTTGGTTTTACTGTAGGCCTAACTGAAATGTGAAGGGATAATAACAAGTAATAGCACATTTACTTCTTTCTCATTGTTGTTAACAACTTCCAATAGACATGATTTAACACATTTGCAGTGATATCTGGAAACATTAACAGATTAGAAGTTCTTTACAAGCAAAACTGTAAATCACCTGTAAAACTGTTAAAAAGTGATAATCTGATTGAATTAATATGATGTAATAATTTAGTGTCATTATAGTATATTGCGATACAAGTGCCGTAAGCGGTGCATAAGGATCGAGGAAAGAGTTTGAAAAAACGAGGCGCTTGCGCCGAGTATTTTCAATTTCCGAGATGCGCTTACGGCACGAGAATTGCATGCTATTTTTTGCACGATGACTATTTATGTCAATTTATTTATATTAATTGAGATATTAGCTGAAAATATTATGTAGCCTATATACATTCTTGAAGATTGATGTTTATTTCAGAAAGTGATTCGCATATGTTGGTTATTATGGGGACCGAATATTTGTCCTGTTAAAGCCGCCACAAACTAGGGGGCCTTTGTTCCGGTCTTCCATAAAGGCTTGTATTATGATTACTTTACTTACGGCACTTGTGCTTTTTGTAATTTTTACAGCACGGAGATTTCTTTTGTTTTCATAGCAACTAGATTGCGTGCGGGAATGTCAAGTTACGATCCACGGCAACAATATTCGTAAGTACCACTAAGGGCCCGGATTTTTATGTGCTAAAAAACTTAAAAATATTTATTTTTTATGTGCTAAAAAAGTTTAAAATATGTGCTAAAATTTTAAAAATATGTGCTAAAACTAAAAAAAAAATATTTTTCTGAAAAAAGAAACAAAAACACCAGAATGTGTACTAAAACTCACCAATTGCAGCTAAACATCAGATGTAAAATGCTGACTGGAGTTACAGTGTGCAACAAAAGTCATTTGCAGATTATGGATCACAAATCCTTGCCTATTATCCGAGAATAATGCCTTACATTGAGAAAAGGAACGTTCTACATCACACAATGTTAACCTTGCATATTTGAAGAGGTGTACTGTATATCACTAACACACACACGATCAAGTTCACTTATGTTTTGACCTTCCAAAACTTGAGCGACTTTGCAGAGGGTTTGGTAGCCACCATTTTTCTCAAACATACCTTTCAATTTTGTTCTTAGAACTTCTATTGTCGAACCTGAGATAGTGTTAAGTTGCCTTTCAAAATCTTGTATTTCTTCAACTGAACCACGCAATGATGAGATTGGGTTCTGTTCTTCCCCGATAAGCAAGTGCAAGTGAACAACTCTCACCTCATTGCAAGTGAAGCATTTGTGTTGAATTCATTCGAGATACAATTTTTTTAATTTTTTTTAAATGTTAAAAGAGAATGAGGAAAAGTACTAAAATATTTATTTATGGAGAATATATCGATAATATTTATTCATATAACTTTTTTGTAAAACATGTATTTTTATGTAAAATAAAATTTAGAATTTGCTGTTTTCGGACCTTGACATGAGCATCAGGAAAAAAAATTACATAAAAAATCCGGAAAAGTACTAAAATATGTATTTATGGAGAAATTTTCGAAAATATTTATTCACATAACTTTTTTTGTAAAATATGTTTTTATGTGAAATAAAATTTGGAATTTGCGTTTGCCGGACCTCGATTTGGATATAAAACTTTGTTTTAGGAATGTACGCATCAGGAAAAAAAATATTTTTTTACATACAAATCCGGGCCCTACGTAATTAGTTACGTCGTGCAAAAACGTTTTAAATCGCAACATCTATTTTTAGAAAATACATTGTTTTATGAGGTCATGTTTACAATTTTTGGTTGATATTTTCTAATTTTTAAGGTCATATTTTCCACTTTTTTAGGTCATAAATATCCGAACCCTACTCTTAAGATAATGCACTTATATCCCTTTAGCTCTAGTAAACTTGTAAAGTTTTCATAAACCCCCCTACCGATCAAGGCTTTCCCCTTTCATCCCTGAAAATTACAAGTTGCCAAATGTTATTTCACCGTTACAAAGACCGACTCTCTATATAATAAGAAAATTCTTAGCTTTGTCTTGTTTTTTAAGAAACCTACAATTACACCTGATTGGGTGGATGGATTGAGAACAGCTGCAGGTGAGAGATGAGGTATTTCCTGACTTCTCGCCCTTCCTGCAAGCTGTTCAGGTAATCAACCCTTTCCTCTGTCAATTACCACGTTTTCACATGGGATTGAAATCGAACCGAATCCGATTCCAACTCAAAGGTCCGTACAACAACAAAAAACTGTCAGTGTCCCATACATAGGCGTAGCGAGGGGGGGTTTTGGGGGTTTGAACCCCCCCCCCCATTGATTAAAAAAAGGAAAATTGTATAATTTTTTAAAGTCTGCCCATAAATTGCTTAATACAAGTATAAAGCGTGGGAAGCTTAAAACTCGTTATTTCGCGTCTTAATTTTTAAAATTTTCCGGGGAAGGACCCCCGGAAGCTTAAAACTTGTTATTTTGCATCTTAATTTTTAAAATTTTCCGTGGGAGAACCCCCGGAAGCTTAAAACTCGTTATTTTGCATCTTAATTTTTAACATTTTCCGGGGGAGGGCCCCCGGACCCCCCTCTCCTTCCATACTCGCCAGACCCCGCGGATGTTATAACCCCCCCCCCCATATGGTCGGCCTGGTTACGCTTATGGTCCCATATGCTCACAGAATGCCGCCGCTTCGATTACATCAGGACAAATTACAAGATCTTATTTACTTACTTACTTACTCACTCAATGGCAATGGACAGTTCCTAAGCAAGCTAAAGGAATATTATCTATTTTATGGAAACCGAAAGTTCATTGTCGCGCTTACCTGAGCCCGCCATTCAACCTTATTCTGTGCTAACTCCATCCAATCATCCCCCATAAATCATACTTCCCATAAATCCGTTCTAAGATTGTCATCCCACCTACGTCTAGGTCTTCCACGTGGATTTTTCCCTTCGGGTCTCCCGGATATGTCTTCCCTCCCCCATGCGTGCAACATGTGCAGCCCATTTCATCCTTCGCGATTTAATTACCCTTACTATATCTGGTGAAGCGTACAGGTCCTGAAGCTCGTCGTTATGCAACTTTCTCCGGTCCCCAGAAAAAAACATTGAATAAATGCACGAGTGACGAGACTTAAAATTTCACACAATATACAAACCCATGCCGGACCGCAAAGAAAGCACTGAACACAATGATTAGGCCCATAGTAATTGTGCATGAAATTTAAATAAATTTGTTATTTCGTTTTCTTTTACACCATTTTATTATAAAATTAAGAAAAACTACAGGCCCGGGCGGCTTGGGTCGCTTAAATCCTAAAAGGGAGAGGTAAAACTACGAAAAAGAAAGAAAGAAAGAAAGAAAAACTACATTTTTGCACTCCTTAGCTAATTAGTGGTACTTACGAACCTTGTTGACATGGATCGTAAGTTGCCATTACCACACGCAATCTTGTTGCTGGGGGCGATTAGCCTTTTCCGCATGCAAACACTTACGGCCCAAGGGCCGTAAGTAATATTACTGCCCGCAAACACTTGTTTTGCGTGCTGTTATGAACAAGGCCTCCCCCGCATTATAAATATTCGGTTGCCATAAACAATAACAAATGCGAATCACTTTCTCAAATAAACATCAAACTTCAATAGTGTATATAGGCCTACATAATATTTTCAGGTAATATCACATGTTCTGGGTTCCTGTCCGCATGGCGAGATCCTTCGAAACATCAGACACCATACAGTACGGTCAATTGTTGCAAATGCCCTTAAAGATGCTGATTATACTACTTTTGAAGAGGTGCATGGTCTCTCTACCACCGGGACTACGAGGCGAATTGATATCATTGCTTTTCAAAGAACCACACGATCCGGATTTATAATTGATCCTACTGTGCGTTTTGAAGTGAATGAGGCACAGCCGCAAGATGTTAACAAGGAAAAGCAAGACATTTATAATCCTACCATCCCTTACTATCGTGATAAATACAATCTCAAAGAACTTGAAGTCATTGGACTCATGGTAGGAGCAAGAGGAACTGTTACAACTTTCATGTTGAACACTTTCAAGAGATTGGGACTTCCTCCATCAGTTATAACTGAAGTTGCTTTAGCAACCCTCAGAGGATCTGTTTCAATACTGAGGAATCACATATATAAATCCTAATCGTAACTGTTAATGATCTTCTATTTTGTATTAATTTTTCCTTAATTTTATTCTCTTTTTCTTTTCAATGTTCTATGTTCAATTACCTTTTTGTTTTTCTTTTCTGGTACTCTTTGTCTGTGTAGGCAACCCATAACTATGGGAAGATTAAATAAATAAATATAATTAAATTGATATAAGTAATCGTCGTGCAAAAAATAGCATGCAACACACGTGCCGTAGAGGCATTACGGATCTCGGAAAATTGAAAACCCTCGGCGCAAGCGCCTCGTGTTTTCAAACTTTTTCCTCGATCCGTAAACATGTCTTACGGCCCTTGTGTCGCAATATACTATTAAGGGTTAATGACTATACTTTAATCAGTTATTAACGCCAGAAATAACGACTTAAAAGACTGGAAAGAGAGAATCCATGATGTTATAAAAATAAAAAAAAGCGCGCGTTTTATTTCTGCCATGTGCCAGCGCAGCTGACAAAACCCACTCGTAGAGCGGGGGGGGGGAGGTGGGGGGAACATGGTCAGTCCATCAGTCAAGCATCAATCATGTCAATACGTCATGACCGTGGGAAATACCATGTGATCAACAGTGCACATGAAATTCTATTTTAGACTGTTTGAATTAAAAGTGGAACGTCTAGTGCTATATAGTAAGTTAGGCCTATATTGCAATACAAGTGCCGTAAGCGATGCATACGGATCGAGGAAAGAGTTTTTTCAATTTTCCGAGATCCGTTATGCGCTTACGGCACGAGTATTGCATGCTATTTATTGCACGATGATTATTTATATCAATTTAATTATATTAATTGAGATACTAGCTGAAAATATTATGTATATACACTATTGAAGATGGATGTTGTATTTCAGAAAGTGATTCGCATGTGTTTGTTGTTATGGGAACCGAATATTTGTCCTGTTAAAGTCGCCACAAACTGGGGGGCCTTGGTTCTGGTTTTCCATAAAGGCTTGTATTATGATGATTTTAGTTACTTGTGCTTTTTGTAATGTTTACCGCACGGAGATTTCTTTTGTTTTCATAGCAACCAGATTGCGTGCGGGAATGTCAAGTTACGATCCACGGCAAGAATATTCGTTAGTACCACTAATTAGTTACGTCGTGCAAAAACATAGGCTAATAACTAGGGCAAGGCATTTGATGATTTTGTTTTTGATATGAAGGTTAAAAGCTAGCTCGAATATATATAATAGTATATTGCGATACAAGTGCCGTAAGGCACGTTTACGGGTCGGGTTTTCAAGTTTTCGAGACCCGTAAATGCCTTTACGGCCCGTGTGTTGCATGCTATTTTTTGCACGATGATTATTTATATCAATTTAATTATATTAATTGTGATATTACCTGAAAATATTATGTAAATACATTCTTGAAAATAGATGTTTATTTCACAAAGTGATTCGCATGTGTTTGTTGTTATGGGAACCGAATATTTGTCGTGGGGGCCGTGCCCATAAAGGCTTGTATTATGAAGTGTATCGTAATGAATTATGACGTAGCGCTTGGACCGTAAGTAATTTAACCTCATCGCAACCGCCCTTAGCAACAAGACTGTGTGGGAATGTCAACTTACGATCCATGTGAACACCGTTCGTAAGTACCACTTACTAGCTAAGGAGTGCAAAAATATGTATAATGAAATAATTGATTAAATAAGGCAATTTGTTTGGCATTTTTTTTATATTTATTTTGCATTTTTCGTAATTTTCGGCATTTTTAGGCCATGTTTCAGTGGGGGTAGAGAGGAGCTTTTCCATGTACAAATCGTTACTTTCAGACAACAGACAATCGTTTTTATTTGAGAATCTCCGTTAAGTTTTCATAGTTCGTTTTAATTCAGGTTTATTGTAAACACCAAAGCAGTTTGTCTTGTAGCAGTAAAGAATTATTTTTTCCTTCTTTTCAATTTCACATATTTGCTAGGGACAATTTGATGGTCATGTCAGTTCAGAAAGAATTCCTTTTTCGCTAAGGATGTCCAAGTAGTATAAATTTACTTCTTTAGTAACAAAATAAGTGTGTTTTATATTGTAAATTTATATATATATAACGCATTGTCATCCATTAAATTACTTTTAGAAATTCATTACTTAAGAAACTAATTATAAGTAATATTTTTAATTATGTATCTTTTCCATTTTTAGGTCATAAATGCATTTTTTTAATTTTGCATTTTTCACTATTTTCTAGTCATTAAATGCCTTGCCCTAATAATTAAGTTACCAAATGGCGTCCCACCTCAAACAAAGTAGCATCGCAGTTCTAACATATCCAGGCCATCTTTACATTAAAGTAACGAGGCACGACACGATTTTCGCATCCACTTGAAGCAAATTGACTTGATGGTAATATAGGACAGCTATAAAGATGAACAGCTGACGAATTGCAAACAGATGTTTCGCTTCTAAGGTTCACACGAGTACGTTGTGAGCACAGTAATGTCGCCCTTAAGGCACCTCCGTGTGCTACTTTGATGTTCAAAGCGCTGAACGATATGAATGCATAATGCTGCTCCCATAGCTGGAAAATTGCACCCATAGAAATGCGGAAAAAATAGCAATATTGTCAAGTTGATCAATATAAAATCCGGTATGTAATAACTAGAGACCGGATTTTTAGGTTTTTAAAAACACTGTTTTAGGTTTTTCATTAGGTGAAATAGTTTTTTTTCTGTTTTTTTTCCCCAAAATATCGTTTTCGGGTAGTTGGTTTTATGAATTTGAATGTGCTACCCACTGCCGTAATAACCTCGATTTCATTTGTTTCGGCATAATTAACACGTCTTTTTAAAATTCACAATGTGATCACTAAGTATGAATAACAGGGAAGTAATAAATGTAAACAAGGGCTTTAAAACACAGAAATCTATATCCTTGTCAATGGTTGTTCGTACGAATATTTCAAAAGGAATACGCCGGTACTCTTACACTTCCTCTCTAGATACTGTCCATCCTAGACGACAATGGGCTGAACGAAACGCTGGTGGTATTAATTTCAACCCGACAAAAATTATTGTCTCTCCGCAAAATATCGATTTCTTAAATGACAAACAAAAAAGACAAAAAAGGAGCCTAAATTAGATATTTTAGATTTCATATCCCGTTTAGGTATATTTAGGTTTTTATAACCGATTTAGGTATTTTTAGGCACTACAGAATTAATGTGGGTGAATCCTATGTACGTGATTCGAAAAAGTGTATGAGCGCTTTTTGTTTTGGAAGTAAGGAAAAAAAATAGGTAAAAACCTAAGAATCCGGTCCCTAGTTTTAACTAGACCTGGGATTTTAAGGCAAATGCCTAATTTGTTCATTATGAAATAACATGATAATTTTTAAATATGTTGATGTTTCATGATAAATCACTTACATTTATAGAGTTTCATAGTGCCCTAAAATGCCTATTTGGACCTTTAGAGCATATTTTACTATTTTAGTGCCTAAAATGCCTATTTTGTACATTTAAAATAAAATACAACTTCTGTAATTTTTACAATCTTATAAAGGACTTCCCTCAATGAAGAGCAGAACAGCAGAGGTGGGGTTTTTCCACAGAAACTTGATTATTTCAAACAATTGTCGGTAAAGGAACGCTGACTGACGGGGGAGGGGGAGGATTAAGGGTGAAGGACTACTGTGTCAAGTCACCAGTGAAAGAACATCTGTTTAAGTGAATATAGTTGTGATGCCTAATTTTGCAGTTAATTCTGTTAACAATAGGTATACCACATTTCTTGCAGTAAAAGAAGACCATGTTACAGTTTAAGTGTATATTGTAACATTTTAAAGTATATTTTTATCTATTTAGCCTACGCATTTTTAAAGCATATTTTAAGTGCCTAGTTTCTCTTTTAAAAGTCTATTTACTTGTTTTAAAAGCCTGTTTTAGGTGCCTAAAACTAATTTTTTTAGAGCCTAAAATCCCAGGTCCACAAAGTAAGTTTCCCTGGGGCGGTTTAAAGAAACAAAACACAATTTCGTGGACATATAATACATTCCAGCAGATACACCAAGTATCCAGGTATTATTCGACATAATTCGCCACCGGAATTGAAACATTTGTCATACCATGGAACCAACTTTTGAATACCTCTGTCGGTCAAGTCTACAGCCAGGGATTTGAACCACTGTGTGACAAACATCTCCACCTCTCTGTCGTTCTCTGTCATTCCCTGTCATTTCTTGAGGCGTAGGAAAAGATGGAAATCACTGGGAGCGAAGTCCGGGCTTTAGGGTGGATATTTAACACACCTCCTAGCAAGTCTACTGCAGAAGTTCGACTGGGAAGTGTTTAAACATTCAACCTAAAGCCCGGACCTCGCTCCCAGTGATTTCCATCTTTTCCTACACCTCACGAAATGACAGGGAACGACAGAGAGGAGAAGATGTTTGTCACACGAGAAATGGAAGAAAAAACAAACTTTGACAAGAAAACATTTTTTTAGGACAAGAACAACATAAATCACCATGGGTTTTTGTCCGTCAGAGAAACAATGAATAAATGGAAGCTATGCTGAACAGACAGACAGCTTTACTGGAACACCCTGTATAAATCCTTAACACTTGAAAGACAACGACCAATTCCACGCTCGCTATAGCACCAGACGGCACTCATGAAATGGAATTAAATGGGGCAAGAGGGAGTCGATTCAATCCCCAACATATAGCAAGCGCTAAATCGATTAGCAATCGAACACAACTAGGCTATTTAAAAAAATATCATAGCACTGAACCCCAAAACCTCTGCTTTGTAAGCCAATCTAATCCCGTCAAGTGGTGAAGTGGATAGGAAATCACTGGCAAGAGCCTCTTAAAAATGATGGCTATAATCATTCCCAGCCCGTATGGAACAAACCAGGTCACCATGCATACATTGTCATGTCTCTACTTGCCAATACATATTTAATTATGTTACAAAATGAATGGTTGTTGAATGTTTCTGGTGGGATTGCATTTTGGTCATGGCCCAGATTTAAATAAAAATTATAACAGGCCATGCTTAAGTAAAAGAGACTGCAAAGAGCTTGGATTGTTTATTGTTACTATAGCAACAGATAACGATTGTGATGGGATTGTATTTTAATCATGGCCCTCTAATTAAATAAGAATTATAACAGGCCATGCTTCTGCTTAGAGCACGTCATATTGTTTGTTGTCACCTAGCAACCGATAATTAATGATTGTGGGGGATTTGTATTTAAGTATATTTAAGTGTAACACACACACAACTTTCTCCACCTTATGTGTGCAATGTAATCGACTCAGTTGAAATTGTGATAAAAGATAAGAGACCTCGCTGGATGGAGTGTGCATTCAGCTGCCTCAGCCTCATGCGAAAAACATACTGTTCACCTTGCAAGTATTAAAGCTAGAGATTGTGCAAATGATAAAGTTGGCTTATAACTACCCTTCAGAGAAATTTTACGAAAAAATAACATCTTTAGTCCTTAGTATAAGCTCGCTGACTACAGTTCCGTCAGCCCGGGTTCGATCCCCGGTACCTCCTCGGATTTTTCTGGGGTAGGGAGGTCTGGAACGGGATGCACTCAGCCTCGTGACTCAAATTGCGGAGCTACTTGATAGAGAAGTAGCGGCTCCGGTCATGGAAACCACCATTAACGGCCGTGGGTGTCGGCATGCTTACCACATACCTTCCAATCCTGCCATCTGCCTATGGTAGATGACGCAGCGGGGGTGGTAGGCCTTGTCCCTTCAGGGATGTAGCGCCACGGAGTTTTTTAGTTTAGTATAAGTGTCTCGTGTAATAAATTTAAAGAAAACCGTTATAACCGATTTCGAAAAATTCGCGAAAAACCGAATTTTCTTCATTTAGTGGCAATCCATAATGTCTAACTTAGGCTATATTTAAAAATTTTGAAAGTCGATAGGCTTCAGCGAAGTTCTAACACTAGGCAGTAGAATAAAAAAAAATGATAATTTTATACTCTCATGTTAAAACTAGAACACTTACTTTCCATGATGACCTACAGAAAACCTTGCAAATAGGTAACTACCAAACAGGAAACGGAAGTCGCTAATAGTAACATTATTGCGCAATGGGGCGAGTTTGGAAAAGCTCTTTGTGACAGAAAGCATGCATCAGTGATCAAAAGGAAAAAGAGATCCAATCAAAATGGTCGTAACAGTCCATTAACAGTCAATATTGGGTGTTTCAAAGACTCGCTGTTTGAAAAATCGATAGTTAATTTCCTGTTAAAACATCGCTTTACAATTCAAAATTGGAACCAAGGCCTACTGTTTTAATTAAATCTAATTCAGTCTTAGCAGAGGCAGGCAGAAACAAATGAACTGTTGCAAGTGTTACGTAAATCTTACCATGGTTACGAAATAGGAAATATACAGTATACATAGATCTTATTTCTGTTCTGGGTGGGAGAACATGTGTGGGAGGTTTCGAATGATGAAGGTCCAATGTTCTTCTCTCTACCCCTACTTATAACTAAAATGTATCGAGTAACTTAATTAGTTCTGATGTAAATCCATTTATTGTTCCAGTTTCTAGCTTCGATTTATCCAGTTGTATTCTTTTGAGTTATAAGTGACTACCTTAAAAGGCCCGGCGTCGCCCGGGTTCTTTATTTTGTAGGCCTAATTGGAAATTAACTTATGAAGGACTTTCGGTTTTTAAATTGTAGGTCCTTATATAAGTATTTAGAATTTGAAATTGGAAGAACGACTTATCACACTCAAACTATTCCCTCAGAAAACGCTTGATATACCTAGCTTTTTATGGCTCATAGAGGATGTAGAATTTTGAATCTCATCGCTTCTACAGTACACAGCAAGGCTGGTAGAGGTTCAAATAAGAAGAAACAGAAATTCTGGTAACATAAAATTGTATTGTCTTTGCGGAATATTTATTTCTCACTCTCATGTTACCATAAAACCGTTTTGGGGATGAAATTAAAAAGAAATTCAATATCGCTTTCATACTTCCCTCTCCAAAAAACCTGCGATATAATAATATAGGCCTAACTCACGTATTACCATAACTCGTATTGTTTTCTCTATGTCCAGGGTAGAGAAAGTTATGTGACTGCATCACATTTTGCAATAGATGAATTATATTGATAGATTCTCTAATTTGTCAAAGTCCCGTTTCATTTATTTCCAAACCTACCTGAGACCGCTGTTGTCATGTGAACTGTGATTTGGTTTGTATAATTCTGTGTAAAAAGGGATTAAGTATTCTGAAAAACATTTTATTTTTGGCATTTAAAATCAGAATTTTTCAAAATCCTTTCTTAGTGAGCACTTATAAGTGAAACGAAGATACTGTAAAAATTCCAAGTCTCTACCTATTATAGTTTAGGTTCTACGTTGATTCTCTGTCAGTCAGGGCAAAGCCTCTTATGTATAGACAGGCCTAGAAGATGTTTATTTTACGTCTATTTCCTAAAGGTTGTTATGATTGTTGTATTGGATACTGGGAGGCCTTTTCTCGCCTACTATGTTAATTTCTTTTCCACGGCCAAGTAATTCCATGTCCTTCTGTTGCAAAGACGGTCACAGCCGGCAAGCTTTAATTTATATAAGTTAGATGTCGGCTAAAAACAAGATAATGTCGTTTTGCGAATTGAAAATGCCGATTAGCACAATGCAACTGAGTACACACCACGTGGATTTAATCGCGATTATCTCTATAGTAATCTGTACATGATATTGCTACTTGGGAATTTGCCCCTCATGCGTGGGTTACGCAATGCGTGTCGTGGAAGCTATTATTATTCCTCTCAACCCTTCCAATGCGTTTTCTTGAGTGACATACATTTCCTATGTTAATGGCTGCATATCTTATTATGCCTGTCTGTGCCATTAGGGTACCCTAGACTAACAGCTTACAACTCGACTGCTTAGGGGAATTACAAAACAGGAATATAAATAGGCCTAAGAGAAAGGGGATCTAAACTGCAGATGATACAGTTTTCTTGTACTACTTAAAAATGATGGAAGTCGTGATTTTTACATTTGCTACCTATAGACTATCAAAGCTGTTAGAAGGTTCAACCCTGAAATTAGTTTTTAAACAGCAGTTAATATTTGTAAAAAGTAAACACTAGATTAAAAGCGAATTATGTACCGGCTAGCTATATTGGAGCTTCAAGCTGCCCTGCCATCTATGCACAAACAGAGGTGCACGGCTGCCAACATGAGGAATGGAGTCGACAACGCTTTGAGCCACCAGGTATAGTCCAGTTATTCATTGCATGGCCAGGCGGCTTCCTTTGGTTAGGTGGAAAAGTTTGCCGACAGATCAATCCCCGTTCTTTGTTTTTACCGCACCAATCAGCTAATTACCCCAGCCAATCAAAATCTAAGAATGTCCTGTGGCGATTTTGACAGCAAGTCGTCTACTCCGCGTGGAGTGAAATGCCCAGTTGCAAGATCAAGTTACAGTAAACAATAACACGTGTGAATTGAATAAAGCGAAGGAAGAACTGAGGTCAGTGATAACAATGAGAGAATATTGCAACGTTGCTTTTGTTTTGGAAAGCGGAAGCCCAAGACCGATTTAGTCAGATCAATTAACATAAAGAAACACCGAAACCTTTGAAGCCGACTGGCCATCCAATGAGTAACTGCACTATATGACGATTGTTGCGACACTATGAGAAACTGACCATTCAAATATGCGTTTTGAAGTTCAGCAATTTCATTTTTTATCTAATTAAGTTTATTTAATAAACATATACAAATATTTTGAAGGAAAATATTATTTTCTACATGACTAAAATGACCGCCGGCGTGGTCTTGTGGTTAGCGTCGCTGACTACGGATCCGTCGGCCCGAATCCCCGATACCTCCTCGGATTTTTCTGAGGTAGGGAGATCTGGAACGGGGTACACTCAGCCTCGTGATTCAAACTGAGGAGCTACTTGAAAGAGAAGTAGCGGCTCCGGTCATGGAAACCACCATTAACGGCCGTGGGTGTCGGCATGCTGATCACATGCCCCCAATCCTGCCATCTGCCTATAGGTAGATGACGCAGCGGTCGGGTGGTAGGCCTTGTCCCTTCGGATGTCGCGCCACGGAGTTTAGTTTAGTTACATGACTAAAATCAAAACTGGTTTTCAAGCTGTGTAGAAAGCTGTTTTCGAGAAAATCGCAAAAACGAAATCTTTTTAATATAAGGTCCTTTTAAAAATAAGAGAAACTTGTCGCCACTCTTCGGCTCACATCTTCAGAAGGTACCTTGACTCAAATACGGTACAAATTTTCTTTTTCATACGATTTTCCGTTTTGGAGCTAGCCTGTTCACAGATATCCACACAGACAGACAGACACATAGACATGTTTCTAAGAATAGTATTTTTGGATTCAGGGGACCACAAAACGTGTATTTGTGTTAAAAACTCAACTTCGAATTTGGGGGGCCGAACACAATACTTCCTCTACCTATAGTACCGGCAAAGGAAGTAGTAAGTAAATACTTTAATAATAAATTAATTATACAAGTAACTTGTAAGCAATTGTCTTTATAGGAACGTGCAAGATACAAAGAATATTCTTTACAATTAGTATACACAGACAAACATTTATATTACTTATTGTTTGGCCTGTAGACAATGGTGTATGCTGATGAGCAGATGCAACACTTAAACCCGTATTGCGTGTCTCCCCCCCCCCTCTTCATGCGTGTGTCAACGCACAGATGAAACAGCTGTACTGCCCTTATACCAACATTGCTGTAAGCTCCCTGAATCAAGTTGAATCCTTATTCAAAACCCACATGATCCTCTCACTCGCAAGTATTTTTTTTAAATTTATTTCAGCTGTCTTTATACTCCTTTTAGCTACGAGGCCATATCAGGAGTTCGGGATCTGTGTCTATGCAGTAGGCTAGGTCAGTGGTTCCCAACCTTTTTCAGCCGGCGACCCACCTTTCCTTATCGGAATACCTCCACGGTCCATCGGTCCATGGTGGAGTAAAAACTTTATTTGTATCGTATCCCTTCCTTATGTATTATATAATTTACCATAAAAAACTGCAAATATATATAAGCTTATATTTGCTTTTTTGAATACGCAGATTGATTATTGATAAACAATTTGTGTTCTGATTTGAAAATGGTTGACAAAATATAAGGAAGATACCAAAAGTCAAGAACCAAGAAAACAATCAAAACATAATTTGATTTGTTTCGATTTTTCTTATCTTTTCTGATGGTTTATTCGATGGTTTCTGATAGTTTTAGGATCGTGTCGCGACCCACCGGTTGGGAACCGCTGGGCTAGGCCATGAAACTATTGATTGTCAATTATTTCTACTATCGGTGTACTTTATGGAGTAAATTTCAACTGATATTAATTTAAATGGATATGATACAGGATGAAATGGTGAGGGTGATTCATGGTATGTAAATATCCAATTCGGCATTTGCCTTTACGACTGGGGAAACCATGAAAAAAATCCATGTCAAATTGGCCGGCCACGGGATTTGAGCCAGGGATCTCCCATGTATTGTATTTTTGAAGGAGCCCTTTTTGCTTATTCTCATAGAACCTTTTCAACATTAATTATATAATTCTTAAAATAGATTACATAAAAACAGCAAAACACTGTATAAACACTCTACCACTTACGTTCTAAAATATTTAATTCGCTCCCTTCTTACACCGCGTCACAAAAAACAGAAATGTCATTTAAGAAAATGCTCAAATCCTTTATTTTAAAAACTGTTACAAAGGCATGTTTAAAAAATAGTGTAGGCCTACGATACACGTGATAAAATTATCTTATTTTAGCCCTTGTATGATATATAACTAGGGCTCGGATTTTTAGGCTTTTATAAAAGGTATTTTAGCCTTTTATTTTCGTGGAATAGCCCTTTTTAGGCTTTAAACAAACGATTTTAGCAGTCTTAATAAAACATGTAATAAACACTAATATTAAGACCGAAAATTGTATTATAATTTTGACACATTTATTCTATTTTTTTTTTTTCAAAATAAACAAGTTACTATCCCATATATCGGCACTCGAAAAGTAGCATAAACAATTGAGATATTTACTCTTTAGATTTAAAAGTATTGCAGACGGCTCAATTTTCATTTTCTGCGACGTCGAGACGGCAAATTTTCGAGTTAGAAAGACAATCGACAAAGCGACATATACATTGCTAATTTCAGTGCGTTGTATAAATTTATTTTTATTATGTCTTTTCTTAAAATCCAGAAATTCACATTTATTTTCCTTTGCATTAATTGGAAAATCTATTGATAATCGTGTTTTCTGCAAAAGTCCTCTTTAGCCCCTTTTAAGTTCTATAAGATTCATATATTCCGAAACAGAGGGCATGGGAATGAAACGGAAAAATACGATTAGGCTAAATGTTCTAATTAGGAAGCTGGGGGGAAAATAGATTAAAACCTTCAAATCCGGGCCCTATATATAAGTATTTTAGGCGTACAAGGACAGGTAACCAACAAGTTACAAATATAAAATTTCCATTAAAAAAATAAATAGGCTAAATAATTAGTAGATAATCACGAATTCAAATTACATTCATTCCTAAACATTTTCTTGCAACTCCTATAATAAGACAAATTTTACATCGTAAATAAACGGATGTAACTTTCCAGTAACACCACATGGAAACAAGAAATGGGGGTGGAAAAAAGTTGTGAAGCGTAAGAATTTTCGCTTTATATATCCTACTTCGGAAATAAAAAAAATTGCGAATCTCTGCAGCCACTTTCCGGTATCTGACTTGTTTCCGGAAGGGGATAAATCATATTTTCTGACGATGGAAACACAGAGAGGAAATCTCGTCCGTATATTACAAAGCACACGGAGTGTAAGAAATGTCGCTATCAACTGAAATCATGGCCTACTCTATCAATAGCGAAACTAGCACAGAAAACTCTCTAGTCTCTTTGAAAAAATGTCTTAAATACGTTACTTACGATTTAGTCACTTTTTAGGCAAATCCCACGGCTAGATACGCTAATACAATAATTATATGACACTATTTAACATCTTTAAAATCGTTGATATGGGGAAGGACTTTCTAAAACAGCATAAATCAGAAACAGCGTCAAGCCTGGACAAATGAATGTAGAAACCACGGCCTCACAAAGCTTATTCCAGTCTTAACAATGAATAATGAGGGCCTTGACTAGAATGCAGTCAGATGTTTGTAAATTTATTATGTGTCCCCTTGTTTCAGCTGTTTTCTTATTTTCTGATCGAGATTCCTATATATAGATAAACATCCTTTAGTAAACAAATTTTGCAACATCTTTCTCTCAAACTGATGTGAGTGTACTGTATCCATTACTGTAACATTATGGTATAGCATTACAGCCTTTTGGGAATTACAATGAACTACCCCTTTCTCTGTTTGTTCTTTACATATAAAAAAAATCGCGTAGTTCCCTTTTAAATATGCAAAAATAAATGAGATTGTGTGGGAGAGGGGAAAATGTCTGTCCGTGGACCTGTACGCGCGATAACTCAAATACGCTCTATCGGATTTTCATGAAACCTGGTATACGCATTTATAACGTTCGTGAGAAGAAGCCTATTGATATTGGACCAAATCGGTTGACCGGCACCGGAGTAATGCCCAATTTAATGCCTATTTTAAGGTAACGTATTAGAAAGAATTTATTCTCATGGCAACATATTGTTTTACAGTGTTCATATACGGCTTTGGAAGTTGCAATAGCCTACAGATAGCTATGACAAATAACACTGCCCACATATTCCTTCAAATATGCTTATCAAACTTCAGACCTTTGTTCTTCAGCAAGTTCTGCTTAATGAATCGATCTGGAGCTTAACTAGGAAATCTTTTTTTCTTCTTCTTCTTTCTTTATCTTAGATTTACCTCTCCCTTTTAGGATTTAAGCGACCCGAGCATCCCTGACCCTTACAGGGCCGTGACCTGTCGGGAGAGGGATTATCTTTGGATCATATACATACTTTTTTGACCAGACCGGATGAGTGATCAGCCCAATGCCGGGGCCACCTCCGAGACAACACGAACACATAGGACGAGACACACTATTCACGCACACACTCCAAACAAGGCGAGGATGGGATGAAGATGATAATGATGGCCAGATGATATATCTGGGGACCACAAGGGCCTAACGTTACCTGACATTTGTCTCAAAGGTAAGGAAAAAGCCCAGAAAAAAACCCCACCTATGTAACTTGTCCCAACCAGGAATCGAACCCGGGCCCTGATTTTATTAACACAGTGCGGTCACGACGCTTGGAGATGTGATGAGGACATTGACTTGCAACTTTCACTGGACAAGTCAAGCAAATGAAAGTTGATATCAATAAAAATACATGGCTTACTCATCCGGTATGGCTATTCTCCTTTCACACGCCTACTTTAGTATTTAGCTGAATTACAGTAGTAATAATATTAAATGTCAACATTATATAACTTGGGTGACGGGAAGAGGATTATCTTGATAACTCGTGAAAAGAACTGAAGATGGCACATCATATGTGCCGAAATGCATCTTGATATAAGACTAGGGTGACCAATTGATAAACTTCATTGTAACCAAAGAGGGTGAATTTAATCCAAATAGATATTTTTCTCCTTATACCCGATAATATTAACCAATGACAACACACTGTAATCTAAAGAGCTGGATCTAATTTATTATAATTTTTTTAAAACATAAGATAATATTAAAATTATATAGCCTACTAGGCATATATAGGGCTACATAGAAAAAGTAGTGAGGCTCAATGGGAGGCCAATGAATATATGTTCAATAATTAAAATCAACATAATTATGAATTAAATACACTAAGTTTGGTAAGGCTATAAGGTCGAACTATTTTATTATAATTTTATATTTTAGCTATTTGACAACATAGGCCTACATAGTGGTTTACTTTACCTTATTGTTTTTAATTTGTACATATGTACACAAGGTAATGTTAAAATCACGTAATAGGCATTGTCCGGACTTTAGGTTGAATTTTTAAACACCTCCCATCCGAACTTCTGCAGGAGACTTGCTAGGTGGTGTTCAAACATCCACCATACAGCCCGGACTTCGCTCCCACTTATATCCATCTTTTCCTACACATAAAGAAATGACAGGGAATGACAGAGAGGAGGAGATGTTTGTCACACAGTGGTTCAAATCCCTGGCGGCAAACTTCTACAACACAGGTATTCAAAAGTTGGTCCAACGGTAAGACAAAATAATGTTTCAATTCCGGTGGCGAATATGTTGAAAAATAGCTGTCTGTTGCAATAAATATTTCCTTGAAATTGTGTTTTGTTTCTGTAAACAGCCCCAGGGAAACTTACTTCGTGGATGCGTCTCTTACTATCAACACCAGTCGAATACGACCATAATTTATAATTTTCATAAATATTGGTTTTCATTTACAGTTCAAAAATGTAAATAAAAAAAAATACAAATTGTAAAAAGGAATATATTTTTAAACTTTCGGCTTATAGAAGTATAGCAGTCATTTTTTTGAAGCAGAAAAATTCCTGCACAAAAACCTGTAGATTTGGCAACCCTGCTGATGAGATTCGTTTCATTGCAGTCATATTTTGAATTCATCACTTATCAGGTGAGCTACGTTTAACAAAGGAACGACGCATGTCGTCATGAATTCTGCAAATTGCAAATTACCGCGAAATGCTGTTAGTGGGGTATTACGGTAGTCAAGGCAACAGATGGCATCGTCATTTGTCATTCATGGTTACGGTTCAATCCAGAGCCTCGTGGCCCACTTTATTCAAGCTCATGATGGACTGCCCTATTATGCTGGAACAGATGGCGTTGCCAGCCAAAGCCTCCAGTGCTCAAACATACTTTTATTCCTTCAGCGTAAAATTGCTAGCACGTCATGGAGTCTATACATTCATCCACGGTTTTGAATTAATATAATACCGGTATCAATTATTATTGCATTTATTTACTTATTTAATAAATGCAACAAACAACTTTACCAGTGCATAATAATATTAATAATAATAATAATAATAATAATAATAATAATAATAATAATAATAATAATAATAATAATAATAGCTATTAATAATAATAATAATAATAATAATAATAATAATAATAATAATAATAATAATAATGATTATTTTCCACTATGTTACGTTCCTTTCAAAGTTTTATCACAGGTAATTACTCGATAGTTGACGAGTTTATCGACAGAATTGACAGAATTTATCTGATGAAACTCGTCGACTCGAGTTGGATTTAGTAAGACTATTCCATGAATAAAAGTGTAACGGATTATACAAATAATAATTACTTTCGTGCTTTGTTATATAAAAACAAAACTAACAGCTGCGAGATCACGGCATAGGCCTACTATGAATCAACCATCCATGAATCGATTCGAGTTACCATGTTGTGACCAATGTTACTAATGGTGCATATAAGACATAGTTGACTTCATTCAGGTAAGCTAACAGCAGAACAGAATAAAAGCACACGAACTGGCTTGCACCGAATCGAAATTGTGTTCTTAATCAATGTGCATTTTTATTATTTCAATTTCCAAACTAGTTATTTTGTATAAAATAATCTGTTTTCGTGCCGCTTAATGGCAGCATGTGACGAATTAATCACCGCACAATGATGCCTTACGTCTCCAGTAATGAGCAGACGATTTTATCGATAAAACAACATCCTCATATTAATAGCAAGCATTTTATAAGATGAACCGATCGTGATTCGTCTATATCCGAGGAATTTTTGAACGTTATTGGTCAATATAAAAAACGAGGCGTACGAATGGAATAGTCATTCTAAAATATTCTCATGTAATGTTCAACACAAGTGGATTCAAGAATATATATCTAAATCTTAATTGATTGATCCTTAGCTACCTTGATATAATCTTTTCTCACTTAGCCACAGAATCTGAGCTGTCCGGTACGCAAGAAGCTGTTAGGAGACACTGAGTAATAAATAGACCTGGGATTTTAAGGCAAATGCCTATTTTGTTCCTTATGAAATAACATGAATTTTTAAAAAATATGTTGACACTTCTTGATAAATCACTTATATTTATAGAGTTTTATAGTGCCCTAAAATGCCTATTTGGAACTTTCGAGCCTATTTTTACTATTTTAGTGCCTAAAATGCCTATTTTGTACATTTAAAGTTAAATTAAATTTCTATAACTATTACAATCATTTAATGGACATCCCTGAATGAAGAGAAGAACAGCAGAGGGTGGGTTTTTCACAGAAACTTGATTTTCCCAAACAATTGTCGCCAAAGGAATGCTGACTGATGGGGGAGGATTCGCTCAAAACAACAAATAGCAGGTATATAGTAAGAAGGGACATACTGTGTCAATTTTTCATATAATCCAAAACAGTTTTTGATAAATGTATTTTTAATTCTGTCTTAATTTTGCAATTATTTCTGTTAAGAATAGGCATACCATGTTTCTGACAGCAAAAAAGATCACATTGCAGTTTAAGAGAATAGAAGAAGAAGAAATCATTTATTATAAAAATGAAGCTGCTTGAATACACAAGTTGCCCTAAGACACAGCTTACCATTCAAGCCATGAAGGCCAATGGATAACAATTCAAACACAATTTTTGTTTTTGCTTTGAGTTAAATTGACAAGTAGAGTTAAGCAGAGATTCAATGCATGTTCCCATAAATATGATGATGTATTATTCCAACAGAGTCGGATATTATAGTTTCTGAGATAGTTATCAGGTGGCGCTTATCAATTCCAAGTTGTTTTAGGAAGTCAGCTACAAACTGATAGACTGTACCCCGTGCTCCGAATAGAAGTCCTTGCACGATGTAATTGCGGTTTCCATATCTAGATGAATACTTTTGCTGAAAGAATGGTATGCAGCTGTTGTAAATTGCTTTCTTCTCCTGATCAACTTGTTTCGCATGGTCTATATCATTATTTTCGTACCGCACAGTGGGGTCCAGGATGTAGGCCTTTTTATCTTGTTTTTTGAATGCCACTATATCTGCAAATCGACTGGATCCCGCTTCATCAATAGCATGAACTTCTTCGAAACAGTCAAAGGTCTTATCATGCAACAAATCAGTGAGGATATGTTTGATCTTATGATGTCTACGGGTAATAAGTAGAGAGTTGAATGGACAGGACCCGAGTACATGACTCGGTGTTTCAGTCTCCTTAACGCATCTTCTGCAAAGGGTTGTACCATCCAATCCTCCATTATTTCCTGGGACGCCTCTGAGATTTGCATAATTTACATTCAATTTCAACAAAGATGTCCACTCAGAAGAAGTTAAACTTAATCTAGTAGTCATGAAGTTATTTGCTGGTGGAAATTCAGAAAAGTGAACTACTCCAACTCCTTGCCATGGCATAGAAGACCATTCTTCAAAGGACATTTGCCTAAGATGTTTACGAAGCATTTTTGGTTTTCGAAATGCTTCAAAATTATTTGTTATTTTCAGGCGAGTAAGGCTTGTTTGAAGTTCTTCATCAAAATTGAAACACCTTGTAAAACGTGGATCGTCACAGTTTGATAGTTTATTAGCTATAGAAATATGTTGTAAAGGGGCTTCCCATTGACATTTAATCAAGCCAAGGCCTCTCAACTTGCGTGGAGCATACAACATCGCACTTGTCGTTCTGTCAGGAAGACACATTATGTCTTTAGTAGTCCGTCTGATGATTACGTCAAGCCCATCAAGAATGTATAAGGGAATGTTAAGCAAGGGCGCTGTCTGTAAAGGATAAATCAGTGAGGGGAATATGTACTGATTTATTACATTCAGTTTCTGATTGGGCTGAAGTAAAGGAGACTTAGCCAACTTCTCTAGGTTTTGGTTAAAGTGTTTTAATGAATCCTTATTGAATATCAGTTCATCATTAAAAGTGCATCCAAGATACTTTATGGTTTCTGATTTATTTATAGATTTAATCACTTCACCTGAAAACAACTGCAACTCAGACTGTGTAAGTTCTCCTCGTTTAATAAAGTTTACAGAAAGCGAACTTTGTTTCTAACTTGTGGATCCTAATCTATCGTGAGGGAAGGTGTACCTTCAAGTTGATTAACCACATACTGTAGAAGTTGTTAATAACTTGAGACAGGCGGGAGTCAAGCCTGCCAACCTTGCGGTTTCTGTATAATCTCTCTACTCTTCTACTCATAGTATGAAATCATGTTTCAGCTGGTATGAACGGAAGAAGAGAAAATTATCTCTCAGAAAGCATTTCATTAAAAATAATTATAGTGTATCAAAAGTTAATAGTACAATAATAATAACCACTTTCAAACTGTAAACATCCGTCAGCGAAAATAACTAAGAAGCGTTTAAAATGAAATATAGGCCTACTCACAATAAATTATTATTATTTTAATTCAGTTATATTTATACTCCTTTTAGCTACGAGGCCATATCAGGAGTTCGGGATGTGTGTCTATACAGCAGAGTAGGCCATGGAATTATTGATTGTCAATTATTTCTATCATTGGCGTATTTTTATGGAGTAAATATCAACTGATATTAATTTAAATGGATACGATACAAGATGAAATGGTGAGTATGATTCATGGTATGTAAATATCCAATTCGGCATTTGATTTTACGACCGGGGAAACCATAAAAAAACCCATGTCAAATTGGCCGGTCACGGGATTTGAAGCTGGGACCTCCCGAATGCGAGTCCAAGACGTTACCATCTCGGCTACCTCGCTCGGTTATTAATTTTAATGTAGGATCCTATAAACGTACAGTCGATGACCACAGAGAAGTTAACAATTCAAAATTTTATATAAGTTATATAATATACTAGCTTAAAAGACCCGGCGTCGCCCGGGTTTTGTATTTTGTAATTGGAAATTAGTTTATGAAGGATTTTCAATTTTAAATTCTAGGTCCTTATATAGGCATTTATAATTTGAAATAGGAAGAACGACTTATTACACTCAAACTATTCCCTCAGAAAACGCTTGATATAGTTTTTTATGGCTCATAGAGGATCTAGAATGTTGCATCCCATCGCTTGTACAGTACACAGCAAGCCTGGTAGAGGTTTAAATAAGAAGAAACAGAAATTCCTGTAACATAAAATTGTAATATCGAGGCGGGAAATTTCCCACTCTTATGTTACCATAAAGCCTTCATACTTTTCTCTCCAAAAACCTGCGATATAATATAATAATATACACATTACCATACCTCGTTTTGTTTTCTCTATGTCCAGGGTAGAGAAAGTTATGTGATTCCAGTATTTTAGTGGATTTCATTCTGTAATATTTATTTATAACATGAATTATTTTGATAACTTCTCTTATTTGTCAAAAGTGCATTTCATTTGTTTTTTCCAAGCCCACCTGATACCATTTGGCAACAATATATTCTGTGATTTGGAATTGATAATTCTATGTAAAAAGGGATTAAGTATTTTCAAAAACATTTAATTTTTGGCATTTAGAATCAGAATTTTTCATAATCCTTTCTTAGTGAGCACCTACATTATGAAACGAAGGTACTGTCAAAATTCCAAGTCTCTACCTGTTATAGTTTAGGCTGTACGTTGATTCCTGTCATTCAGTCAATCAGTCAGTCAGTCATTCATTCAGTCAGTCAGGACAAAGCCTTTTATATATATATAGAGAAGATAAAATCAGTTTTTGATATCTAACTTTTAAAATTGAGTCTGCATAAAACGAAAATTAAAATTTAAGTAAATCTACTTTTTGGGCTTATTAAGCTGACCATAATCTATAGCATAGATCATTTGTTTCTTTGTTACGATTGCTGTTCACTGAATTAAGTCTATGGGGCTTTGGATCGAAACTTTGAAAAGCTAGTATTTGGTTTGAAATGTGTAAAATGACAACAGAAAGAATAGGTTTATAACTTATATGATATTGCATACGTAAAGTGTGTAGAGTAAGAGAGAGGGAGGGAGTAAAGGGAGGGAGGAAAAAAAAAAGGGGAGAGAGAGAGAGAGAGAGAGAGAGAGAGAGAGAGAGAGAGAGAGAGAGCGAAAAGGATACCTGAATTTATATTTTATATTTTGATCATACGTTGCAAAAACGTAATTCCATTAGAGGTCCAGTGGACAGAAATAGGGAAATTATATTAATGAACAACTCCGTTAAGCCCGTAAAAAAGCCCGTTATGTGTAGCCCTCTGCAGGAAGCAATTAAAACTAGGTAAAAACAAAACACTGCTCTAATGACTCACTCTCGGCCTGCTGTGACATTTGCAGAATGTAAACTCGTTGTCATGGCAACAGATTGGTCCTGCTAAACACGTTGCGAGTGCAGTTTTTACATACAGAGCAAATTAAAACTTGATTGAAAAAAGACTTTGTTTTTAGTGCCCAATGTTTACCTACGCGTGTTTGGTTTAATGATTTATTTCTGTTGATGCATCAATATTTGTGATTAATTATTCTATTTGTGACAGCTCAAACAGTCGGCCATTTGCAGTTGTTTTTCTGAGGAATTTGTTTGTACTGTACGCTCTGTTCAGAATAATAAAACAAAAATGGAATGTGATATTTTAAAAATCTGATGCGAAATACTAACATGATTTTCTATACTAAGAACGGATCTTGTGTGCAGAGGTTCAGTTGTTTCAGTCTCAGAAGGCCATATTCAACCATATTCAATGGTTTAACTACCATTCACACAATTGCTACGAACATTTTAAAAATATAAGTTATAGAGTACGTAAATCGAGAATGGAATTTTAATATAATATCGGTACAACTGTTGTTGTTTTGGCGAAAACCAAATTTTGTTCGTGTTAAGTGGCCTTTTCCCTTCTTCACAATGAAAATTACCCCTAAAATCCTATCACCCATTCGTCATTGAATGACGAAAGATTCATCAAAAGACGTCATAAACCTATCAGGCTATCACACGATAAAAGCTGAATCACGAAATAGGTCGTGGTTGCGACGTAATACATGGCCTGTTGGATGAATGAGTGCATGGATATTTGATTCAATAGAGCCAGTCAAGATAACGAGAGTACACATTCGGCCTTGGCTGAGTCATCCTTAGTTCAATTACGTAATATAAACACATGAGGCTTTGTAATGCAAATGATTATTAACAACTACGCTTCCGATATTGTTTTATACAAACTGGAAATTATATAGATGGAAACCCGTGAAAATGGTTTTATTTTCAAGCAAAATTAATTATTATTAATTTGTGTTATTTTAAAAAAATAATCGACATGCAGATGTAATAATCAGGGCCCTGATTCTGATGACCTAAAATTATTTGAAAAATGACCTATAAAATGACCATAAATTTTAAAGAAAATGACTTATTAATTATAAAGAATGACCTAAAACTGATATTTTATATATAAAAAATTATTCTTGTACACACAAAGTTATAGACTAATTTGAACATAATTGTAAAAACTGTAAATGCAGAAATGATGTTGTAGGTCTAAAAACTTGGTTCTTTGTTCTTGATTGGAGCATCTGAGAAGAAAAATAAGAAAATTGATTTTAAAGTAGTTCCTAAAAAATGTTGCATTATATGAACCTATTAATTTATTTACGTATTTAAATGCATGAAAATGGCTACATAAGGAAGGAAATGTCACGAAAATGACAAAATAATGACGTAAACTTGAAATAAATGCCCTAAAAATATAAAATGGCAAAAAATGACAAAACATGATCCAATAAAAATGTATTTGTAAAATCTAGAGGCCATGATTAGGATTAATCTACAAGTTAGCAATGTCTATGAAGCATCAATGAAGAGATGACATGTCATCAGAATCCGGGCCCTGGTTATAATCCATTCACCATTATTATGAATTAATCTACTAAAAATCAGGTGTTTTAATTGTCAGCTTAATTCAAATTTCCCGCCTCTTGTATATCCGTTTATTGTAGAAGATATTTATAACTTCTGATAAGTTCACAATGAATATTCGTAATGGATATTCAAATCTGAAAGAATTTAGGAAATAAACATTTCTCAAAAACTGGACAGAATTTGCATTCCAGCATATGAAAAAAAAAAGTTTGGGAAGCCATAGAAGTTAGAATTTATGGAGCAGTCAATACAGGGTAATTCAAAATGTTCTCCGGGGCTTTATAATGCCACTACATCCAAACTACCAAACATACATTGATGCAATAAGTACCAAAAGAAATAGCAACTGTGAAAGTTTGGTTTGCCTCCTACAGGTGTTCAATGTGTCCACCTTGGGTCACGTGGCACACATCAATGCGATATTGCAGTTCTTCCCACACTCGACGTAACATGTCACGATCGATGGTGTTGACGCTGGCTTTGATACGCATCTTCAGATCATTCAAATCATTAGGCAAGGATGGCACAAAGACAGCATCTTTGATATACCCCCACAAGAAAAGTCGCAGGGGGTGAGATCTGGAGATTGTGGAGGCCACGGCATCAGCCTGTTGTCACGATCACTCCCACGCCCAATCCATTTTCATTTAATGCTACCTGGGCCCTATTTCATAAAAGTTACAATTTTACAGGTGACAGGTGACATATAATTGTCTTACAGGTTTACATTTTGACAATTGTGTTTTTCATAAAGGCTGACAACTTTACATAAATGTCATGACAATTTTGTAGATTTGTATGACAATTTTACATATTGTTGTTTCTCAAAACTTTTGAGTTTACAGGTAAAAGTGTGACAAATATGTCAAATCTTAGGATACCTAACATTTATGAAACATTAATTTTTGCTGACATATTTACAAATTTACAAAAAATGTAGAATTGTCATTATAGAAGTGACAGGCAATCTTTCATATGCAGGCCAAGTGAGTAGGTTATGTAAATGTGTGGCATAACTTGGCAAACTGTTCTCTCTCTTTTTTTTGGGGGGGGGACGATTTAAACTTTCTTGTTAGTAAACTTGTTAAATTGTCTTGTTAATAATGAACACTAGTAGTAGTGATATTGGTTGTAGTGAAAGTGATGAAGAAATAGACATGAGACCACCCAGTGTTTTTAGGCAATGGATTAACCTAACTTTCAATTTCAGTGACTTTGTATTAAAAGAGAAATATAATTCAATTATTTTCAATAGTAATAATCGATTGCTTAGGTATCATATTCGATGTTGAGACACGTATGTGAGAGCCATCTACAGTGTACTAAAGTAATCTTTAGGTTTGACATAAAATTGTCGCGTTTATGAAATGGGTTCTTTTAGTCTGACAATTTACATTAATTTGCCTGTAATGTAAGGAAAAGCTGTAATATTTATGAAAAATACAATTGTCGTGACATTTTGACAAATTTGTCACACTTGACATAATTGTCGTATTTGTCACACCTGTAGAGTTTTATGAAATAGGGCCCTGGCGGCCGAAAATTGAAACTACCTTCCATTGTTGCGAGTATAAATGAAATTTCCAGAGTTTCTTTATGTTACTATCCATGGTCAGAAAAGATATGCTCAATAACCACTCTGCAATGGTTTTTTAAAACCCCGGAGAGCATTTTGAATTACCCTGTATAATATAGCCCTATATCCTTGTAATAACATTGTAAGAATTATTACTAAGGCGTATATTTTTGTAAATAATTATTAATGTATCTTAAAACATATTTTATTTCTTTTGTCTAACAAGGTACTTATAAGATCACCAATTATTTTGTAAGTTGTTATATTTCTTCTTTTTTTTCCTGGTTCAGTGGCCTTACGGCCTTAACTCTCCCTCGGAAAATAAAACATTATTACTATTATTATTATTATTATTATTATTATTATTATTATTATATCGAAACATACTACATCGAAGGCCCTGGGGTCGACTCAGCCTCTAACAGAAATGAGTACCAGGAGCAATCCTGGGGGTAAAGGCGGCCGGTGCGTAGGGCTGACAACCTTACCACCTTCATGTGCTGAATGTCCAAAATCTGGGAGCCTCAACCTCCTGGAACCCTCTGGGCCTCCATGGCCTGTATAGGGATCACTTTACTTTACTTTTACTACATCGAATCGCAGGTTGATCCTATGGTTCTTCCTCCTTGGCTGCAAGATGTGCAATGAGCAGTTCGTTTTGGAGCGAAATTTGCATCTCTATGGCAACAAGCTCTACATTATTATTCGTTGACAAAAACACGAGGGAACATGTAACGAAAATATCCCTTAAAATGAATTAATGTTAACACATTTCGTTCAAATTAAACAATTCTTACTGCAATTCACTTTTAAAAAAAGTGGGGTTATGTTTATTTTTGGAGTTATTTCGCGCTTCAAATGTACGTATTTTGGGGTTATGGGCGGCGGTAAAAAAAAAAGTTTTCAAGCATTTGTTGAAATTACAACAATTCGTATTATTGCATCTTGCGATACAGTCATTTGTCTTAAATTTATATTAAAAGGAAACAAGAAACATACTAAGGACCTAATGATCAAGTTAGGTGTTTTCTGTGCAGTCCGACAGGGGTTTGTATATGCGTGTCAGAGAGTCTCTAAATAAACATCGGTAGAAAATTGTAGCCAGGAAATATTTATGTTAAACCCTGAAATTCCATAACGAGATTTCAACCTAAATATACGTTTTGAGGTTGCCCGAATAAAAAAAATACTATTTTCAGAAATAAGTCTGTGTTGGTCTCTCTGTGAAAAACCTAGTTCGATAACGGAAAATCGTATAAAAACAACATTTTGGGAATGTGACACAGAGATTGGCGATGACATGTTCTTACTTTTGCTACTACTTTACAAGAAGAACATTTCATTTTTCGGGAGTTTTTTAGAAAACTCAAATGATTTTCTTAAAATTTTGTACATGAAGTCCTTTAAGGGTTAAAACTTTTATTTGAAAAACAAAAAATTCTTAGAAATTCTCACAAGCCTGACGTTTTGTACAAATTCAGACTTTAAGTCTTGTCTTGCCAACAGTACATCTCTGCCTGAGGTTGAAACAACTGAATACTCTTCCTGCAATACGACCTCTTATTCCATAACTTATCAGAATTATATGAAGTGAGGATACTGTGATGTCCATTATTTAGGGTGGAGTTATGTGAGTGTATAATATCAGATATTTTAAGACTACGATTAATTCAGATTCACGAAAATTCTTTACAGGCGAAAAATACTCAGCTCCCTTTCCTATCAAACTATGAAGAAATTTAAGTTTATGAAGTTACATTCAATACTTTTTAAGCATAATTTATTTCATTTTTAAGTGTCGATTAGAACCCCATATTAGGAAGATTTAGATATTTGCAAACATCACATTTAAGTTCACTCATTAAACAAATGAACATGGAAGCTGACAGCTGAACAACTCAATTAGTTTTTGTAACCATGGCAACGGACAACTTTCAACACTTTCACCTCCGCTACTCTTCCATGCTAATGAGTGACGTCATCGCTTGTCTCATTACAACATATATATTACAGTTAAGCTTCCTCCATCAAATACCTGACATCTACACAAAAAATAATTATTTCTTTCTTTCATTCAAAACTTGAGGTTACAGTCTGTAGGTAATTTATATCGCCCTCAACATAAGATAAAAATCCCTTTAGGCAAGCCTACAGGCTGAGGTAGATTTCAAGTGCTTTTGGTTTAATTTATTGTCGCTGCGTAGCACTCTTCTTCTTTAGCCTTGGCATGAGAAACCCGCAATAATAACTGCAAAAAAGAGGAAAGAGCACTTTTTCAAACATTCAAATCTCGCCTTATATTAGAACTACCAAGAAACTAGTTATTGATTTGTAGAGTACTCATCAAGCGCTTTTCAACGATACCCCACAAGACGTGGTTTCAAAAATTTCGAATTTCCATCCCCCCACCCCCACTCGTACCCTAAAAACCCCCGAATCGTTGGTGGTGTCACTGTGAACTTCATAGGGAGTACTCTAATTTATTCCAACAAAGTTTACCTCTATACTTCATAGGGGCCAATATATAAATGTTTTAAAATTTCAACCCCCTCCCCTGACCACCCCCTTGGGGCAATTTTGCTCATTAACGAACTTGTCCGAACGATTGGTCCTAGAAATAACATAATAAAATTTGGTTCAAATATTTTCAAAATTACGGCCGCTCCTATATATATATATCACAATTTTTTTTTTTAAACAGGCGGTGGTTTCGTACTTAGGGAGGCATGAAATGTAAAGATATGAAAGCATTTTTCGAAAATCATGACATGGTATCCATTGCAATAGGTAGATTTTTCTTCAAAATCTACCTAAAACAGTATAACAAGCCATGCTTAGGTAAAATAGGTTGTTTAGAGCATGCATTGTTTATTGTTAATATAGCAACAGATGGAGTTTTATGTTATGAGAACAAATGAACCTAGAAAATACAGAGGTGTTAAGTAGAAGAAAAATTGATGGTGACTCTATTAATTTTTACTCATTGCAATTCACTAAATAAAAAATTGAAGGAGTAAAATATTATAGAGAGGGCTCATATTTGCGTTTTTACATTCCTGTAAGCTTATAGCTTTCATAAAGCTGTAATTCTAAAGTTATGATGGGTAACGCCAGGAGTGGCTAGGAAATGTAGCCTATCTAGAGGAGTTCCAAATTACGATCTGTATTTTATTATGACTAGACTTCGGACTTTTAGCTCGCTAAAAATGCTGTTTTAGATACCTAAAATAGGCTCTAAAAATTGTAAAATAGGTTCTAAAAAATCGTAAAATAGTCTCTTATAAAATCGTTAAGTTGCCATTTTTCTGAAATATTTCAATTGCAATGCAGAATATTATAGGCTATTTATTGAATTCACCATTGATCAATATAGGCCTATGATACACAGAATTATATAGGCCTATTACTAGGGCCTGTATTATTACCATAACAGTGAAAACCTAATCCCTGCGCCCAGAAGCTACGCACGCTAGCATATTCAACCCCTTGTATCCCTCAGTGATTCAGAGAACTATGTTTTTTTTTTCTGGATGTGGGAGACGAGAGAAAAACACTACATTTTCTTAGGAATTCCAAGGAATTTTTCTCATGAAGACGAAACATTCCTTACTATTTAACCACGTCACAAATGTGTCATGTACTGCACATTCCGAGCTAAAAATTTAGTACGAACTGAAAATAAATGCTAGAATTTATAACAAAAAATAACTTATTTTGAACTTTGGAGGAAAAAACAGGCAAAAAGGCAATATTAGGCTCTAACGTAAAAATAGGCTGTTTTAGGTCCTATAAAAGTGTCATTTTTAGGCAAGGTCACTTATGAAACATGCATATACAAGTTTTCGTCCATATATCACTTAAGGATTAAAATAGGTTTTTACCTAAAATCCGAAGTCTAATTAAGACTATGAATAAAATTTAATAAACAATAAAATAATTTATTAGTGAGCATATTCTAATTTAATTCATGATATTTAATCAATGTGGCCCTTGTATGTGAATAAAATATGACCGCAACTATTGTTCGCTGAAATATTAAATATATTCTTTATTTCTTTATTTATCTTAGTTTTACCTCTCCCTTTTAGGATTTAAGCGACCCAAGCCGGGAGAGGGATTATCTTTGGATCACATACAAACTTTTTTGACCAGTCGAGAACATGGAGGGCCGCCCCGGATGAGTGATCAGCCCAATGCCGGGGTCACCTCCGAGACAACACGAACACATAGGACGAGACACACCATTCACACACACACTCACTCCAAACAAGGCGAGGATGGGATGAAGATAATAATGACGGCCAGATGATATCCGGGGACCACAAGGGCCTAAAGTTACCCGATATTTGTCTCACAGGTGAGGAAAAACCCCAGAAAAAACTCCACCTAGGTAACTTGTCCCGATCAGAAACGAACCCGGGCCCGCTGCGTGAGAGGAACGAACGCATCCCCTACGCTACAGCGGTGGACTATTAAATATATCTGACACAAAATATGATTAAAACTAAAACTCCGTGGCGCGACATCCCCGAAAGGACAAGGTCTACCACCCGACCGCTGCGTCATCTACCTATAGGCAGATGGCAGGATTGGGGACAAGATATAATTAATTAGCTTAAATCGAGAGAAGAATGTATTAAATGATCTTTCTAATGGAGTAGTCACTGTTTTTAGCATCAGTTAAAACAAAAGAACGTTGAAATGTTAGTAAAAATGAACTAGAATAAAAGCCAGATATTCTTCTTTTTCATTTTATAGGAAAGTATACAGCTTCTTCCATTTCCCTGAGAACAAATGAAAGGGAAAGGATCTGATTTCAAATTCCCTCTCTGAAACATTTTTATTAAAAACGTGATAATGAATCCTCGGCTTCTAATGAATTCCAAAGTGAAGAAGGAGTGGTTATTTTTAAATTAAAGTTTTAAAACAGCTTTCAGCTTCAAGGAGGTAATTTGTTTAAATTCAACACCCTCGCCAATTCTCTCTGTTTGAAATTCACTTTTATATTCTTCTTCTATTTCTGCTATAAACCTTGATCACAATACTTTTTGTTTAACTTCTGTGTGTACTGTTCAATCAGTTTAAAATAACTAAGGGGCGGATTTCTATGACCTAAAAAATAGGATATATGCATGCATTTATGACCTAAAAAACATTAAAAAATGACCAATAAAATTTAAAATATGACTTTACCACTTACACATTATGTATATTTTTTTAAAGTTCCATTACAATTCATTTTATTAAAATATAATGTTAATTGTTTAAAATATTTGTATATTCTCAAAAAGTTTCATTATAATGCAAAATTTACAAAATATGATATGAAACTTCAAAATTTCTTTAATATGCACACAAATATGCCAAAAATATGACCCAAATATGCATATTCATAATACTAAATATGCTACAATATTTGAAAATTTCCTATATATGCAGTTATATGCACAATAAAAGCCGTTCCATTTTCACCAGGATGCTTGGAATCGGGTTTAAATTAGTCGGAAACCTGAAATAATGAAAAGGGGAAAAATATGACATGTCATAGAAATCCGCCCCCTAAAAATAACCTAACAAAGATTCTACATTATAATTTTATAGGGTAAGCAAAATTTTTAAATAGAGTAAAACCTGTTAAAATAATCAACTTTAAAATCTACCTTTTCTGACGAAAGTAGATGTATAATAGAGTTCTTCATTACATACCCAGGGGGGGGGCATACAGCTTTCGGTGAAATTCATGGGTGAGAAATAGGTGAATTTCTTTATTTTTTCCCCTTAGGAATCAATAATTGCTCTACTATCTGGCAATCTGATATACTTTTTATTTTGACTACTTCTACGATTACATACTATTTTCAAAATTAATCAATCTGTTACAGTTACAGGTAATTATCGTTCCAAAATGGCAGCCATGTTTCATGCACTGAAATGCCGTTTCCTTGGTAACTTCCACAAATATCAATATTTTTGAGTGATTATTTTTGTGTGTATTTGTAAATATCATATGAACAACACTATCTACAATCATTCATTTAACATTAATAGTTAATTTTTTAATATATATATATATAATACATTTAATGAAAAATAAAATTAAAACAATAAATTATTTTTGAAAAATACTTATACTATAGACTAGCTTAAATGGCCCGGCGTCGCCCGGGTTTTGTATTTTGTAAGATGAAATTAACTTATGGAGGACTTTCTATGTTGAAACTCTAGGTCCTTATATAATATGTATGTAGAATTCGAAATGAGGAAGAACGACATATGACACTCAGACGATTCCCTCAGAAAACGTGATGAAGAACAATGCCAATATATGTAAAAAAGATAATAAAAAATATTGTAAACTAGATCTAACTATTATGAAAGTTTGGACAATCAATTATTTTACTGATTAGTTCCTCTACTCGTACATCAGATTATATTTGGGTTTTGTATCCTTCGGGGATGGGGTTGGAAACATGGTAACTTTCTTTTCATTTTTACAACCACTTTACTTGAGGAGGATTTTATTCTTCTTTATTCTTTAGAAAACAGCTTAACAACTTTAGATTTAAACAGGGATTGTATAATAAGCGTAATATATAAAATATATAAGCCTATATATAATGTACTTTAATATGTTATGCTAAGAGCTAATAACTTCATTTGAAAACATCTCGTAATATATCCTCTAGTTATAGCTACACATTTCATACACAAAGTTATTAGGTTTTAGGTCTTGCCTCGCAAATCATGCGAGATTTTCTAGGCTAAGGCAACTGTATGCACTACTGCCCGTACTGTGTACTGTATACTTTAATTAAATTCAGAGGAAGTTATGTGTTTCACAAGAGGTTTTTTTTTTTCTGATACGTCTTTCCGAGCTTTGCTCTTATGGCCACACATTACTGTGTGTTTATTTATTTTGAATTATAGGCCTATGACGCTTTTCGTCGATAATATTCAGGAAGAATTGTTCTTCACTTGAAAAGAAATTGCTGTGTCTCTATTTTTAGTAAACTTTAACTAGGAGATGATAAGAACAAAGAAGCGTTTACTGGAATTTTACTCCGACCGTAAAATAAACTGTGAGTTAACATTTACTCCGACTTAACTGGACATTGTAAGAACGGGCCTAAATCAGACGTAGCATTCAACAATAAACCATTGAAAAAATATCCCATAAGCTATTGTCATCAGGTTATGCACTTAGATAAACAATGAGTTCGTTGTCAAGGGCACTGAAACCATTTGGGGAAATGTTTACTGCGCGGTCCAGCATTGGTCTTTAAACATGAGAGAATCTTAGAATACCACAAAAGAAAATAAAGGAACATCGCCCTAGCATTACAGCCGAAATTAAGTGCCTCATTAGGCAAAGGAATGATGCGAGACGAAAATGGCAACGCCATAGAAACCCACATCATAAAGTACTAATGAACCGGCTAAAGTGGGACATCAGCCAGGCCCTTCAGGATCACATATCCAACACATGGGACAGTGTCCTCTCAGAATTGGATACGCGTAATATGAGTGAAGTCTGGAACCTAACCAAACGAGTAATGCATGTCCACACGCCGCTGCCTCCACTAATCCATAACAATGAAACAGCATACACAGGTGAAGAAAAGGCCGCAGTATTTGCAACACGCCTTACAAACACATTCACACCCAATGAATCCCACCATAATAACAATTTTATAAGAGAAACCGAACAAATCGTAACGAACTTCATGAACACGCCAAACACCACAAACATTCGAAATACCAGTGTCGGCGAAGTCGCCTGGCAAATCAAACATCTGAAAAATCGTAAGGCACCAGGCATCGATGGCATCCAAAACCAAGTATTAAAGTACTTACCACTTGTCGCGATCAGATACCTAGTGAACATCATAAACGCCATGTTCAGACTGAAACACTTTCCCCACATATGGAAAGAAGGAAGAGTACTCCTATTTCCCAAACCAAAAAAGGACTTATCGGATCCAGGCAATTACAGGCCAATAACACTACTCGATACAATGAGTAAAATAGCAGAAAAAATACTAAGTAAGCGCCTCAGTCATAATCTCAAAACTCTCAACGTAATCAGAAACGAACAATGTGGCTTCCGTCCAAAACACAGTGCGACGGCCCAGCTCATGCGACACGTTGAAAACATTTCAAGAGGTTTCAACGAAAATCGTTCCACCGCAGCCCTTTATCTCGACATAAAACAGGCCTTCGACAAGGTCTGGCATGATGGCCTGATCAGAAAGATGATCGAACTGAATCTCGACGACGGTATAATCCGACTCGTGTACCACTATCTTAGCAACAGACGTTTCCACGTAACTTGCGAAAACAAACATTCTGACCTAAAAGATATCAGAAGTGGTGTGCCACAAGGAAGCATCCTGGGCCCCAGCCTGTTCAACATCTTTATAAATGATATTCCTCATCGGTCACAATATAATAATAGCAACATACACATATTTGCTGACGACACACTGATCACTGGACAATCAGTCAAAGCAACACATGCAGCAAACCAAATACGCCGAACAATACCTCTATTAGAGGAGTGGCTAACAAAATGGCGCGTAGAAATAAACACTGACAAATGTCAAGCAGTGCTATTCACTAAGAAATGGTCACAACTCAGAATCTTACCTCCTGAATTAATAATAACCGGAAAAGCCATCCCATGGAAAACAGAAGCCAAGTACTTGGGAGTAATATTGGATCAAAAGTTACTATTCAGGAAACATATAGACTCCTTGCGAGCTAAGGCGTATGCCCAATTAAGGAATCTATTCCCATTGTTGAACAACACTTCCAAACTAAACATTCGTACATCCTTAACGATCTATAAAGCATTGGTTAGGAGCATCATAACATATGCTAGCCCAGTGTGGGGCCACGCCAGCAAAACTCATATGAGTAAACTGCAAAAACTACAAAACAGAGTATTATACACTATCACTAAACTTCCGCGAGTCACTCCAATCTGGACCCTCCATAAGGAAACTAACATGGACACCATCCAAGAATATATAGCGACAAGCGCGGCGACATTCTACGAGAGTTGCAACGGGCACGAAAATCCCCAAATCGCGGAGCTGGGCCGTTATGACATAACACACGACAAACACAAGAGGCCGAAGTCACTCCTTCCACAGGAGATGATTGAAGCACTAGGACTCTAACAGAACACACAAGACCTTATATAAGGCGGATAACTGGTAATTCGGACTGGCAATACTCTGAACACGAGCCAAATAGCAGGGGAAAATTTTTAATTTGGTTCCCCGAGTAGAAATTAATAAGCATTTTGTGTGATTTCAGGAAATGGATCTCCAGACTAGAAGTCACCATGCATTAAGCCTACACTAAATAAAATCTGGTCCTATTGCTAAATCACTAAAGTCAAGCTATTCTGCCAAGGTTTTTTGCGGTTTTCCAAGGCCTCGCAACGAATGTTGGAATAGTTCCCTTGCAAAAGACGGGCCGCAACCCGCACAATAACACCCCCCCCCCAAACTTCAAAATTTTTAAATAAAAGGACCCTCTGACCGCGTAAAACAAAATTTTAGAGCAAGAAATTGGATATACAAAATTACAATAGACTGTCTTTTCGGCTACAACAATAGAATGGAACATTCCTAACCACCCCTACTTTACAGCTATGACACCACTTCCAAATCATACTCAAAATCATGGGGCAAATGGGCTTTGCCTAGGTACCCATTGCCTACTACATAGTAGTGGGCATAAAAGAGGAAGGAGCCACGTATCAAAAGTACGTTGCAGATATTCTCAATTCGATTCCGATTCCGAAGAACTTAACGCTGGGCGCCTAAGTACTGGCGCGATACAGTGGGTAGCTTGCAGCAAGGCGGTGTCTATAGAGCTGGGTGGATCCAGTGATGCCGCAATGGTCCGCTGTCGGGTGACACAGCAGGTTCCAGACTCGGCTGTTGGGACACAGCACGGGTCGAAAAAAATATCAAATATACTTAGGCTGTGTCAGACACTGCCGCAGTGTTACCATGAAAACGTCAAACGTAACCTATATTGAAATTAAATTCAATTTTTCTTTTAAATTTGCATCTTACATTTATTGAGGAATGAGATGTGAGTATTACCTATGGCTTTTTCATTATTTTGACACCTCTTCAAAATGCCAGATCTATATTGGTCACTTGGCCGACGAACCTGTAACTCAATCCTTCGCAATATCATCAGCCAAATCGGTCGAGCCGTTCTCAAGTGATGCTCCGTCATACATTTTGGAAATACATTTCTATGAATATAGATATTCCAAAGATGATGATGATGTTCATATTATGATATTTGCAAATAGTTAGAAAAAAATCACTCAAAAATATTGCCATTTGTGGCAATTATCACGGAAACGGCATTTTAGTGCACGAAACGTGGCTGCCATTTTGTGACGATAATTAGCCAAAACTGCAACAGTCAGATTAATTTTGAAAATAGTATGCAATTATAGAAGTAGTCGATAAAAAGTACGTCAGATTACAAGGTTACAGAACAATTCATTGCTGACAAAAAATGAAATTCGCCTATTTCTCACCTATGAATTTCACCGAAAGACGTAGGCCTATGCCCCCCCTTTAAGTCGGTGTTTCTTTATGTTAATTGAACTGACTAAATCGGTCTTGGCTACCGCTTTCCAAAATAAAAGAAACGTTGCAATATTCCCTCATTGTTCTCTCTGATCTCAGTTCTTCTCTCGCTTTAATCAATTTCACACGTGTTATTGTTTAGCCTACTGTAACTAGATTTTGCAACCCCGCGTTTCACTCCACGAGAAGTAGACGATTAACTGTCACAGCCGTCACAGGACATTCTTAGATTTTGATTGGCGGGGTAACTAGCTGATTGGTGCGGTAAAAATAAAGAGTTGTCGGCAAACTTTTCCTCCTAATAAAAGGAAGCCACCTGGGTATGCAAAGAATAACTGGATTATAGTTTTCTGATTTTTTTCTAATGCACTTCACAATGTGTGCACCAAACTACTTGTCCAATGTTTTTGAAAAAGCCTTAGTATTGAACATAAACATATAATTATTATGTATTATTGTTTCTCGGGTTTCCAACCGGGTGAGTTGGTTCCAAGCTTTCGGCAGCTATCTCCACTGTTATCTTCAGGGAGAAGTGAGCTGGATTGGGAAAAACTGTTTCTTATACAGAAAAGAGACTGGACATACTAGAACGGGTGGTAGGCCAATAGTAAAATTAGAAATTGGAATTATTAAATGGAAAGTTCTGATTGGTGTCTAACAACAGTATCAAACTCCATTTTCCTTTTCGACCAATCAGAACTCTCCATTTAATTATTCCAATTTCTAATTTTCCTATTGGCCCACCACCCGTTCAAGTATGTCCAGTCTTTTTCCTATATGAGCATACGTCGTTCTATTTTCAAACTTTTCATTTTACCTACGTAAATTAGTTTTAAACAAAAAAAAATATAAATAACATGAAAAAAACCCGTCAGTACTTTTACGAAGAAAGCACCAAAGAAAGCTGCATAAAAAATTAAGGCTCATATTTTTATATTTGTTGTAGAATATAGATGTCAATTTCCATTTAAAAATTTATTAAATAAATAAATATCTCAGAAACAAATTGAGATATTCAACTGAAATTTGAAACTGTAACTTCTGTTCAGGTTTAGTTAAATGTGTTGGTCCCACGTTATGACATATGTTTCAATTCTGGTGGCGAATACGTTAAAAAATAGCTGAACACTTGCTGTATCTGTTGCAATAAATATTTCTTTTAAATTGTGTTTTGTTTCTGTAAATGGCACCAGAGAAACTAACTTTTTGGACGGCTCTCGTACTTAAATGTGTCAAATTTCACGTTTCTGGCACAAATAGTTCAGAAAATCTGACTCTACAATTTGGTCAACCCTTAATGTTGGCAGGCGGAACACTTAGCGTTCCTTTTATTGCTTTGTCAGAAAACGTAAAATGAAATTGGAACTTGGATCTGGTTTTGGACACGGCCTTGGCGACATCAGTGCAAGGACTAACCTGACAGGGGGCCATGTCCTATCTGCATAACAAAGCAACATCGGGTTTACGAAGTGAAGTCGTCATGGATACTGACAGTTGACAACCTCTAATGTGTAAACGCTGCTATAACAATGCAAGTCGCTATCATTTTTGTTCCGCCCCACAGAGAGCGCTATAAAACGTCAACAATTAGGCTATACACATCTAATGTTATTATATCTAATAAACTCATGGCATCGTTTAAAATAATCCGTGTAGCTGTTTATCTTTTCTGGATTTTATTAAATGTGAATTTTAAAAAAAAAAGTTATAATGCGATATGTAAGAAATTAATCTTAAGAGAATAGAAGAAAATTCAGAAAAAACGAGACTTCGCCTTTTCTATTTCCAAGATTCTGTTATACATTTCAGACACATGTATCGCATACAATTTTTTCTACGAAAGGAAAATCTGAAGGAAAAAATGCGTAAAATGATAGTAGAATACAAACAACTATTCGAGAAAGAGAGCGTCAAGTGTACCAACATTAAAGTTTTACTATTTTGTCTCGCTGCCACTATCTTGGAAAAACAGGGTGCTTAGGAAAATATTTGGGCCTAGAAGAGATGAAAGTGGGGACTGGAGAAAACTGCCTAACGCCATTCAACCCTATTCAGAGCTAACTCTATCCAATCATCCCTCGCAAATCCTACTTCCCTTAAATCTATCCTAATATTGTCCTCCCACCTATGTCTAGGTCTTCCAAGTGGTATTTTTCCTTCGGGTCTCCCAGTCAATACTTTTGAGATATGTCTCTCCTCCTCCATGCGTGCAACATGTCCAGCCCATTTCATCCTCCGTGATTTAATCACCCTTACTATATCCGGTGACGAGTACAGGTTATGAAGCTCGTCGTTATGCAGTTTTCTCCAGTCCCCATTTTCATCTCTCTTAGGCCCAAATATTTTCCAAAGCACCCCTGTATTACTACGAAATACCACACGTATAAAATATTCTCTTTGGCTATAATCTCGAAAAAGGATCTATACAGAATGTTAATGAATAACACCGAAATATTTTACCTGTGTATAGAGGGGACATAGACAAGCAACTTTCATTAGTCCTAGGAGATATTTGCTCTATGGATTCAATTTTTCCTGTTACAGCATAAAATCTCCCAGGGCATGGCCGCCACTGACTTCTAACATTTGTAAAAAAAAAAAATGCAAAACAAAGGAACTTCGTTGTTAACACTATAGTAAGTAGTTATGAATAAAGAAAAGACTAATGCAGTGGCGACCAGTCATGTGATTAGTCTGTAAATTTTGTAGATTATGGAAACACTAAATTATGAAACAGCTGTTGACGAATGATTAAGAGTCAGGTTTTTATCAATGACTAGGAAGGCATGAAGTCGATTTAATGAACATTTTAAACCCTATTTCGCGCAATTATTGATTTATGAACACCAAATTATGACTTTAATGTCCTGTGCCATACACATTTTTTGTCATAGAGCAAAAATCTCCTAATAAAAGTTGCTTGTCTATGTCCCACCTATACACAGGTAAAATATTTCGGTGTTATTCATTAACATCCTGTATATTTTCCAAACTCTATTTCACTTGAAATTTGCATAATTTTCCATATCTGTCTTGGGCATATTGGGCCTAAAATATTCTTTACATCTGTCGTGTTATGATAGAATATTTTTACCCTTGCTCCTCTTTTTACTGAATACAAGACCAGATTCTATTATAATCAGAGTATGAAAAACTTTTCGCATAATAATAATGCTGTTAAAGCATTTTCTTTTATTAATGTATTTTATAAAACTTTCCAAGCTTCACTAGGGGAGGAAAGTTGCGAAACTTTCATTGATTTTGAAGGATTAACAAACTTTGTAAGAAGTTAGAGAGGAAAAATAAGTTTTTGCACCTAAAAATGAGCCCTCAAAGAGTTTTGACGAGTTCTAAGAAACCACACGGCGGAATTTCTTCCGACATGGAAAAGCATTTCTTTGACGTCTGAATTTTATCCGGTGCAGAAGTTAAACAAGAAATAGTTATAAGAAACAACAAGACAGTGTTTGATTTCGGTTGTTATGTCAGTCCACGATGAATGATATATGTTTATGATTATAAAAATCCTGGAATTAGCCAACTAGGCTGCAAATATTATTATTAGGGGACGGATTTCTATGACAAGTCATATTTTTCCCCTTTGCATTATTTCAGGTTTCCGACTGATTTAAACAAAATTCCAAGCATCCTGGTGAAAATGGAACGGCTTTTGTTGTGCGTATGACTGAATATTTAGGAAATGTTCAACTATTGTTTCATATTTAGTATGAATATGCATATTTAGGTCATATTTTTTTTTTTTTCATATGTGTGTGCATATTAAAGAAATTTTGAAGTTTCATATCATATTTTATAAATTTTGCATTATAATGATACTTTTTAAGAATTTACAGATATTTTAAATAATTAACACTATATTTTAATAAAATGAATTGTAATGAAACTTTAAAAAAATATACACAATGTGTAAGGGGTAAAGTCATATTTTAAATTTTATTGGTCTTATTTTAATGTTTTTTAGGTCATAAATGCATGCATATATCCTATTTTTTAGGTCATAGAAATCCGCCCCCTAATTATTATAGACTAGCAGATCCCCGCGGCTTCGCCCATGATAATTAATTGGTAGATTAAAAATTAAGAGCAAAATAATTAAAACATATTTATTAACACTTGCACGCGAAACATTCAAAGGCCTAAACTAAACGACTAATAATTAACGAAACAGCTAAAAATCCGGCTTTGAAGTGAATTCCACGATTAGAAAGCGCAGCATGGGGGGAAAAAACCTCAGATTTGAGTTCCCTGGCCAGAAAACCCCTGCATAGTGAGTTTCATCCAAATATACCAATGTTTGCCCATTTAGGCCTACATTCATTATCCCTCTTCCGTCTAATGTTGAAAATTTCAGATGTCTGCGTGCCTTGACATTATAAACAAATGAATCGTGACCTCACAGAATCGAAGCGATCGCGATGCTTTTATTTCCAAGGTATGGATAAAAAAAAAGGCAAAGCGACCTGCGATTGATTTGACACATAAAATGTATTACAGAAAACTGATGCTTGGATAATATTAAAATATTAATATTAAATATTAAAAATTAAAATTAAAAAACATTAAATGAAATATTAAAATTTACACGAATTGAATTGATTTTATTTTAAATACGGGTTGTTTATTATGCAGTTTGATTTGCTTCTCTCAAGACTTCGAGATTGTTCCATGTTCGATAGTAATCGATACAACAGTAAAATTGTGTACTTTAATGGATTGCATTATGATACTGCTATGTCACATGTAATAAAAATATTGTAGTATGGTCAAACAAAATAAAATTATGTGAAAAAAAAAGGTTGGCAATGTTTATAAATAGAATGTTTTCATTATTTTGCAGTTTAATACATGATTTAAATAACATTCAGCTGTTTTAATTAATAAACGCGAGTTCTGCTTGTTAGCAATACAAAGCCTCCTAGACTAACAGTTGATATGGTAACCGGCAATGAATGCCTTCTTCTGTCTTAACATTAACACTCGGAATTGAACAAAAGAAGCTCGCCGTCTTCTCCTTATGAGGCAGGTTGTCTTGAGTGATTGATACAGTGGTCTCCACGGCAACGGCCTCTTCTCTATTCCGATCATGTACAAACTCATACACATGGCCAGCTTCCTTTCCTTCTTCGTATCATAGCAATCATCACACGAGAATACTAAATCAAGCAAAAGTTTAGGATACGTAGGATTCTTGCAACCATAAATAGCCTATAATAAATAAATCTATTTATACGTTCTATGTAGAGTTTAATTCTTTATTAATTTGCATTAATTAAATAGCTGTAAATGTGTCCATGATTTAAACTATACGAGATAAATTATCGACTAAGTCCTTCCGTGATTATTTTATCCTTAATTGTAGTTGCATTACTTATGGTAGTACAGCTGGACTTACGCACGGCCCGATGCTATGAAATTCGTTGCGTTGCCAAGGTAACTGGTATTGAAACTGTTGTAGTTTTTCGCTTGTAGACCAAAATTAATGCACCTTGATTTCCTATTGTAAGATGCATATTCTACTGTTTTTTTTTTTTAAAGATTTTTATTGTTTGAATGTCTGGTAGCATTGGGCTGATCACTCATCCGGGGAGGCCCTCCATGTCCTTGTCTGGTCAAAAAAAAGTATGAATGTGATCCATAGATAGCCTAATCATTCTCCCGACAGGTCGCAGCCCTGTAAGCAATCTTACTAAGTTTAAACTTATACATAATAGTATAAATTATTTTAAAAAATAATATCAATAATTATTTGCCAACATGTAGGGGTCAATACGGCCAGCACCTTTTCTCAAGATCATGTCATGAACTTTCGCTATTTTTAGGGTAATTCCATTTTGACCTACTATCATTTACTATGAATCCCGGCTCTGTAAAGGCTAGTTTACACGACAAAATTAGGTTTCGTAACTGAGTTTCGCAACTGTTTCTTACTTGAATCCGCAAGCGCTAGATGTACTGGCGACAATGAGTTACGACACTACGCAGTTTCGGCTGATTCCAACTTTTCACGAAACTGTAATAGTAATTATGAGATTATACGCTTATTTAGCTTGTTCGCATTTCGTAAAATGAAGTGGAGAAGTGAGGAAATTATTAATTGTCTGTATTCATACGTGTTTCAAACGTTTATATGGTCTTTTAACAACTTGAACTTCAGAAATAACATGAAATGTGCGGTTGCATTGGAAAGAAAATGTGTGTATTAGTTTAACGAAATCACTTTCATGAAAGTGGTTACGAAACCTAGTGTCATCGTGTAAACTAGCCTTAAGTCTCCACTGGGTTGGTAGGCCTATCTCATATTAAGAACTATTATGTGAGTCAGTTGGATAATTTAATGTTTTACCGGCATGTTGCCTTGGTAGCTCAATTGGTAAGAGCAGCGGCACGGAGAGCCGCAGATCCTGGTTCAAATCCCGGCCCTACCTTTCCATATTGGCCTACACACGGCCAGTGTGAAAGCATTATCACTGAACTATTTAACTATGCCCAAGGAAGCACATTTTCTACCCTTTATGCAGCACAATAAAAATTGGGTTTACGAAGAAAGTGGAGTTATCCACTTCTTGCACCGAGGTCCTCATTTAGCCTACTGTATTAACTTACTACGTGGCGCTACATCCCTGAAGGGACAAGGCCTACCACCGACCACTGCGTCATCTACCATAGGCAGATGGCAGGATTAGGGGCATGTGGTCAGCATGCCGACACCCACGGTCATCAATGGTGGTTTCATGACCGGAGCCGCTACTTCTCTATCAAGTAGCTCATCAATTTGAATCACGAGGGTGAGTGCACCCCGTTCCAAACCTCCCTACCTGAGAAAAATCCGAGGAATTAGCCTACTGTATATATTTTTTAATTTCAAATATTTGAATTTTGTTCTGTTTTCTTTCTCACCCTGTAGAATATTAAAAAGCTTTTTACTCTGTATGCATAATACATTATTTTTTCTATTTCCTTGTAAAGATAGCAAATATCAGCGGCTGACAGGCGGTCGTGGCACAAACACGACCTTCACGGTGCTCAAGGAATGACAGCTAATCAAGGAACCGGAAATAGAAAACTGCTGTTATCTTCCACAGCCCTATGGTAATGATATTCTTGTTTCGTATTGTTCAAACTTTCTAAAAAAAATATGATTTTTAAAAGGAAGATTGTTTTTCTTAGTGAACAGTTCGGGTTTCACATTCATGCAAGTTCACCATCATACACCTTAATGTGTAATTCCACCCAAGGAACAACACCGTATTATTGGTCAGTTAAAAAGAGAGGAAAGGAAATTATTAGCAACAGAAATGGATTATTGGAGAAAAGTTTTCGAAAAATTCTAGGATGGAAGTACAACTCACTATAATAGATGAAATTAAAGAAAAGAAACTCATGTGGTATGGTCATGTGAGAAGGATGGGGGAATTACCAAAGAAGTTACAAATACCGTAGTAATACCGACCACTCTCATAAGCTATTATAAAACCGGTGAACAGCTGTTCTGGTACCGATAATTCGGTCCAAAAGATGGAACTAGTGTCGTTATAAATGTCAAAAAACAGAGCATAAATTCTGAATTTCAACAAAACAATATATACATACACATAACAAAATATAACCATTTTGATATATATATATATATATATATATATATATATATATATATATCAATAAATGAATATATATAATTATATGTATAAATATATATAGGCTATATATATATACAAATATCTCCGCCTCTTTGCCATTCTCTGTCATTCCCCGTCGTTTCTTTAGGTGTAAGAAATGATGGGAATCACTGGGAGCGAAGTCTGGGCTGTAGGGTGGATGTTTAGGTAAACACCTCCTAGCAAACGTTCGGCTGCGAGGTGTTGAAACATCCACCCTACAGCCCGGACCTCGCTCCCAGTGATTTCCATCTTTTCCTACACCACACGAAATGAAAAAGAATTACAGGATAGAGGAAGGTGGTTGTAACACAGTGGTTCAAATCCCTGGCGGCAGAATTCTACAACACAGGTGTTAATAAGTTGGTTCCACGGTATGACAATGTTTCAATTCCGGTGGGGAATATGTTGAAAAATAGCTTGCTGGGTCTGTTGCAATAAATATTTACTTAAAATTGTGTCTTGTTTCTGTAAACGGTCCCAGGGAAACTTGCTTTATGGACGCGCCTCGTAGGCCTACCTCAATAATAGGCCTATACTCAATTTTCGCACAGGTTAGGGTTTTTGGGTAAAATATTTTATTGTTGGTGTATTTATTAAAGATTTAATTGTTAATAGTTGAACATAAATTCTGAACACCGCACCGGCATGATTATAGTCTATAGCCTATTTTATTTCCTGCTAAATAACCTATAGTTTTTCTTAGGATTTGTCAAAAGTATGAAATCTTTCTTCCTCAAATCGAAGTTCACCAGGACATATTTTTTTGTGAATGCATTAATACGTTGAAAGGAAGAAAAAACCTAGACGCCGAGTTCAGACAGGTCTTGTCTATGTCTTGTCTGTAATGAAGGCTACAGGGGAAAATCTGTAGCCTATTTGCAAATGTTAGTATGTATAGTGAAAACTCAGTACCTGAAATCTGAAATGTTCATGTACAGCTGAGTTTATTTATTAACATGCATCTTGTTCATGAAGTCATAATGCTTACATTTTGCCAAGAGAATGAGATATACTCCCTCCGGATCTGATATGAGGACCTCTTAACTACATAGACGAGGCCACACCTTAAAGCATTACTGTAATGTATACATGGCTAGCCAAGGTAAACGTGCGGCTATGCATGCTATATTACTGGTAATTGGCACAATACGGCTTTCTCTCTTGAGGCACTACAATAGATCAATTAATAAAGCGTAATTATGTGATTATCTTATGGACAGCTATCATATAACCGTGGGAAATTCTAAAGACGTATTAAAGGGACATTTTACTACAAGATCAATAATTATCAACTTTCATAATAGCAAATGGGAATATCAGGCAATACATTAGCATGAAAAATTTAAAGACTAATTTAGCCTATAAATTAATTCTAGAGTGATAGCGAAAAAGCGAATAAGTCAAAATACCACAGTTTTAGGAGAGACAAATAACAATTTATTTTCACAGTATAAGATACTGTGTAAAAATATTTGGTGGACTGAACTACAGTAAATAGTGTAACAATCCTGTGGACTTTTTTTTTTTTTTGTCATTCCTGGAACTTTGGAATTTTGACTTATTCGCTTTTTCCCTAACACTCTAGAATTTAAATACGACTTATTTGTAGAGTTCGTGGTTTAAGTGTGTGTTTTCGAAGATAAGATACGATACGTATTATACGTATTATAGAAGCTACTTTGAGTGTTTTTAAGAAAAGCGTGCATAAGTGGCTAATTGACAGCCCTTTTTATGACTTAAGGGAATATTCTGACAGGGTTGTAAACATATGCGTATTTTAAGCTTTGCATTTATATATTTTGAACTTTATCTTTTTATGAATTATATGATGGAACATGTTTTAATAATATCATGTAACTTGACACTGTCCATAGCAACATATTGTTGGTCATGACAATAAAGAATCAATCAATCAATCATTGGTTATTTATGTGAACTACCTAGCAGCCGTTATCACCATCATCCCACCCTCGTCTTGATCAGGGTGAGTGTGTGTATTTTGAATGGTGTGTCTCGTCCTATGTGTTCGTGTTGTCTCGGAGGTGGCCCCGGCATTGAGCTGATCACTCATCCGGAGAGACCCTCCATGTCCTTGTCTGGTCAAAAAAATATGTATGTGATCCGAAGATAATCCCTCTCCCGACAGGTCGCTGGCCTATAAGGCCCGGGCGGCATGGGTCGCTTAAATGTCAATAAAAAGGGAGAGGTAAAACTAAGGTAAAGATTGAATGATATTTATGTAAACTACGGAGGAAAAATTCCCATCAGCTACAATTTCTTTTAATTTTTATGTTATAAAAAAATACCAAATTGGCCTAATGAAAAAATGTAACCTGGGAAAATATATTTAGTTTTATATTATGTATTCTGCATGTAGACCTACAGGGGAAAATGCATCAAGATTGGTGAATACTTCCTTTAAAAAAAAAAAAAAAAAAAAAAAAAAAAAAAAAGCCATTGAGAATCGTACTATAGGCCCTACTGATAGTGAAATCAGGTAGTTTCCTTAGAAACGCGAAGCCCGAGATCTCGTCACTGCTTTCGAGAATCCAAAGAACTTCATATTGAAGACTAGAGCTCTTACCGGTATTAAATTATTTTCTTTGAAACCTCAAAATTGAGTTCTTTTTCTTTTTGTTGGATTACCTAGCCGAGTCCATATTAAGTGTTGAGTTTTCCTTGGGTAATCTAATTTCGCTTTTAAACTCATGTTTCTTGTCATAACCTTCGATCTCGAAATATTTATCAGGACAAAAATAATTCGTTAATTCCAAATTAGGCTAAATTCTACTAAAACTATCAGCGTCTGTAGACAGCCTAGTTTATTTTGAATTAGGCTACTTAAAAACATAATTTCTACTGAACACATAAAAAACTGAATAATACCCAATCTTACTTGTGTAACCGTTTAAAGATAGGCCTACATTTTTTAATTTAGGCCTACTTCATAGAAAATCACTTCATAGTAGGCCTCCAAAACTTTACGGATGCAAAATTCAGCGAAAACATTTTAAAATTACGAAGACACACACAATATCTTTGGAATCTTAACAGCAGGCCGTGATTTCGAACACTGCATTATCTTAACGCTTCTTTCTTTCCTCAGCCCCCTGTTCTCCTCCCCTTTTTTTCCCCCTCTAAAATTCTTTTCGGTTCTTTTGTTTCCCTTGACAGCTTGTTTGTTTTATCCCCTCTCCATTTCCTTTGTCTATTTTCTTGTTCTTTTGTCTTCAATTGTCTTATTTCTTAAGTAAGGAACTTAACGTGCAGGTCTCTATTGTCTTTCCTGATTCATATATACAATATAATGGGCTCTTATTTCAAGGGACGAAATGTATTTCATTAGAAAGATTTTAGTTTTGGTTTTTCAACGTTTTACGGGTTCACTTACGTTTATATTGTGTGCGTGGGTGTGTCTGTAATCCGTCTTAAGACATACATTATTTAACCCTTAAATTCATTAAAAAAATTATGGGATACAGAAGTTTCGCCTAAGTTTTTAATAAAATAATAGAAAGAAAATTGGAAGAATAATTGAAATTGCATTTAAAATTACAGTATAATGTATAAGAATAAACTATGAGCCTGTTTTCTTGTGTGAACTGTTTTCTTTGCAGTCCGTCACGGGTTTGTATATAATGAGAAACTGTATCACGTGCATATAAAGATTTAAAATTCAGTTTAGAAACATCTTTCTTTAGGATACTTTTCATATATTCCTAAGTATGTTCATTCTATCTCCAAAATTGACGTGACATCTTAAATACCTTTTTAAGGAAGGGCTTGGCTCTTAAGGCCAAACTCTTTCATAATTTTTCAATCTATCCATTTTAAAATTACCGCTAGTGCTGCAATCAAGCGTACAATTACCCAATGAAAAGTTTTGGCCCTGAATATAATTATTTTTTTTAACAGTCTTCCTCTACATCAGAGGCTGCCAATTGACAAAGAATAGCATAACAGCATGGAATATTACAATTACAATTTACAATTACAATTTATTGTTTCAAATTACACGAAAAATATACATAAAAAGTTGATACACCACCCGAAGAAGCAGAGCTTGTGTTCGGGGGTGGTTCAGTTCTATATATGAGAAAATCTTATACTAAATAATTACTTAAAACAATATAAAATTTGGAGAAGTATGACAGAATATTATGTATAAATGTATTTACAATACAAAGGTACGAGGTAATACAATATTAATACATAACAATTTATTTGTTCAAATTTTAGTAAAAAACAAAAAAATTGAGTTCTATCCAAATTTTAAATTTTAATATGAAAAATGTTATAACAGCAATAGTAGAAAACAGAAGTAATAATTATATAAATTTTCAAATTTTAGACCTAAATTGTTTGTTGTTTAAGCTATTTAGATCAGGATGGTTGGTAATAAATGAATTGAATAGTCTTGGGCCAAAACTTGAACAGTGCTTAGCTCCAGCAGTTGTAACATTTTTGGTACAAGTAATAAATTAAATTGATTCCTTCGCGTGTTATATACGTGAGATTCTGACTTGTAATTGTCACGATGTTTATGAAAATAATTCAGTATGACATACTTGTAAATTTGGTCTATGGTGAAAACGTTAAATTCAGAAAATAATAATTTGGAAGAATAAACAGGAGGCTTAGATAAACAAATCTTTATGATGCGTTTTTGAAGACAAAGCAAAGGGCTGAGGATCGTTTTTGCAACTCCTCCCCACCCAATTATGCCATATTGAATAATAGAATGAATTAGGGCTAAATAAATCGTACGTAAAACATGAGCTGGTAAACATGAACGGAGAATAACGAATTTATAAATGACTTTACGTAGCCTATTGCATAAATATTCAATATTTATATTCATATTCATAAATATAAATGTGTTATTGAGTTATCTCTAATGAAGAAGAAGAAATAAGAAATCTACTGTTTTGAATGCAGATGGTATCTAGCTATTCTTATAGAAAACTTTAAAGCCTGTAAGACAATTTATTTAAAGATCGATGTTGGGACTCCCAGATCTTGAAGTAGTGTGACACACTTCTGAGGGATAGTGCCTCTTGCACCCACATAATATATTATGCATATTCATGAAGGAAATTTAAACAAATGTGAGTACTCATTTGTTTCAACCTGATGCAAAGTGTTATTGTTGAAGCACGACTTGAGTTTCTATAGTCGGTATAGTGGGTAACTTACAACTACCCTTCAGGAAAAATGTACGAAAAACTGTTTCGAATAAAAGTTTTAGATTTTAGTACAAGCAGCTCATGTACAACATTTAAACCGTTTTAGAGAAAATAGCGACAAATGAAATTTTCTTTAGCCTACGTAAAGCGGCCTTAAAAGTAAGAGAAAGTCGACGTCAAACGTCGTGTCACATCCCCAGAACTGAAATACAAAAGTTGGTTTTCAAACGATTTTTCATTCTGGAGTTAGGCTGTTCACAAATATGAAAATAGTATTTTTGGATTCGCCGATTCCCTCAAAACGAGCGTTTATGTTTAAAACCAGACATGGGATTTCAGAGTCGAACCTATAGTACCTATGGTAGAGGCCTAAATGTGTCAAAGTTTGAGTAACACCCTGTAGATCGCTGAGGTGTTGAATAAGAAAGTGCTGTACTGCAACCAGGCCCCCTGATAATGTTTACACTCCGCTGACCGACATTTTCTCTGGAATGCACCACAAAACAAAAGAATGCAGTACTGCGTGCTCAAAGCAAATTATATCGTTCTATTGACGTTTTTTACATTTTCTGTAACAAGCAAACGGAAAGTAAAATCCGATGGAAAACACTCACACGACTTTCTCTACTCTAATTCTGGATCTTGCGATTTTGTCGACACTTTGCTGTGTAGTAGGCTAATATATTCAACGGCATATACTTAATTCGTAGGTTATTTTCAACTAGCATGTGCCCGCGGCTTCGCCCGCGATAATTATTTCAAACATTAAAAATTAAGAGCATAATAGTAAAATCATAATATTTATTAACTCCTAAATCACGTGGACTACATACCACGATTAGATAGCATCGTCTGGTAAAAGCGACCTCAGATTCGAGTTCCTTGGTCCAGAAAACCCCTGTATAGTGAGTTTCGTCCAAATAAAACATTGTGTGACCATATTAGGGCTTACAACATTCAAGCGATCGCGAAAGTTTTATTTCAAGGTATACAAAAATAGACAAAGCCAAATGTAATTGTCAAACTTCCATTTAATTTAATTCCAAACCCATCTGAAACCCACTGGCAATAACATGTTTTAATGTCAAATGTGATTCGGATTCGATAATTCTGTGTAAGAAGGGATTAAGTATTTTCAAAAACATTTGATTTTTGGCAGTTAAAATCAGAATTTTTCAAAATCCTTTCTTAGTGAGCACCTACATTATGAAACGAAGGTACTGTCAAAATTCCAAGTCTCTACCTGTTATAGTTTAGGCTCTACGTTGATTCCTGTCAGTCAGGACAAAGCCTTTTATATATATATATATATATATATATATATATATATATATATATAGAAGAGATTCGTAGGTTATTTCCAATTTATTAGCAACCATCCTGAATTTAACCTGTATGAATTACACCTATTTCTCAGTACCCAAACTTATACGAGTATATCCCCCCTTAAGTCTAAAATTACACAAGGCGCGTCCAGAAAGTAAGTTTCCACAGGGACCGTTTACAGAAACAAAACACAACTTCATGGAAACATCTATTGCAACATATAGCCTACAGCAAGTGTTCAGCAATTTTTAACAAATTCGCCCCCGAAATTGAGATATTTGTTATAGGCTACCGTGTGACCAACTTTTGAATACCTGTGTCATGGAAGTCTGCCGCTTGCGATTTGAGCCACAATGTGACAACCATTTCCTCTTCCCTGTCATATCTTAGGGTGAAGGAAAAGATGGTTATCACTGGGAGCAAAGTCCGGGCTGTAGGGTGGATGTTTAAACTCTTCCCAGCCGAACTTCTACGGGAGACTTGCTGGTGTTTAAAAGTCCACTCTACAGCCCGAATCTCGCTCCCAATGATTTTAATAATTTTCCTATAACTCAAGAAATGACAGAAAATTAAAGAGGCAGAGATGGTTGTCTCACAGTGGTTCAAATCCCAGGCGGCAGACTTCTACGATACAAGCATTAAAAAGTTGGTCACACGGTATGGCAAATGTCTCAATTCCGGTGGCGAATATGTTGAAAAATAGCTGAACACTTGCTGTATCTGGTGTAATAAATATTTCCATGAAATTGTGTTTTGTTTCTGTAAACGGCCCCAGGGAAACTTACTTTCTGGGCGCGCCTCGTAAAATATTTTTTCTTCCCTCGTTGTTTCCGTAATTTGCTACTATTAGGTTATGACAACTTTTATGTACAATCTATCTACTCTTATAAAATTCAACGGCCCTAAATAGCGTGCTTGCTCGCTCGCCCGCTTCGTGAGACATCGGGTATACTCGGCGATGTTCATCTCTCGCAGTCTAAACTTTCATGACGACTACAAAATTAGTAAAACCGTTTCTTTATTATATAAGGCCTGAGTGAAATGAACACAATGAACAAATATTCTAATTTTATTTTTACTTACAATTATCATAGCTCTGAACCACACATTTTTAATACACTGCCAGTGTAAATTTCTTTAAAATCCCTGAATCAATTAATAATGGCGGGTGAAGCCGCGGGCATCAGGTTTAATATATTGATAGTTTAATCCTCGAAGTATCGCGGACAGTAAAAATCCAAATCAATCACTCCTTCTCTTGAAAAATTATATAATTTCTGAAAATTACACTGAATTTATCAAATAAAATTCACATCACATTCATCTGTCAACAAACAGTTGAGAAACGATACGTATTATCCACCGCCGTCTCGAGAATTACGCACGAGAATTATACAGTTTAGAAGGCAGTGGTTCACAGTTATCTTTGAAAGTGCATAATAGAATCTGAGATAGTTTTCCCAGGGGGCGCTTTCTAATCGTGGAATGTACTCTAAAGCAGGAATTTTAGCTGTTTCATTAATTATTAATGGTTTAGTTTAAGAATGATTCGCGTGCAAGTGTTAATACATATAATGCTTTAATAATTATTATACTATTCATTTTTAATTTTTCAATTAATTATCGTGGGCGAAGCCGCGGGCACCTCCTAGTATTTTAACACATGGATATAATTTATTACTTTCAGTTTCTTCCCGTTGTAATTTAGCCCTATCATTAGCTCGCACATATTAATATTATATATATTTCAGTACTAAATTTCAGGCATGAGCTCAGCTGGGTACTAATTCTATACAGGCCCAACTGTATGCACGGAGTAATAAATCTGAAACAAGCTACCATTTCATTTTTAAACGTGACTCTACTTCCGACAGAACGCAGTTCAGAATTCAGATGTTTTCTCAAATGAGTGACTCCATTGTAGTTACAAAAATATGCAGTGACCGTCCTAAACACAGAGCGAGGTTTACATCCGGGCACATGAACCACTCCTTTGTGTGTTCCATTTGAGTGTCCACATCACGCGGCAGAAGAAACCAAGACTTCAGTTGCTATTAGGAACGATTTTCAGCTTTTTCCTCCAATAATTCAAGGAGGCTTAGTTTAGGTAAATGCTTTCCAAAGCCTCCACTGTTGTTATGAGATTATCAAACTTCTTGGAATGAGGTTAACTATACAAGAATGTGACTTTACTCTTCAATAAATCTACGTTTAAAAGTAAATAATTTTGCCTACGACGGTTTAAAACAGCTAATTTGTAACCCTTAAATGCACGAGACTCAATTTCTCATGCAAATTATAAATCTGTGCCGGACTGCAAAGAAAACAAGCCGATGTCCCACGATCCAATTTGTTGGTTGAAAATTTTGTATCAAGTAGCATTTCTATACAATTATTTCTGACTGTGCACACGAGAGTGCGTTTTGGTCCAATATCCAGCGCCAGCTGTTCTCCCGAAACGAAAATCGATGTCTACTACAATCGACATGGCGGTCGATATGTACGCACGACCATCTGTGTAGATGGTCTTGACACAAGTAAAATTTTTTACGGAATTTTTATCATAATTTCCAGAGCACCTCAGCTTTTATGCCGGTTGTAATAATAATTGTTGTTAATATTGTTAAATTCAAAGTCTTGGCATCCGTTAATCTTCTTGACTTTAATGTTATAATATTTTATCTTTTTGGTTATGTTCGCTGGTCGAGCGAGCGCTGGCAACGGAGAGAATCAGCTGTACGGAGGAAGAAGCCATGTTTCTACGTCATGCACGTCACGCGGGGATAGAATGACGCTCATTGGTTGATTTCATACTTTTGGATGGAAAAATAGAAACGTTTCTATTCCGTTGCATGCAAAATAATTGTATGAAAAATATAGGATGAAATTGTGTGCAATGACAGTCGGCCATGTCACACGATCCAATCTGACGGTTTGCAGACATTTGGACCAAAAATTGGATCGTGGGACATCGGCTTAACACAATGATTAGGATCATGGTTTTATTTCTATGTAGTACCAAATTCCGTAAAATTTTACATTCATTTTTAATTTTCTTTGGAGTTAATTTCCGTATTTTATTTCAAATTTTAAGTAATTTAATCCTATGCAATACACTATGCATTTAAAAATCAAAATCCTACAGAAGAGATAACTTTATCAAGATATTAGTTAATGAAACGCTTAAAACTGGCTGAATAGACCCGTGAAAGGATTGGGAGATTCCCGTCTTTTAAACCAACGAATTAAATCTATCTTTACCTTTTCAGAGTAGTGCTACTTAGTAAAAATAGAAACAAAATAGTAAAAAATTCAAAAGAAACGCAAAAGGGAAAAGGAACAAAAAGTGAGGAAAAGAATAAAAATTTGTCTAGAAAAGATAGTAAATAATGCAGAAAAAACAGAAGCAAAAGAAAAGGGAAGGAGTTGAAACAGATTAGAAATGACAAGAAGGAACGAGAAAAAACAAAATTAATACACGTAAATAAAATTCTTAATAAAGACTTAGGCCTATGTAATGTCATTTCGGCCTATTACAAAAGTACAATTGGAAAAGAAATTTAAAGAAGTATGTCACAAGAAATTAAACGCGAAAACATAAGAAATGAAAACTAGGAAGAGGAGTGAAATAAAACTTTAAAAAAATACCTTAGAGAAAAGAAAGAATGTTAGAATGAAACATAATGAAAGGAAACAAATAAGTAAAGTACATTAAGAAATAGCCTATTGAAGAATAAGAAAAGTAAGCGTGGAAAAGAACCACAGAAGAAAAAGAAATAACGAAGAGGAAGAGAGAACAAAACAAATAAAGAAGAAGTCAATAAATAATAATAAAAAAATAAATAAATAAACAAATAAAAGACAGAACATGAGAAAAAGAGGGAAAAAAGAAAATAAAAAAAAGAGGAAAATAGAGAGAGAGAAAAAGAAACTAAATAAATAACTAGAAAGACGAGAAAAAAAGGATGGAAGCTAGAAAGAGAAAAATGAAGAGATAAAGAAAGTAAAAGAAAGGAACTGATAAAAAGAAAGGAAATGAGAATACACTTTCATAGGAAATAAATAAATAAATAATAGCAATTTCCATTTACTGTATTGACTACACAGATCAAGAGCCATTTTGGTGCCTTAAGAGTTTTTACTTTCTCGCATATACGTAGTATAGAGAAAGTATTGTGATCGTGACAAAAAATCGAAGTCGAGATAACACCGGGAGAGCATGTTTCATGAAGCCTAGAAACCGAAAAAAGTATTTTTGGAATGACGTCTGTCCGTCTGTCTGTCCGTCTGTCCGTCTGTGGACAAGCACAGCGGGTAAACGGTTCATTGTATTTACTTCATTTTTTGAATTAAGCACTTTTTCGAAATTTTGTCGAACCGCCCAGAAATTTAGTTTTATAACTGAAATATTAAGGGGACTTGTCATGAAAACTTTTTAAAAAAAATTGATTTGTGAAAAAATGGCTCTAACGATTTTAATAAAAATTTAAAATTGGAAACTCTTATCTATGACTAATAAAATGGCTATATCCGTATTTCTGCAAAAATGACTTAAGGGGTACTTTACTCATATCCATTTTCAATTTTTCTAGATTATATCCATTACAGTAGGCGATACATGAAAACCTACCACAGTAAAGTTGTGGAGAAATTTAAAATGAACATTTTTTGTTTAACACATTTCTTTGTACATGTAGTAGATATCAAGATAAAAACGAAATAAGGACAGCTTAAATGCGAATTTCAGAACATAAATGTCAATTTAAATATGAATGACATTATGTTGCCCCTAGTAACAAGAAAACTATAGGCCTAATGTACTTATTGTTGTGAAATGCAATCAGTTTAGCTCAGTCGAAATGAACACACCAAAACCAATTACAGCGAGGTGGTATAGGCAAACAGGGAAGTGGTCCTGAGTTCAAATCAAACCTCGTGGCCGCCCAAATTGACTTGGGTTTTTCAGGGTTTCCTCGTTCGCAAAGGCGAACGCCGAGTTTGTAGGACTTGCTTATTTTCTATAACTCATCGCCGCTATGTCACTGGATATTATAATCGTTTAAACTGAATACCGCATAAAAAGACATCACTAAACAATAGAAACATGACGCGAATTAGTTGTTAATATAGACCAGCGTTTCTCAACCTATGGTCCGCAGACATAATTAATTTAAAACTATCATAAAGCAAGTGGGAAGTAAAGAAGTAGAAATTTTTCACATAAAATGGACACTAGATGTCAAAGTTTTTAAAATTTTCGAAAATACATGTCATATTGCAAGTTTTCTTACTTTTGCAGTTAAGGACCACAGTTTTAAACCCCTGATGCACTGCACAGTCTAAAAAATAAGACTTCGTCGGAATTTTGTTATTAGAGGCGCCATGCAATTTTCAACAACCTATCTTTGTGAGAAGGGATTTTCATCGCTCGTTTAACTGAAAACATAATACAGAAACCGACTTAATGTATCTGCTGATCTTCGACTAAATTTGACTAATAATGAGCCAAATATCCAGGAACTCTGCAAGAGGTGACAAGCTCAACCGTCTCATTAAAATTGAGTAATAACATAATTCCTAATTATATTATCAAATTGGTAATACATATTAAAGTCTGTTCCAAATATAATTTTACTGTCAATAGTTTCATTCCAATTCAATAAGTGTGTTTCCGTCGGATTAAAAAAAAAATGTATTTCGTTATAACGACCTATATTTTAATACCCCAAATATTAAGAATATAGGCCTACATATAGCCTACTTTTAACACTGTTATGTAAAATTAGGGGTCCGTAAAGTTTTTTAAACATTTTAGAGGTCCTCGGGTTCAAAAAGGTTAAGAAACGCTGGTATAGACTAATGGTTCACGCAAACATACTAAACACGTGATATGACCTACATGCAGTTAAAGCGTGCAATATAACCTAAGTAGTAGTAGTAGTAGTAGTAGTAGTGGCGAAATTCAAAGATAAGTCGCCCCTTAAGCTCCCCCATTCGATATTCACATTTGCACGGACTGTGTAATGTATTTTGTTTCTGAGCGAAGCAGAGTGACCAACTGCCCTTGTATATTGTCGCAAGTGTCTTGTATCCACCTCAACATATAGCTAAATAATGCATAACACTAACCACATAGTTAAGTGCTCGAAGCGGAGGCGGCAGCCGTAGCGAAGCGCCCTTGCATTTTCGAATAATGTACGATACACTCTTTGTAGGTTTCGAAAATGTGGCATATTATATCTCCCGCAAGGTTTGACAGCCAGCCACCTCTCGTCTAGCGGTAAGACGTCACACCTCCAACGTCCAATCACGAGTTTCTTCATAATACTAAAATTTAATTGTCTTTTTAATTTAATTTTTTCTGTGCTAGCCTTTAACACGTATATGTGAGAAAGTTTGTGCAACGTACTTTTGCACCATTTATTTAGATATGGTATTAGCCTACCATTATGCATATCATCCCATTTTACATTTGATATAAATAAAAAAAAACAGTGCCTATTTGTATCTTCTAAATCATGGGATGAAAAAAAGCAACACACTAACATTACATTAACAATATAACCTGCAATCTTTCAGAAAATTGATATTATCACATATTGTACGGTCGTTTATGACTTATGACCTGTCAATTTGAGGGCCAAAAAATAATCCAGCTTTTAGTTTTTCTGTACTTCGTACAGTTTTCGACCTAGGTGTCCCAAGTATGGTCAAGAACCTTCACTAGCTATACTGTATTATCAAGCAAGATTTTGTTTCGCTAGACTAAGAGTTCACGATTAAAATCTATACAAAAGTAGAGCTGGTAGAGAAAACCTGTTTACATAGGCCTATTTGGAAAAATCCGGTAAAACATCTGAGACACCAAACAAAAAGTTCTTTTTTTGTTGGGCTGTGTTATAGGTTTCATAGAGAATAACAAACAGTCTATAGCACTATGTGGTCATTAAAAGTCTGCCGAACACTCAGAACGTTCAAGACGAAGTCAGTCGACCACTTGACTACCAACCATTAACGTTTATATTATACTAGCATGTGCCCGCGGCTTCGCCTGCGATAATTATTTCAAAAATTAAAAATTAAGAGCATAATAGTTAAATCATTATATTTATTAACACCTAAATCGCGTGGACTACATACCACGATTAGATAGCATCGTCTGGTAAAAGCGACCTCAGATTCGAGTTTATTGGCCCAGAAAACCTCTGTATAGTGAGATTCGTCCAAATAAAACAACGTTTGACCATATTTAGGGCTTACAACATTCAAGCGATCGCGAAAGTTTTATTTTCAAGGTGTGACAAAAATAGACAAAGCCAACTGTAATTGATTTGACATTGAAATGTATAACTGAAAACTTATGTTTTGAAAACGCAAAAAATGCATGTTTTTTCCCGTTTTTCACTCATAACTCACGAACGAAAACTGAAATTAAAATTCCGTCTTCGAGGTGCATTTTCCGACCCTTCAGCCCACATATGTTTAAAATTTCAGATCTCTGCGTTCAGTAGATTTCGCTGGACATCGAGGACAATTCCTTTTATTAATATAGATAATATGAATTATAATGATACCTTCTCTAATTTGTCAAACATCAATTTCATTTAATCCAAACCCACCTATACCATTGGCAACAATATGTTCTGTGAATTTGTTTCGATAATTCTATGTAAAAAGGGCTTAAGTATTTTAAAAAACATTTAATTTTTGGCATTTAGAATCAGAATTTTTCAAAATCCTTTCTTAGTGAGCACCTACATTATGAAACGAAGGTACTATCAAAATTCCAAGTCTCTACCTGTTATAGTTTAGGCTGTACGTTGATTCCTGTCAGTCAGGACAAAGCCTTTTATATATATAGAGATACTACTTTCATGTTAAAATTGTTGCTTTTGTATTAGTTTCATTTATTTTTATTTTACTTTTCTTATTTTTCTACCTATTATCTATTTTTTTCACTAATTTGTTCTACTTACAATGTTGAATTTCCATTATTAGGATATAGTTTGATATAGTCTTGATTATAGTTTTTACCAACATAATCTACATCTATATAATATAATCATGTTTCTATTATTATTATTATTATTATTATTATTATTATTATTATTATTATTATTTTTTTTTTTTTTCTTTATTCGTAATTAGATTAGTTGGTAAGGTTTGAATGTATCCACCTCTGGTTAGTGGAAGAGAAGGCCTTAAGGCCTTAACTACACCAGAGGGAAATATAAATAAATAAAAATGGATTCAATTTGCTGATGGATCTCTCAACACATTCCATCGATTGTAGAAGATATTTACTTATTTTAATTTTGATAAAGACAATTACAAATACGTCATAACAAACCCGGGCCATTAACAAATACATAATTTACTTTCATGACAGCTGATACAAGCTCTTAATAACCGCAATAATTAATTTTACAGAAACAAAAACAAAAAAAAAAGTTAATTAAAAACGCAATCAATCGCCTTCGCAATCACAAAACACGGTAGCAATGGCTCAGCCCACACAGACATTCCAACAAGGCTCACTACAAAGTGTAACATACATACCATAATGAACCTTATTGACATTCAACTGGATTTGCATAGATAGGACTGGATAACAACAGATTCCTGTGTGGTTTTTCAATTTTTTTCCCACGCACAGCAGCATTCAACTGTTCGTCCTTCTAACTTGCATACATAGAGAAACAGTTGAAACCTCAAACCTAGACATTTACATGTATGCATGGCCGTCCTTGTTTTCTCAGTTAACTATTCTTTCTGATTTGTACAGAAGAACAGAAATGGAAAAACTAAAATCACGGACATGAAACCCTAGCAAATTGATAATGTGATTTACTTTCAGAGTTTAAATTTACTTTAATATAAGCAACCATGAACTGATACCATCAGTGCGCTCTAGATTAGAATCAATGAGAAAAAATGTATGGGAAAACTTGGTAACCGTTAATGATAATCGAAAGAAGAAGATAAAAATTGCCATATTTTAAATAAAGAATTACTCTATTAGTCTTATATCTCTGCTCTTATAAGCTTATTTTTGGAGATGAAAAATTCATACCTCAGTAACAGTGAAAAGGTTGAAATGTCAAATAAATTTAAATATCGTGTTTATAAGGTATATTATACATAGGCCTACAATGAATATTTTCATTCCAGTTATGTGCCAGTATGGTACTTTATGAGATTGTGTGGTGGACGAAAAAATGTCTGTCCGTCTGTCTGTCCGTCTGTCCGTGTGTCTGTACGCACCATAACTCAAATACGCTTTTTAGGATTTTCATGAAACTTGGAAAACACATTTATAATGTCCATGGGAAGAACCCTATTGATATTGAACCAAATCGGTTCACCGGTACCGGAATAATGCCCAATTTAGTGTTTTTATGTTAATATATAAGAAGTCGCGATAACTCAAATGTGCTTTTTTGGATTTTCCTGAAATTTTGTATACCCATTTATAATGTACGTGGAAAGACGTCTACTGATATTGGACCAAATCGGTAGACCGGTACCGGAGTAAAACCCAATTTAGTGTATATTTTAAAGACGCGGTAACTCAAATACGCTTTACCGGATTTTTATGGAACTTGGTATACACATTTATAATGTCCGTGGGAAGACGTCTATTCATAATGGATAAAATCGGTTGACCTGTTTCGGAGTAATGCCTATTTTATGGTAATATACGTATTCGAAAGAATTTATAAAAAAAATGAAAATCAGTTATCTTGACAACATAACCTATTGTTTTACTGTGATCTTATAAGGCCTTGGAAATTAAAATACAGGTAGCTATGACAAAAAACATAATGATTTACATGCGCTTATCCAACTAGACCGTTAAAATGACCCAGGTGGCCGAGATGGTAGACCTTTCTTCTTCCGTAAGCCCTGCTTAATGAATAAATCTGGAGCTTAACTTGGAAATCAATTAAAAAATATATATATATATATATATTCTGCATATCATAATTGCAGTCTTAACTGATTAAACAAAAACATACTGGCACTTTGTTACATCAGTTTACCTGATTTTATTAACGAAAAGTTCCTCCCAAACCCATGTATTATTATTTTTTAAGGCGCCGTTTTCACAGAGACTTGCTGGGCGGTCTTTAAAAATCCACTCTATACCCCGAATCTCGTTCCCAGTGATTTTCATCTTTTCCTACACCGCAAGAAATGACATAGAATGAAAGAGCCAGAGATGGTTGTTACACAGTGGTTCAAATCCCAGATGGAAGACTTCTACGACACAGGTATTCATACGTTGGTTCCACGGTAAGGCAAATGTCTCAATTCCAGTGGCGAATAAGTTATGTTGGAAAATAGCTGAACACTTGCTATATTTGTTGCAATAAATATTTCCATGTAATTGTGTTTTGTTTCCCAAGGAAACTTACTTTCTGAACGTGCCTCGTATTACTGTTTATAAAGCACGTTAAAACTATCCCAATACAAATGTGCCCCAACAGTTTGGAGGATGCACGCGTAGGCCTTTTAAATCACATAACTTTTAAGCAATAGGCCTACAACTAATTTTAATATATTTATATTGGTAGTTTATATTAGTACTAGCTTAAAAGGCCCGGCGTCGCCCGGGTTTTTTTATTTTGTAATTGGAAATTATCTTATGAAGGACTTTCGATTTTAAATTTAAGGTCATTATATAGGTATTTATAATTTTAAATAGGAAGAACGACTTATCACACTCAAACTATTCCCACAGAAAACGCTTGATATAGTTTGTTATGGCTCATAGAGGATCTAGAATTTTGCATCCCATCGCTTGTACAGTGCACAGCAAGCCTGGTAGAGGTTTAAATAAGAAGAAACAGAAATTCCTGTAACATAAAATTGTAATATCGAGGCGGGAAATTTTATTTCTCACTCTCATGTTACCATAAAACCGTTTTGGGGATGAAATTAAACAGAAATGCAATATCACTTTCATACATCTCTTTCCAAAACCCTGCGATATACCTAATATTATACATATTACCATACCTCGTATTGTTATCTCTATGTCCAGGGTAGAGAAAGTTATGTGACTGCATTATTTTCATGGAATTCATTTGTTAATATTTATTTATAACATGAATTATATTTATATATTTTCTAAATTGTCAAAGTCACGTTTCATTTTTTTCCAAACCCATCTGAGACCAGTGGCAACAATACACGGTTGTGATTTGGATTTGATAATTCTGTGTAAAAATGGAATAAGTATTCTCAAAAACATTTAATTTTTTGGCATTTAAAATAAAAATTTTCAAAATCCTTTCTTAGTGAGCACCTACATTATGAAACGAAGGTACTGTCAAAATTCCAAGTCTCTACCTATTATAGTTTAGGCTCTGCGTTGATTCTCTGTCATTAAGTCAGTCAGTCAGTCAATCATTCATTCAGTCAGTCAGGACAAAGCCTCTTATATATAGAGAGATTTTAATCTTTTCCTCTTACTGACGTATAAATACCAAAGTGCATAAAAGCAGAAATTTTTATCTTATGTTTTAACTAAAACATTAGGCCTACCTTGATTCTAAGATATAATTTTGTTTTCAGCAGCCTAATTTCCCAAAACATCTATATTTTTTATATCCATAGTTTCCTTGGAAATATTTCAGTTTATTTATTTATTTATTTTGGTTAAACCACGATTTTTTAAAAATGTACATCGATGTTTTCAGGTTGATATTATCGACACATCGATGGTTACCGACGATTTTTAACATCGAAGTTTTAACTACCGATGCTCATCCCTAATGCATGGCCATCCTTGTTTTCTGAGTTAATCATTCTTGCTTTTAAAATACGCATAATGGCGTCTGATTTATAGAGAAAAACTAACAACCCCAATCAGGGTTGCCAGATCAGAAACGTAAAACAGTCGTACGAACAACTGAAAATAGTCGTACGCTAGTTAAAATCGTCGTACACTTTGCGAATTGCCAGGATGGTGATGATGATAATAATATAATAATGATTGCCAAGTGAGGTACTCTGTACAGACATTTTTTCTATAAATGGTGGTTAAAATCTGCTTTTGTAAATTCTATAACGTGCCACTGCTCCACTCACGCATGCTGACTTTGTTGTTCACCGCTGCTACTCAGCTAACTGGTCTCTCGTAACTGTATACACATACCCATTATTGTTGGTACTCTTTGTCATCGGCTACCTGCAGATGTTGCAGGAAGAAATAAAATAATAATAAAATATTAATACATTACAAACCATAAGAAGGTAAGATTTCCAAATATTATTTAAAGAAAAGTATACAGTCACTTTTGATTTGCACGTGTCAACATATAGGCTACTATTAATAATAACAATCATTATGATTATTATGTTTGGTCAAAATAAAACAAAAACAATAAGACCAGCTGCTCTGTATTGGTAAAGTCCAGTTATTCATTGCATACCCAGGCGGCTTCCTTTCGTTAGAAGGAAAAGTTTGCCGACAGCTCAACCCATGTTCTTTGTTTTACCGCACCAATCAGCTAGTTACCCCAGCCAATCAAAATCTAAGAATGTCCTGTGGCGATTTTGACAGCTACTCGTCTACTCCGCGTGGAGTGAATGCGTTGTTGCAAGATGGACTGGTTTGTTTTGCACACGTGCGGCTAAAATATAAAATGTTTGGAAAAGAATAATGAGAGAAGTAGCAATAACAATATAACAATACAACTTAAGCGAGACGCGGCACCGGCCAGTGAAAGCCTGTAATAAATAAGTGGACTGAGTTTTATTTGACAATGGCTATTATAATATTCTGCCATTCATTTAGCGACATGTAGGCATATACAGAATAAACTACGAAAAAACAAAAAACTTCATGTTTATCCAAACCGAAAATTCTGCAGTAGATGGCTAAGAAATAAACAGAAAATGGCAGTATAAAATGCTAACGTTAAAAATAGTCGTATGAATAGGCATACGACACATGGTCGCGTCGTACGTCGTACAAATCTATGAAATAGTCGTATGTGTACGACTATAGTCGTACGTATGGCAACACTGACTCCAATTGACCCTGAGCCACTAATCTGTTTCTATTACTTCAAAGCTCAATTTTACACCAGTATAAGCAATGAGCAAGTGATTCCATTAGTGCGCTCTAAGATTAGAATCAATGATAAAACATTTATGGAAAATCTTGGTAACCGTTAATGATAATCGGAAGAAGAAGATAAAAATTTCCATATTTTAAATATCTCTGCTTTTATAAACTTTGGAATTTATACGTCAGCAACAGTGAAAAGTTTGAAATGTGAAATAAATTTAAATATAATGTTTATAACATAATTATCTACTCTTATACAATTCAACGGCCCTAAATAGCGTGCTTGCTCCCTCACTTCCTGAGACATCGGGTATACTCGGCGATGTTCGTCTCTCGCAGCCTAAACTTTCACGAAGAGTACAAAATTAGGAAAACCGTTTCTTTATTATATAAGGCCTAAGTAAAATGAAGACAATGTACAAATATTCTAATTATATTTTTACTTACAATTTTCATAGCTCTGAATCACAAACATTTTAATAAACTGCCAGTGTAAATTTCTTTAAAATCCTGGAGTCAAATAATAATGGCGGGCGAAGCCGAGGGCACCAGCTATAATATATTGATAGTTTAACCCTGGAAGTATCGCGGAGAATAAAAATCCAAACAAACCACTCCTTCACTTGAAAAATTATTCTCGAATTTATCAAATCAGATTCACATCATATTCATCTGTCAACAAACAATTGAGAAACGATATGTATTATCAGTGTTCACAGGTGGCTTTGGAACTGCATAAAACTTACGATATAATTAATTTCTGAAATCTACGTAGAACACATCAGAACAGGGGAAGTTACTTGACTATTCTGATGCAGTATTCACAAAAAATGTAGTAAATGATGAGATATTTTAAATACAAATTGATGAAGCCAGCGCTGACTTTTGTAAATGTATTGTCAGTGCCTTCAGTATTCTAGACCTGTAAGTTTCGTATTTAAGTATCATTTTAACAGTGGCAAAGCCACGGGCTATTTTCTAGTATTGTACATTTTGTATATAAAGTGTAATTTAACAAATTTTAATTATTTAATATTTTTAAAAAGTCTGATAATTATAAGTATTGTTGCAACATGAAAAACTCTGCACTCTGTAATCTAAATAAAACAAAAAAAGAGGTAGGTAAATTTAAAACCATTTGAAATTTTAAAATGTTTTAAAGTGTTTGGGATATGTCGTAAGGCTTAGCAAATATAGCCTATATATACTGTTATGTGAATAGCTTAAAATGTTATGTTAATTATATGAGTAAGAAAAAATCTTTATTTACCTGAAGAGCTTGAAGAAATTCAGGCGAACAACGGAAATAAATTCCGATTTAGTAATGGAGTGATTTGCTCTAATTTATGCCTTTCTTAAGGCATGTTTAGGCTGGCTTATTCTCAGATTTGTCTCCAATAATATTTATTCCTGTAAATAAAAACATTCATTAATATTTAATTATTAAATGAGTATGCCTAGACCATTACTTCTGTAATTGGAGGGTTTGATTGGGTATTATACAGGGCTCTTTGCATAATGTACTATTATTGAAGCCAAAGCACAAAATGTTACTGAAGTTATTTCATTTGGTACAATTATCAATTTTTCTATTTCTTTTTCACGATCACTTTTTTGAGCTATGAGGCGCGTCCTTAAAGTAAGTTTCCCTGGGGCCGTTTACAGAAACAAAACACAATTTCATGGACATATATATTCCACCAGATACAGCAAGTGTTCAGCTATTTTTCAACATATACGCAGCACTCTTCTTCTTTAGCCTTGGCATGACAATCATAACTGCAAAAAAGAAGTAAGAGCACTTTTTTCAAACATTCAAATCTCGCCTTATATGAGAACTATCGAGAAACTAGTTATTGATTTGTACATGGCAACAGTGCATTGTTGGCAGTGTTCTCAGGTGGGTTTGGAAATAAATGATAGTCTATGGGACTTTGAGAAATTAGAGAAGCTACAGATATAGGCTAATTCATTGCTGTAAAAAATTCTGTGGGGCCGTTTACAGAAAAAAACACAATTTCAAGGAAATATTCATTGCATCAGATATAGCAAGTGTTCAGCTAGTATTCAACATATTCGCCACCGGAATTGAAACATTTGTCATACCGTGGAACCAACTTTTGAATATCTGTGTCGTACAGGTCTTCCGCCTGGGATTTGAACCACTGTGTGACAAACATTTCCTCTCTGTCATTTCTTAAGGTGTAGCAAAATATGGAAATCACTGGGAGCGAGGTCCGGGCTGTAGGGAGAAGATTTCAACACCTACTAGCAGAAGTATCCTGCAGAGGTGTTTAAACATTCACCCCAAAGCTCGGACCTCGCTCCCAGTGATTTCCAGCTTTTCCTACACCCCACAAAATGACGAATTATGACAGAGAGGTGAAGATGGTTGTCTCATAGTGGTTCAAATCCCAGGCGGCAGACTTCTACGGCACAGGTATTCAAAGTTGGTCCCACAGTATGACAAATGTGGCGAATATGTTGAAAAACAGCTGAACACTGGCTGTGGCTGAAGCACTAACTATTTACGCGTACTTGAAATTGTGTTTTGTTTCTGTAAACGGACCCAGGGAAACTTACTCTGTGTATGGCCCTCGTATGTAAGTTATAAGCGAGAAAGTGAACAGGACATAGGTAAATTCTTATCATACAGCCTATTTAGAGAGTAGGGCTACTTTTCCTGATTCCGGTGTTTGCGGGCTTTTAAAATCCACTTAGCGTTCTAGATAATTATATAGTCTGTTTCCTCCTGGAGAAATCCGTAATCATGGCTTTATTATGTAAATGTTATTCATGTATTCAGCGCGATCTAATGTTACCTTAATTGCTGTTAACGAATATTATAGGAAAATTAGTATCACTTTGCGTTTCCATAGCGATTAATTCAAAACCTGATTGCTTTAAAGACAAATGACAACCGAGACATTAACTGTATCAAATCCAAGGCCTGCTACAAATGCCAATCAGATATGCTTGTTATTCGAGAATACGGTAATTAGATTTATCTATGTACGATTTAACAGTGTAGAGGTCACATCGCGTGTTATAGGAACTGTGAGTAGGCCTACTGGTATATCATAATATACTAATGTGATGTTTTTTTATGTCTTATGTTTATCTGAACTTAAAGTCTAAAATTTGAAAGGTTATTGTCTTCAATAAATACATTGGCCTAAGATTTTTTTCCCCCACATTATTTTTAATTAAGACTCCACCCGAATGTTCACAAGCTCGCTGTAGGGGACTGTTCAGAAATAGATACAAATACATAAATAAAATAGAAATTATTTTATATAAAATATATAGATTACAATAAGGGATTTTAAAAGAAAAGAAACATGATAAATAAACATTTATATAATAAACTTAATTATTCTCTGAATTTTGTAATTTTTCTGATTACTTAACTACTTTTAACAATAGAATAAAATAAAATAATCTGAGACCAACAATTTTTTTTATTATGACTATCTAACTCATGAATCAGTGAAAACTCCAGAATAAAAATAAGTTATGTGGAATTTCATCCAATCGCAAGTGTCTAATTTTTTGACCGAATCCACCCCTGAAACCCCCAAGAACCCCCTCAGAAAATCTAAAGTTGATATTTTGAATTTCCGTGTTGTTTTGGTCAGTAATAACACACAATAATCCACAGAATAAAATTTATAGGCCTATTTGTCTAAATCTCATTTTAGACCCCCAAAAGCCCCCACCCCAAATTTAAAAAAAGTTGTGAATGTGTTGTATTTCGAACCACAGAAACTTTTTAAGCACAAAAATGTAAATACAACTGTCCTAATTTGATCTTGGGGTCGAGAAGATCAAATTAACACAGTTTAACACATTGTAGCCTACATCAAGTGGAATATCAGGCTTTAAGTTACACGAGTGATCGTCTCTTAAAGTTTGGCTAAAAATATATCGCAACTATAAAGTCGTTATTATGTAATATGTCTTCCGATATGGTTGAACAAGGCCATCTGTGAATATTCCTCAACAGCCAGTAAAAACTGAAAAAGAAACAATTGACAGCAACTAAAGATAGAAGGCTTAGTTTCAATTTTAATAAAATCAACTTTTCTCCTTCTGATTTCCATGGCGACAAAGGCAATTGTATACAGAAACGTTGCTGCTTTGTTTTTCTCAAGCTTGCATAAAAGTGATTTCCATATGAAGCTTGTTTGCAATAACAAGAACATCTGCTAGAAGACTTCTAAGAAGACAAGCTCAAAGAGGAAAGATTATAGAAACATTTGATTCACCAGAGATATAAACAAGAGACCTCAGCAGTTTCAAACATCTGCAATATCCATGACCAAGCTTTCCTTATCGCAATGAATATAACCAGGCCAGGAAGTGATCGTCTGTATAGCATGGAAATACTATCTATCCTGAATAGGCTACTCACAAGGAAATGTGATGCACTCACATGATTTTCTCCAATCTAATAATAATGGGAAATAAAACTTTCTCACTTCATATAAAACCAGGTAAACTGATGTAACAAAGTCCCAGAATGCTTTTGTTTAATCAGTTATAATTGCAATTATGATGTGCAGAAAATAAGTTATTTTTTTAATCAATTTCCGAATTAAGTTCCAGATCGATTCATTAAGCAGGGCTTACGGAAGAACAAAGGTCTAGTTTGATAAGCATATGTGAAGGAATATGTGGGTAGTGTTATTTGTCAAAACTAACTGTATTGCAACTTGCAAAGCCGTACCAAAACAATATGTTGTCATGAGAACTGATTTGTATTTTATAAATTCTTTTCTTATATATGCACTAAATTGGGCATTATTCCAGTATCGGTCAACCGATTTGGTCTAAAATCAACAGGCTTCTTACCATGAACGTTATAAAATATCAATCATTTCATACTTTGACGTTCGATTTTAGGCATTCTGTGCATTACCTAGGCATTCTATAGAATGCCGGATTTCACACATTGCCGGTAACAAATATACCGAATATAATTATTTTTATTGTATGATTTTTCGTTATTTTGTTTATGGTAATCACTAGGGGGCGGATTTTTATGACCAAAAAAATAGGATATATGCAAGCATTTATGACCTAAAAATACATTAAAATATGATCAATAAGATTTAAAATATGACTTTACCATTTACACATTATGTGTATTTTTTTAAAGTTTCATTACAATTCATTTCATTAAAATAAAATGTTAATTGTTTAAAATATCTGTAAGTTGTCAAAAAGTTCAGTATAATGCAAAATTTACAAAATATGATATGAAACTTCAAAATTTCTTTAATATGCACACAAATATGCCGAAAATATGACCTAAATGTTCATATTCATGCTAAATATGCTACAATAGTTGAAAATTTCATAAATATGCAGTTATATGCACAATAAAAGCCGTTCCATTTTCACCAGAATGCTTGGTGGAATCGGGTTTAAATTAGTCGGAAACCTGAAATAATGCAGAGTGGAAAAATATGACATGTCACAGAAATCCGCCCCCTAATAATCACAAACACACACACACACTGACGTGCTTATGAAATTAGTATTCTTGGATTCATGGGGATCAGTATTCCGTATCCTATTTTAGGGAAGAACACAATACTTCCTGTATCTGAGGTAGGCCTACCTATGATACAATTAGAGGAAGTAAAATGTGTCAAGGGCTTAAAAAAGGAAAAATTAACCGCTTTATTTTTTCTTTTTCTGCCCGGTCATACGTAGGCTTGCCAAAGGTGGAGGAAGTATTTTATTCCACCCTCAAAAATTAAGGATGGAAGACATTTACATTTTTCGCTATTTTATCCGTTTTATTCAAAATTCGAAAACGAACTCAATTTATTTAATACTAAAGACTTTAAACTAGAAACAGTCTACCTCAAATGTAAAATAGGAAAAGATGGAAAATTTGCCTGATAAGTAAATTCATGAGACCCTACCTCACACAATATTTAAATTTATCTCGGACCGCACAGAAAACATTTAACCGAGCAATGATTATCCCACTGATAACTTTTTGTGCGTTTTTCTGTAATTTAGCTGTAATTTATCCTATACTCGCTTTAGCTTCGAGGCCATATCAGGAGTTTAGGATCTGTGTCTATACAGTAGCCCATAAAACTATTGATGTTCGATTATTGTCTATTGTTAGAGTAATTTAGTACGAAATCTAACATTTTCTGCTAATTTATTGAAAATGTAAGGGAAACTTTTGTAATCTAACTTGATGCATTTCTTCCATTATATTCCACATTCCTAGACTGCTTGTAAGAACAACTACAGTAGTTTCTAACTAGGCTAAACTACAGACGCCTGGAAGGAATGCTTCAGTTTGAGCAAGTGTTCATGACGTCACGGCTATTATTGGTCATGAAGTAATGAGACAATGCCATCTCTTTGGTAATTACAATAATATGTAAAGTACTTTTGACATTGTAAACGCTATGAACAAAGAAATTAGCTGTGATTATAGTGTATTAAATGTGATTTAACTGTGTAGAGGTCATATCGCGTGTTTTTTTAGTAGGCCTACCTTATATCAATAAGCCGTGCTAGAGTAGCCTACATAGTGAATTTTTTTTTTCGGTCTTTGTCTTCTGTTTATCGGAACTTGAAAGTTTAAAATTTAAAATGTATTTTCTTCAATAAATACATAGGCATAAGAAATATTTATTTACAATTTTTCAAAATTATTTTTCCGGCCGAATGTGCGCAAACTCGCTCGCTGTATGGATACAAATACATAAATAAAATTGAAATTATTTTAAATAAAATACTATCGATTGCAATAAAGTATTTTAAGAAAGAAACATGAAAAACAAGTACATTACAATACAGTCATTAAACCAGAATGCCTCTATGGATCAGAAACACTAATTTTGAACAGGAAAGCAGACATTGAGAAAAAGAACGCAAAACCATAAGAAAAATTCTAGTCCCTAAACTCGCAGACGAACAATACCGACTCAGAGGCAAACAGGATATCAAACAATACACAAATATTCAAAGTGACATTAGAAAACACAGATTGAGATTCTACGGACACATTAACAGATTGGATCAAGACAGACTTACAAAACAAATAGTCGAATTCTACGAAAAGAGGAATAAAGCAAAAACAGACACTATGAAGTGGATCGGCGAAATCAAAACCAATTTGAAACTGGCAGAAAATACACCAGAAGATGTTCAAAACCGGGAAATCTTCAGAACCAAAATTCACAAATGGCATGTTGACCAAGAGGAAAAACCAAAGAGGAAGACTGGAACAACGTGGTCTAAAGAGAGAAAGGAAGCCCACAGTAAACGGATGAAAGAGAGATGGGCACAAAGGAAGTCAAATGCACACCTCTACAAGTACTTTGCGTAGTCCTAATGGGCTTATTATTTTCTGAATTTTGTATTGGTCTGATTAATTAATTCAGGGTTACTTTAAATAATAGAATAAAATTGAATAATCTGGGACCAACAATCTTTTTATTATGACCAGGGCCCGGATTCTAATGACCTAAAAGAGTTTGAAAAATGACATAAAATGACCCTAAACTTTAAAGAAAATGACTTAATAATTGTAAAGAATGACCTAAAAACTTATATTTTATTTATAAATAAATTATTTTTGTTATAGACTTTAGACTAATTTGTACATAATTTTAAAAACTGTAAAAGCAGAAAGGATTTTGTAGGTCTAAAATCTTTGTTTTTTGTTCTTGATTGGAGCATTTGAAAAGAAAAGTAAGAAAATAGTTTTTAAAATATATCTTATAAAAGTGTTGCATTATACTAACCTAGTAATTTATTTAAGTATCACCCTAAGGAGAAAAAAGACAACAAAAAAGTTAATATACTCAATGCAAATGCATGAAAATGACAAAATAAGGAAGGAAATGACACAAAAATGACAAAACAATGACGTAAAATTGAAATAAATGTCCTAGAAATATAAAATTACATAAAATGGCAAAATATGACCTAATAAAAATTCATTTCCATAATCTAGAGGCCATGATTAGGAGTTATCTACAAGCTGGCAATATCTATGCAGCATCAATAAAAAGATGACATGTCATTAGAATCCGGGCCCTGTTATGACTATTTATACCATGAATCAGTGAAAACTCCAGAATAAAAATGTTTGGAATTTCATCCAATGGCAAGTGTCTAATTTTATAGTCCGAATCTAGATAGGAGGCATCATCATAAAATCCCTAAGAACCCACTCAAAAAATATAAATTTGATCTATATATGCAAGATCTAGCGTCCGATCAAGATAAGGAGATAACATGTATAGTGATAATTAGGGGGCGGATTTTTATGACCTAAAAAATAGGATATATGCATGCATTTATAACCTAAAAAACATTAAAACATGGCCAATAAAATTTAAAATATGACTTTACCACTTACACATTATGTATATATTTTTTCTAAGTTTCATTACAATACACTTTATTAAAATATAGTGTTAATTATTTAAAATACCCGTAAATTCTCAAAAACTATCATTTCAATGCAAAATCTACAAAATAAGATATGAAATTTCAAAATTTCTTTAATATACACACAAATATGCCAGAAATATGACCTAAATATGCGTATTCATACTAAATATGCTAAAATAGTTGAAAATTTCCTAAATATGCAGTTATATGCACAATAAAAGCCGTTTCATTTTCACCAGGGTGCTTCGAATCGGGTTTAAATTAGTCGGAAACCTGAAATAATGCAAAGGGGAAAAATATGACATGTCATAGAAATCCGCCCCTAGTGATAATTATATGGATATGAAAACCTTTAATTTACAGTTCTGTTCCAGGTGTGTTTATGGCACACCCGGTATTTACCGTATTTTACGGACTATAAGACGCTCCGGACCATAAGACGCACCTTGATTATAGGATGGAAATTTAAGGGAAAAGAAATATAAGTTAATGTAATTCTAAACGAAAAATGTTAAAGGAAATAACATACTTCATTGCATAAACAAATTATAATCTTGTACAATGGAATCAGTGTAAATGACTTCTAACTTAAAACCTGCGTTGTACGAAAATCTCTTTGATAGGCCTACAGGCGGCATAGCGTAAAATTTAACTACCGAACTGATTTCTCATGAAAGACTGAAAATATTTTTATACCCTTAACCCTCAGTTCACCATACGGTAAGTGTAACGGGACAAGACTGTTTAGAGGTCGACCATTGCCTTCATTTAAACTACCCGGCGGAGACAGCTCCTTTCGTATACAAGAACTCAACATTCCTTTCTTTTCGCATTGTATACCCTCATTTTACAGTCACAAGTGACCATGGGCGTAACCAGGCCGACCATATGGGGGGGTCCTCCCCCGGAAAATTTTAAAAATTAAGATGCACAATAACGATTTTAAAGCTTCCCACGCTTTATACTCGAATTAAGTAAGTTATAAGCAGACTTAAAAAAATTGTACAAATTTCCTTTTTTTAATGAATGGGGGGGGGGGTTCAAACCCCCAAACCCCTTCTGCTTCTTCGCCTGTGACCGTCACAAGTGACCAAGTGTGAAAAGGCCCAGATACAAGGTAAATATGCGGTATGAGAAGGAATTGCGAGAATTTTTTTTTTTTTTTTTTTTTTTTTTAATAGATTTCAAGAAACGTTCTGGTTTGAAACAGTTTCAGTTCTTTTATTCGCCTAGGACTTCGCTGTACTGACATTATGATGGGAACAGCCTTGGTTCCTTTGGAGGTGGCAGTAGCCAATACCACCATGGGTGTTTGTGGTTATTTATTACGGCTTACGGGTTTTTACACCGTGCCAGAGGCCGCTGGTGTCAAAATAATTAAAAAGCCATAGGTAATCCCACATCTCATTTCTCAATAAATGTAAGATGCAAATTTAAAAGAAAAAATTTATTTAATTTCAATATAGGTTACTAGACACGTTTGACGTTTGACGTTTGACGTTTGACGTTTTCATGGTAACACTGCGGCAGTGTCTGACACAGGTTAAGTATATTTGATATTTTTTTCGACCCGTCTGTGTCTCAACAGCCCGGGTCTGGAACCAGCTGTGTCACCCGACAGCGGACCATTGCGGCATCACTGGATCCACCCAGCTCTATAGACACCGCCTTGCTGCAAGCTACCCTTACTGTATCGCGCCAGTACTTGGGTGCCCAGCGTTAAGTTGTTCTAAAATTCTCTCATGAATAAAGACCAATGCTGGACCGCACAGTAAACATTTTCCCAAATGGTTTCACTGGACCGCACAGTAAACATTTCCCCAAATCGTTTCAGTGCCCTTGACAACGAACTCATTGTTTAGCTATGAACAATGTGAGAAGAATATGTCATCATCAGCATCACAACTCATACAAGATTATCTAATTGTATTGAAGATTTGACTTTAAAAATGGAGAATAAAAATTAACGAAGATAGCCTAAGAGTCTACATGTAAGTTAACTTTCACGCTACGACGAGGCACTTGCCCTCCAGTAAGAATCAACGGTAAGACTCTACCTCAGTCAGAAGAAGTTAACCACCTTGATCGTCGTTTGACCTGGACAAAGCATAGTATTTTACGGACTATAAGACGCTCTGGGCCATAAGACGCACCTTAACTTTAGGATGGGAATTTAAAGGAAAAGAAATCTAATTTGACTCTAAACGAAAATTTTTAAAGGAGATAAGGTACTTCATTGCACAAACAAATTATAACCTTGTACAATGGAATCAGTGTAAATCACTTCTAACTTAAAACCTGCGTTGTACGAAAATCTCTTTGATACAGGCGGCATAGCGTAAATTTTAACTACCGAACTCATTTTTCATGAAAGACTGAAAATACTTTTACATCCTCTGACCGTCACTTCAGCGTATTGTTAGTGTATGGGACAAGGATATTTAGAGGTTAAACCACCCGGCGGAGACAATTCATTTAGTATAAAAGAACTCAACATTACTTTATTTTCGCATTGTACACCTGGCTTCCAGCTACCCTCATTTGACAAGTGCATCGATGTTCAGTCAGTACCACCTTGTTAATAATTGTGGTGTTCCGGCAATATTTACAAATTATTTTAATTTTTTAGTGTACTTCCGACCATTAGACGCACCCAACTTTCATAGCTCTGTTTTCAAAGTAAAAAATCCCTTTAGGCAGGCCTACAGGCTGAGGTAGATTTCGAAGTGCTTTTGGTTGAATTTATTATCGCTGCGCAGCACTCTTCTTTTTTAGCCTTGGCATGGCAAACCTGCAGTAAAGAGGAAGAGCCTACAATCATTTGTTTTAACAACAAGAATAGGATATAATATTCTGGGAACCCCCGAATCGTTGGTGTCACTGTGAACTCCATAGGGAGTACTCTAATTTATTCAAACAAAGTTTCCCTCTATACTTGATAGGGGCCGAGATATACATTTTTAAAAATTTCAACCCCCTCCCCCGACCACCCCCTTGGGCCAAATTTGCTCATTAACGAACTTGTCCGAACTATTGGGCCTAGAAATGACATAAGTTAATAAAATTTGGTTCAAATATCTTCAAAATTACGGCCGCTATCGTGTAAAGATATAAATATATATATATCACAACTTTTTTTTGAACGGGCGGTGGTTTCGCACTTAGGGAAGCATGAAACGTAAAGATATGAAAGAATTTTTCGAAAATCATGACATGGTATCCATTGCAATAGGTAGATTTCCTACCTAAAAAGTGCGTCTTATGGTCCGTAAAATACGGTATATGGATGTGAGACTTGGCCTCTTACATAAACTTAGAGTGTTCGAAAACAGGGGGCTTAGGAAAATATTTAGGCTTAAGAGAGATGAAAATGGGGACTGGAGAAAACTGCATTACGACGAGCTTCATAACCTGTACCGGATATATTAAGGGTAATTAAATCACTGAGGATGAAATGGGCTGGACATGGCACACCCGGTATTTAACTCTAGTCGAGACGGCGAACGGAATCCTTAGAGATAAACAGGACAATTAAATTTCCCCCGGCCACGCTATCTCATCTTTATTACGTCTCGTTTCCATGACAACGGGAAATAAAAACAGCGGTAACTACTCAATTCACCCACACACTTCTTACTGCAATATATGAAGAATGAAAGCGTTGGATTGCCCAGAGATCCATTTTAAAGGTTTATTCGCGACAGGTAAGGCTGTAAGGTCTAAATCTAAGGCCTAAAAATCGAAGACCTAAAATCTTAAGATTTGGTCTTCATCAGTTAAAATGGCCTCCTGGAATAAAAAACAAAACTCCTTATGCATACGTCAATTCATCCAAAATTGGAAGTAAATCGAAAAACGCGTTTGTAACTGCGTAATACACACATTTACAAACAGACAAAATTCCGAAATGTCGAATTATGAAAGTACCTCGTTTTGTTCGTTTATCATTATTAGGGTAAGGCATTTGATGATTTTGCATCTTTTTTATATGAAAGTTAAAAGATAGCTCGAATATATATAAATATGTATCATGAAATAATTCATTAAATAAGGACAATTTTTTTGGCAATTTTTAGGTCATTTTCGGCATTTTTAAGACATTATAGGCATTTTAGGTCTTTTTTTCTTTTTGGACATTTAGGTCATGTTTCAATGAAGGTAGAGAAGAGCTTTTCCATCTTCGCCAAGTGTTCATAGTTAATTTTAATTCACGTTTATTGTAAACACCAAAGCAGTTTGTCTTGTAGCAATAAAGAATTATTTTTCTTTCTTTTTAAATGGCACATATTTGCTAGGGACAATTTGATGGGCATGCCAGTTCAGAAATAATTTTGTTTTTCGCTAAGGGTGTCCAAGTATTATAGATTTACTTACTTTTAGTAATAAAATGACGCACTGTCATCCGTTAAATTCCTTATAGCAATTTATTACTATAAAAAATACTAAATTTAAGTAATAATAGAAAATTTATTTGTCATTTTTTAAAATTTTGTGTCATTTTTTCATTATTTTTGGGTCACAAATGCATTTTTTATTTTAAATTTTTTTCACTTTTATGGTCATTAAATGCCTTGCCCTAATCATGATCATTATTATTATTATTATTATTATTATTATTATTATTATTATTATTATTATTATTATTATTATTGTTGTTGTTATTGTTATTATTATTGTTGTTATTATTATAGTTATTATTATTGTTATTATTGTTATTATTATTATTTTTAACATTAAAAATTATTATCCGCAGATCTATAGGAGAAAAATAAAACTGCATGTCCTTTCCGCAGGCAAATTAAAGCTGTTTCATGACCTAGCGTAATTTGCTTAAAGTTGGAGGCAGTGAATTGAGAAGTTAATTTTCATCTATTTAGCACTCTATTTGGCCACCACGTTTAGTGAGATAGGATCTCGCAGGCAGTAATTAAATTAGGTCAGCACCGACAAGCTGGCGTTTAAGCCGCTGTTACACTAAGTACAGTGCAATGACAAGAGCTGCATTATTTAGAGTTCGTCTCTCAAGGTCACACGCTGGGATCGAAGTGGTCCAGCTCAGCCTCCTGTGTTCAATCCCTAATCAGTAATCACATTACATCTGCCGCCAAAGTAAGGCAAGGCCAAGGCTAGTATATGGAAGGTTGTCTCGTTCGACGCGCATGTGTGTTGAGCACGAGGAATGTGACGTGGCCCGTAGCCCTGCACAGGATTTAAACAGCTACACACAATGGAAATGATGGGAATAAAACTTATTTTTAACTACAATAATACATGTATCTGTAAAGATATACTACATATGATCTTACAGGGGTTATGGCTTAATAGAGAGACCACTTCTGAGTGCTCAGACCTCAAATGAATAAGCTGTAACAAAATATAATGAGACGTTTGAAACAAATTAAAATATTTAAGCGGCTGGTTTCTGTAAAACATACTGTGGATCACAAAATAAAGAAAACACACAAACACCCTACATTTCTCTGGCAAGGGATCTCTCTTTAAATTTATTGGGGTACTTTTACAACTCTGTTTGGTTATGACTAAGAAAATGGGAAGTATACTACGATTTTTTTTGTCTCGCAGAGGCAAGTTTACCCTTCTGTAAATAAATCTATATTCATTCACATTTCCAATAGAAACTTAAAGGGCCTGTCCATTTTATTAAAAGACACCAGCAGACAGGCAGAAAATCTTTTATTGAGGCACTTTATCAACAACAAAAATAGGGAGTGATTGTGTGTTTTATTGTGAAATAATAGTGCTTCGAGTATTAAAATACTTTCATCCCATGCAGAGGAAAGGAATGCTCCTTTCCAGTAAAATCCTTGAACATTTTATTTATGGACTCCCCTAATAAAACATCTTTCAGAAACCGAATAACTACAAGTATATACCCATAAACCAGCTGGGCCTCGCTCACTGGGGGGGGGGGGGGGGGGGGAAGAATATTCAACAATGGATCTGTTAACAGCAAAAAAAATGGAAACCTAGAAGCCAATTTCCTACTGAAGGTGAGTTTATGACGCTTTTATTATTATTTTATTATAAGCGCGTCTTAAAATCCATTTTTACTTGAAAAATATTACTAAGTTACTCAGTATTGAGTCTTGGATTGTTCGACCATTTAAATGCTGTCGGTCGGTATACATTTAAAGATATACCTGTTAACATTTATGACGTGATCACTTTGAATCATTTGTAAATGTTTATTTCAAAATGTTCTACAAACAGTACACAGACTGGTTTGTAATATATTAATTGTTATTCCGTGCGCATATTTTATTTGGCTACATCTTCCAGTTTTATAATATAATAATATACATCTTCCAGTTTATAATATAATAGTCATTCCGTGCGCACATTTTATTTGGCTAAATCTTCCAGTTTTTTGTCTCTGGAAAGCATTATTCCAAGCTGTTAACTTTTAAAACTTCTATTCTTCTTTGGTTTTAATAATTGTTTAGTATCTACGATTACACGCTCTGTAATTAAATTGTGTCAAATACATTGCAATCAGAAGTGTATTGGTTCATCTTATAGATGTTTAATTTAACTTAATTTCATGTAAAATAAATAAATATAGAAAATATACAATCTAATTGAGAAATTTATTTTTCTAAGTCAAGACGAATATCGCAAAATATGCAAAAGTCTATTCTTTTCAAGTCTCCTTCCATAAATTAGACTAATTTACCTGGAATAAGTAATCATAACATTAAAAACCTTTCAAGCATAATCTGAGCTATATCTGCTAGACTACTTTTTTTTCTCAGTCAGACAAACTTTTTCCTAACTTCGTAAAGCTGTACTATTCTTATTTGTACCTGTATTAAATATTTATTTTAATTTGTGTTAAATCCTCTTTATATGCAGGGTCGTATGCATTCTATCTTCACATCTGAAACATGTATTAGGGGCCTATTGTTGGTAAAACGATGGTGTTTTCGTGTTATTTCTTCCCATCATTACCATTGTATGTAGCTGCTTAATTCTCGCGCGGGCTGCGAGTGACGTCACACAGCAGTGTAGGACTCTCCCCACAGCTCTTACGGGAACGAGGCAACCTTTCATATACTAGCCTTGAGGCAAGGCCTCCTGTAAATCAGATTTCCTGGTTGCCATGGTGACCAATATCCTGTCACACGGGGCCGTGTCCGTTACAAATAGCTTCTGGCTTAGAGAAAATACAGAAAAAAGATGTTCTTTTGTCTCAATAACGTTGCAAATTTGAATCCAATATACAGTAATATGTTTATAGGCCCAGTGCAATATTATACAAGGACTGAATATAGGATTTTTAAATATTTTATCGTCTAAAGCAGCGTTTCTCAACCATTTTGAACCCGAGGACCTCTAAAATGTCTAAAATAATTTACGGACCCCTAATTTTACATCCCATTTTTAAAATAAGACCTAGATTAAATATTTGGGGTATTAATTATAGGTCACTATAATGAAATATGTGAAAAATTTTACTTCTTTACTTTCCACTTGCTTTATGATATTTTTTTAATTATGTATGCGGACCATCTGCACCATCTTCGCGGACCACCAGTGGTCAGCATGCCGACACCCACGGCCGTTAATGGTGGTATCCATGACCGGAGCCGTTACTTCTCCATCAAGTAGCTCCTCCATTTGAATCAAGAGGCTGTGTGCACCCCATTCCAGACCTCCAGACCTCTAATCAGCTACGCTAACCACAAGACCACGCCGGCGGTCCAAAAATTAAATAGCTATAACTTAAAAAAAAAAAAACTGCAGTCTGTTTATTGGAGCAATCCTACTATCTCAGTAAATAATTTACGTCTGATAATACATTATTTGACTTGAAATGTTTAGTGACTTTTGCGCAGGCTGTACTCGCAATCTCTGGTAATTATTATTATTTTTTTTTCAATCGAGAAGACTGCAGCTGTTGCAGAACTAGAAGGCCTAGGAAGGTTGCAACACAGAGGGCCTTGGGAGTGATGTGTGTATAGCGCAATTACAAAAGTCAAGCTATTATTTGCTTGTCTGTAATTACCAAGTTATATCGATATTTTTATATCTCGACCTTTGTAAGATGCATGACCTCCCTCAAGCAGAGATCTCAAACAATACGTCAGATTTATACAGAGGTCGGGACATTATCTAACATGGAATACTGGATGCTGTGACGTAGGCTACTATATTAAGAGAGAAGACAATTCATCCTCTCCGTATCAGTGCATGTAAATAAATGCTCGTGACTTCGACCCCAGTACACGTCATGCTATAGTCCAGTTAGTCTTTGCATACCCAGGCGGCTTTCTTTTGTTATGAGGAAAAGTTTGCCGAAAAGCTCAACCCATGTTCTTTGTTTTTACCGCGCCAATCTGCTAGTTACCTCAGCCAATCAAAATCTATGAATGTCCTGTGACGGCTGTGGTAGCGATTCGTCTACTCCCCGTGGAGTGAAACGCGGGATTGCAAAATCTAGTTACCGTAAACAATAATGGTCCCCCCCCCTTTGAAGTCGCTTGGCATGTAATGGAAAACTCTACTAAACAACCTATTTTTGTCAGAGAGGATAGATTTTGAAGTTGATTAAAAACAGGTTTTATTCTATTTTGAAATGTTAGCCTACTTACCCTATAAAATAATACTGTAAACTCTTTCTTAGGTCATTTTAAACTGATTGAACAGAACATACAGAAGTTAAACCGAACCTACCCCTGAAATTATTTTATTTATTCATTTTTTATTTATTTTTATTTTTGTAACTGGTGGGTGTCACCTTGGGGTGCCCCCCACACGTGACAGTGAACCTGCCAGGTGTGCAACTCGTGGTGCGCGGGCGGAGTGGCTCGCGTAGGACACGCTGGACGACCTTGTCTGTATCTTGTTAATTTCTTCTGTAACTAAGGCTGTGGTTTCAATTCGTGGTACAGAATTGGGAAGAAGAAGGAAATATCTCGACAGAGAACTAAGAAAATTTCCAAAAGCTCTAAGCAAATTGTTACAGAAATGTAGTCAGGATTAGGCCTACGGCTTGCTTCATGCAAAAATATCACACAATTTTCTCTACGTTACACATGGCTCTAACAATTTCCCCGCTTCATAAGCTGATCTAATGAATAACACCGAAATATTTTACCTGTATATAGAGGGGACAAAGGCAAGCAACATTTATTAGAAGATTTTTTTTTCTCTACGATATAAAATGTGAATGCTAGAGGGCATTAAAGTCATTATAATTTGGTGCTCATAAGTCAATAATGGAGCGAAATGGGGTTAAAATTTTCATTAAATTGACTTCATGCCTTCTTAGTGATCGATAAAAACCTGACTCTTAATCAATCGTCAACAGCTATATCATAATTTAGTGTTTCCATAATCTGAAAAATTTTCAGACTAATCACATGACTGGCCACCACTGCATTAGTCATAACTACTGACTATACAGTGTTAACAATGAAGATCCTTTGTTTTGCATTTTTTCAAATGTTAAAAGTCAGTGGCAGCCCTGAGAGATTTAATGCTGTAACAGAAAAAATTGAATCCATAGAGCAAAAATCTCCGAATAAAAGTTGCTTGTCTATGTTCCCTCTATACAGTAGCAAAATATTTCGGTGTTATTCATTAACACTCTGTATGACGAAAGTATCTGTCTATGATTCTATGATGTCCAGCCAAATCTGCAGCATGCAGAGATCTCGAATTGTTTTATGTAGGTGGACGGAAGAGGATCTGAATGCACCTCAAAGCCGGATTTTTTTATTTTCGTGTTCTTTTATGAGTAACGAACGAAAATGTCGCGCAAAACGTGACTTTGGCGATTAGCTGACCATGAAATTAAAAATCTGGTGATTATTTCACTGAACAAAACAGCAATTTCATTATAATAAACAATAAAATCAGGTAAACTGATGTAACAAAGTGCCAGTATGTTTTTTTTAATCAGTTATGACTGCAATTATGATATGCAGAATGTGTTTTTTTTTAAATTGATTTCCAAGTTAAGCTTCAGATTTATTCATTAAGCAGGGCTTACGGAAGAAGAAAGGTTTACCATCTCGGCCACCTGGGTCATTTTAACGGTCTAGTTGGATAAGCGCATGTAAACCAATATGTTTTTTGTCATAGCTACCTGTATTTTAATTTCCAAGGCCTTAAAAGATCACAGTAAAACAATAGGCTATGTTGTCAAGATAATTGATTTTCATTTTTTTTATAAATTCTTTCGAATACGTATATTACCATAAAATAGACACTAAATTGAGCATTACTCCGAAACAGGTCAACCGATTTTATCCATTATGAATAGACGTCTTCCCATGGACATTATAAATGTGTATACCAAGTCTCATAAAAATCCGGTAAAGCGTATTTGAGTTACCGCGTCTTTAAAATATACACTAAATTGGGTTTTACTCCGGTACCGGTCAACAGATTAGGTTCAAATTCAATAGGGCACTTCTTATGGACGTCATAAATGGGTATACCAAGTTTCATGGAAATCCGATACAGCGTATTTGAGTGATGGCGCCTTTCTATTATAATCTATTAAAATAGGCACTAAATTGGGCATTACTCCGGTACCGGTGAACCGATTTGGTTCAATATCAAAAGGGTTCTTCCCATGGACATTATAAATGTGTTTTCCAAGTTTCATGAAAATCCGAAAAAGCGTATTTGAGTTATGGTGCGTACAGACACACGGACAGACGGACAGACATTTTTTCGTCCACCACACAATCTCATAAAGTACCATACTGGCACTTAATAAACTTCTACAATAATAGGCTAAACAAGTTTTTAAATCCATAGCGATTGCATAGTATGTAACGAACAAAAAGATATAACACTGGTTTGGCAACATACGTCATCGCAATCAAGTGTTTATAATGGTAATCACGAACGTACAATGTTTTTGTCGCCATGACTACAATCACATTTCCCACAATTAAGTCAGGATATCTCAGGAGAATGGAGTCAAGGTCTCCGATGTTTACATCTTTCAGCACAATCAGGATTTAGCAACAGAGGATCTTGCATAGATATAAACGTGCGAAACAACGAAACACTAGGAGTGCTATTTCTATTTTCCTCTTGCTTGTTTCAAATTATTTTTGAAGTACCTTGCCCAGTCTTTTCAACACTGTTTACAATAGTAGTGCCGTTAGCAAGCACCAACGGAATGCACATTTTCGCGATGCAGCCACTTGCTTGAATGTCGCGAGACTAGTCCAGGGTGAAGAAACTCAACATAAATGTTTCGCTTGAGATTTTGTCCTCTTTTTCCTTCGTCGTCTTTGGTAATTCTAAAATCAAATTACATCCAAGTTTAGCCACGTTTTCAAATATACACATTAGTGTATTAGATAGCTTATTCATCGGAAAGAACATAATCTGATAGTGTTCAAAATCAGGGGGCCTAGGAAGATACTTGGGCCAAAGAGAGATGAAAATGGGGACTGGAGAAAACTGCATATCGACGAGCTTCATAACCTGTACTCGTCACCGGATATATTAAGGGTAATTAAATCACTGAGGATGAAATGGGCTGAACATGTTGCACGCATAGGGGAGGAAAGACATATCTAAAAATATTGAAAGGTAGTCCCGAAAGGAAACGACCACTTGGAAGACCTAGACGTAGGTGGAAGGACAATAAGTTATTAGGATAGATTTAAGAGAAATAGGATTTTCGAAGGATGATTGGAGTTATCACCAGGCTTTAAAACTTAGTGCCCGATCGAATATGTTAACAGCAACTGTACTGTACAGACTTTGCTCGGCGTATGCGCTAGCTACCATATGCTAGTTCACGTGATAGTAAACAAACCGGATTACAGGTATAGGAAGACCACAAAATAACTTCTCATTCTCTAAACTCACATTACAAGCATGCAAAACGATACGTTCTCCTGTTTTTGTGTAATAGTCCCTCTCAAATGTTTCAATATATGTTTGCGTTTTAGAACAATTTACTTTCGGTATTCCGAAATGACGCATAATGACAAGGTACACTCTTGACCAATTTGAGAGGCACCGTACTACGAGAGCATTCACTTCTCAGTCTACTATCAATGACTGTCTTATCAGCCTACGCAATCACCCCCACCCCCTATACTCAGGTTGTTGGTAACCGGAATCATCTCCCTCTGTGGGTTCGGGCACTAAGTTTTAAAGCCTGGTTATCACAGAATAGGGTTGAATGGCGGGCTCAGGTAAGTGCGGCAATGAACCTCCGGGTTCCATAAAATAGATAATATCCCTTTAGCTTGCTGGGGAATTGTCTTTTGCCATTGAATAAGTAAGTGTATTAGATAGAATAATTCTCTGTACAATATGTTTGACTTCCGTTTCAAGTTTTAGAATATGGATCATCTCTTCCTATTATGATTACAAGACACAATGAAATCATGCCTGATCGGTGCCCACCCAGTGCGAGTGGGCACTTACCTAACAAAGAAATCAGAGGGAGGATTCGCAACTTTGCAACATCAAGTGATAGTCACCGAATTTGGTGATGGGCGAGTCAAAGCAGCCTCTGAAAAACATCAAGAGTGGCACATGTGCTTCTTGATAGTAAAATTATTCAATTAAACCCTTAACCAAGTTTATGGGGTCTGTATAATCTCTCTAAAAACATAAACAGTTGCTAAAAAAGTGAAGTGTTTCCTATATAGGCTATGGAGGCCCAGAGGGTTCCAGGAGGTTGAGGCTCCCATATTTTTAGATATTCCGCACGTCAAATTTAAAAAAATGTCGTATTTTTATAAGACCTAAAAAGCTAAAAAAATCAATAAACGAAATGAACGCCACACAGGCATAAAAAGCTCCCAGATTTTTAGACATTCGGCACGTGAAATTTTAGAAATTTTCCGATTTTTATCAGACCTAAAAAGGCTAAAAAAAGACCAATAAGCAAAATAAAGGCCAAACAGGCAGAAAAGTACAAATAAAAACAAACATTATATGACCGCCCCCCCCAAAAAAAAACACACTCACAAGTCGGTAAACACCTGTTCGCATTACAGTAGAAAAAACTGTCAGAGTGTATAATGTCGCGTTTTAGATTATGAGGCCATCTATTTATTCATGTGCTACATTGCCAATCATAGTATTTTCAATTTGAAAAGAGGTCTACACTTTTAGAAACCCATCTATAAGTCACAATAGAAATTTAACATGGTACCTAATGTTTTCTTTGTTACTTTTAGTGACAGAAACATTAATTAAGGGCAAAAGAAACACTTGCTAAGCTAAAATAAGGAAATTGGCGATTGAGATGATGTTACAGTATTGTGAAACTGATGTTTTAAACATGGAAATGTTCATTGTCTTTGGAGATCAATAGCCTCTTATATATATATACTAACATGTGCCCGCGGCTTCGCCCGCGATAGGCCTAATTATTTCAAAAATTAAAAATTAAGAGCATAATAGTTAAATCATTATATTTATTAACAACTAAATCACGTGGACTACATACCCCGATTAGATAGCGTCGCCTGGTAAAAGCGACCTCAGATTCGAGTTCCTTGGTCCAGAAAACCCTTGTATATTGAGTTTCGTCCAAATCGAACATTGTTTGACCATATTAGGGCTTAGCCTACAACATTCAAGCGATCGCGAAAGTTTTATTTCAAGGTATGACAAAAATAGACAAAGCCAACTGTAATTGTCAAACTTCCATTTAATTTAATTCCAAACCCATCTGAAACCCAATATGTTTTAATGTCAAATGTGATTCGGATTCGATAATTCTGTGTAAGAAGGGATTAAGTATTCTCAAAAACATTTGATTTTTGGCATTTAAAATCAGAATTTTCTCAAAATCCTTTCTTAGTGAGCACCTACATTATGAAACGAAGGTACTGTCAAAATTCCAAGTCTCTACCTATTATAGTTTAGGCTCTACGTTGATTCCTGTCAGTCAGTCAGTCAGTCAGGACAAAGCCTTTTATCTATATAGAGATTATACTTTTTGAACAATATAGATTCAAATGACATAAAAACTATTTTTAAAGCTGGGGGTATCTTGGGGGAATGTTGAGAATTTTATGCTGGCTCTGAAAACATTGAAATAAGAAAACTAATTTTTCAGACCTACTGTTGGGTTTTCCTGGCAGGTGACAATATTTTACCTCGCCTTCGGACACTCGAAAAGAAAGGGATTTTCGGCCTTAAATTCTTATTATTCAATCTTACTGAACACTAGCCTAATCCGTCAAGATGCTGTTCCTCCGCCAGCAGTGGCGCCAACTTTCCCAAGTGCACTTCGCGATTTATGGCTTTGCACTCACTTCGCTGTTTATTCCTCCGTTCATTTTTATACCGAGCTCTAATAAAAATTAATGTTGTCGTCAGAACAAGTGAAGAGAGATGAGCCAGCATGCTCTTGTTGCTTACGTAATACAAGGAGATGCAAAACAGGGCCGCCTATGTGTTTGAAACATAAATGAATACGGCAGCAAGTCTGTCCTCACTCAGCCTCCTGATATTAATGGTGCAGAAAATTAACAAAGCCGTCTCTGCTAGCCACGGCCTCATGTGGTTGTCTCCAGCCACCAGTACTCGGATTTTAACGAGCATTCCTGGCCTTCTGTTTCCTTTTTCTTTACTATTAGAACATACCACCACAGACCAGTAAGTCATAGGCTACAGTGTCGAAACGTAAAACTGGTAGCCGTAAGTTAATTAATTGAGCTAGATTTGTTTTGTTTTGATTAAGGAAGGGGTCTCTTGATATATTTTATTACTAGGGACCGGATTCTTAGGTTTTTACCTATTTTTTTCCTTACTTCCAAAACAAAAAGCGCTCATACACTTTTTCGAATCATGTCCATAGGAGTCACCCACATTAATTCTGCGGCACCTAAAAATACCTAAATGGGGTATAAAAACCTAAATATACCTAAACGGGATATAAAACCTAAAATATCTAATTTAGGCTCCTTTTTCGTCGTTTTTCTTTGTCAGTTGAGAAATCGATATTTTGCGGGGAGAGAATAATTTTTGTCGGTTAGAAATTAATACCACCAGCGGTTCATTCAACCCATTGTCGTCTAGGATGGACAGTATCAAGATAGGAAAAGAATACCGGCGTATTCAGTTTAAAATATTCGTACGAACAACCATTGTTGCCGTTTATGAACAAGGATATAGATTCCTGTGTTTTAAAGAGCTTGCTTTTTGTTTGTCTTTAGTACTTCCCTGTTCTTCATACTGAGTGGTCACGCTGTGAGTTTTAAGAAGACGTGTTAATTATGTCGAAACAAATGAAATCGAGTTTATTACGGCAGTGGATTGGCGACGATCTGAATTTCTCTACAGATGGTAAAGTAATATTTTATCAAGCCTGCCAGAAACACATATTATTTACCTTTCTAGAAAAGGAAGAACTTGAAAGATATTTAGTGATATATTGTAACCAATCTTTATTCACTGCTTCTTTTGATTGTTTATGCTTTCTTTCTTCATTTGTATAATGTCTTAAAGCAAGTTTACACAAATTTAAGTCAATTTTGTTAAGTTAAACTTTACAAGTATTATGTACTCAATCCTATGTAGCTCATTCAAATTCATTAAACCAATTATTCTACTCGAAAACGATATTTTGAACAAAAAACCTAAAAAAAACTATTTCACCTAATGGAAAACCTAAAACACTGTTTTTAAAAACCTAAAAATCCGGTCCCTATTTATTACCTTACTAAGAAATCCGTACGAGACTTTCGCACTTCCCCCTTTCTGACAAGAGAAAGAAAAAACTCGCATTTAGCTAAGAAATTAGGTTCATCGTTATAATCATCTAACAAATGCTAAATATGCATGCCGATTTCACAGAATGCACTGAAAATTAATGATGTTTTTCTTATTCACTGAACATGTAGGTTATAGCTTTAGCACGGCCGTACAAGTTGTAATGTTGTAATATTGTAAGTTGCACAGGGAAATCACCTGCAAGCTGTAAACAACGAATGCTTTAAGGTACCCTGAGGGGTAAAATTCTACAATTTCTAAATTACTGTTTGAAATTATTTTTCATGGTTAATTGACTCATTATCAAGGGATTTTACTAAAAAAGAGTGCAGAATAAAATTAATTATTTAAACAAATAAATATATTCTTTTAAAAATTAAAGAGAAGGGAAACACTGTATCTCCTAAACTACAGTATGAGAAGCCTTTTCCTTCACCGCCAATCACGTGTACGAGCTAAAGAACTTCCGCTAGCAATAAGAGTCTTCCCTCCGTCTCGCCGTTTCTGATTGGACCGCGTATCTAAGCAGGAGAAGGAAGAAACGGCTTGTCATCTGCAAAACACTGTAATGCAAATATTTTCAAAATTCTTTCACTACATTGTAGCAAAAACATTTGTCTATGGACTGAATTAATTTTTAATGAAATCTATTACCGGTACTTCACAGGAACTATGTATGACATTTTCTAAAAATATAATATATAAATATTATGTAACTTTCATAGTACGCCAATTCATAATTTACTGTTAAATTGTATCAACTGGCACATTAAATATGTAAGGAGTGTTTAAAATCACATAAGTAGGCATATAGTGCATATTTTACATTAATTTTACCTTCAAAGTTGACCGTAATCGCTATCATTTATCTTTTGTTTCACTGTTATGAACTGTTCATTGAATAAAATGCTTATGGGGCTTTGGATCGAGATATCATACGAAATGTTCTGTTCGACTTCAAAATATTAACATTTAATTTTAATATTTTAGCCAAATTACTTATTACAACTCAATGGTATGCAACTTAGTTAACCACAGCGAAAAATCTTTCCATTTGATGCCTTAGACCTATGTAATGAACCAATATTCGCTTTAAAAAAGTATAATTCATTTACCGGTTTGTGACAGCTCAGATGGTGATTGGCTGTCTTCCAGAGCCCATCAAAATGCTTCGGGGCACAGCACATCGGAAAACATATTAGCCTATAGATATCTAAGGTAAAAGAAAACAAAATATATAATTTTTCACAATTCTGGCTTAAAATTACGTCCTAAAAACTAAATTAAACTCCGTGGCGCTACATTCCTGAAGGGACTTAGCCTACCACCTGACCGCTGCATCATAGGCTATACCATAGGCAGATGACAGGATTAGGGGTAGGCCTATGTGGTCAGCATGCCGACACCCATGGCAGTTAATGGTGGTTTCCACGACAGGAGCCGCTACTACTCTATCAAATAGCTCCTCAATTTGAATCACGAGACTGAGTGCACCCCGTTCCAGACCTCCGTATCTCAGAAAAAATTGAGGTATCGGGGATCGAACCAGGGCCGATGGATCTGGTAGTCAGACCAAGACCACGCCGGCGGTCAAAATTCGGTCCTAGTGACCCTTAATTAGATTGTAATAATAATATTATTACTGTCCTTATTAATATAATTTTTTTAAATTTATTTGTCATTTTTAATATAAACAATGATGATATAATTACGGACATATTCTTAATTCGATAACAAGAAACAGATGACAACTGCGCTGTATCCTCCAGTTGCAAGATGGGAACTTCTTGCTGTATGTAACTGTAGCTAAAGTCCTTTCACGTTTCAATTTGTTTCAGAAACAAGACGTAAAGATGATATCTCCCATTGTGACGAATGGTCCATTTGTTGCACGTGCTGCTATCTTGCGGTAGGTTTCCTTAATGAACAGTTGTCATGGTTACAGACACTGGGAAACAGCTGACTGTCGTCGTGTTGGCCTCATTTCTCAAACTGATTCCGAAGTTGTAACGTCAGACTGAACAAAACAACATCGCAACAATAAAGAATATTGTAATCAACAGCGCAACCCTGTTCCAATAAGTTTCTCTCAGTAGGAGACTTTTTCGTCTGATTCTAGTTTTAGTGCCATCTATACACAAAAGAGTTAAAGTCAACATGATTAAATTAAAAATTAACAGGACTATTCAGATCATGAAATTATGTGGAAATTCAACCAATCGCAACCCGGCCGCAATCGATGGATTTTTCAGGACGTAAAAATCCTGGGCACGGACTTTTCGACGTGTCGTAGATTTACGGCAAGCCTGAGCAGTTGGCACTCTACTGATGAAATAACACCACCTGCAAAACGGTCATCCAGAAGTTACTTTCTTTCTTTCTTTCTTTCTTTCTTTCTTTATCTTAGTTTTACCTCTCCCTTTTAGGATTTAAGCGACACAAGCCGCCCGGGCCTTACAGGGCCGCGACTTGTCGGGAGAGGGATTATCTTTGGATCACATACAAGAAATAGAGGGCCTCCCCGGATGAGTGATCAGCCCAATGCCCAAATGTTCGAAAGTTATAACAATTTTAAGTTACGGTCAAATTTCGAGATTTCGTAAGAAAACCGTACATCGCACTTCCTCTATAATTATGGGTTATATATTTGTATATAAGCTGTATATTGTGTATTTACATAATGAAACAAGTGAAGAAATATTACACAATCATTAAAGTTGAATTTATTAAAAATCCGATTACGGTATATGTAATGGAAAATACATTATATTCCAGGCAAGAAAGCAAAAGTGGGGACTTTTACTATGATATTTAGGACACTTTCTCCCACATCTCTGCCAAATTTCAAAACTACATGATTTTTTTGGCCCTATTTTTCCTTTCTTGCCTGGAATATAATGCATTTTCCATTACATGTACTGTGCTTATACCGTAATCGGATTTTTAATAAATTCAACTTTAATTGTTGTGTGATATTTCTTCACTTGTTTCATGATGTAAATACACAATATATAGCTTATATACAAATATATAATCCCTAAATATAGAGAATACGGTATGCTATGTACGGTTTACTCTCGAAATCTCGAAATTTGACCGAAACTTAAAATTGTTATAACTTTTGAACATTTGAAGACAAAATAATAAATGACTACTCATTTTAAAGAAATTTTATTTTTCTGCAACTTCCTTCATGAGAACATTGCTGTATACCTACGGCCTGAAGCGCTAGGATGCAAAGTGTGTAGAAAAGCGCGAGGCGAAAGAGCTTTTATCGAAAATTTTTATTTTCGCTGGCGGATATCTCGAAAACTATTGGGAATAGAAAGAAATGTGTATAGTCAAACTTGTAGTAAATTTTATCAGCTTTAATTTTGTATATAGCAATTTTTGCTCTACGATGTACCATTGTTTAGATATGAACGAAAAACCTAAAAAAGGGACCTTCTGCGGGCCCCCCTGCCCCCCGCTCACCCCCCCACCTTCGGGGACTTTTAGTATGTTGTTCAGGACAGTCTCTCCGACAACTCTGCCAAATTTCAAAACTACACGATTTTTTTATTCAATTTTTCGTCCGTTGCCTGGACTATAAGTAAATCGACAGATTTTAAACATGAAACAACTTCAAATACACCTAAGTCCTTAATATTCAGTGAATTTGAAGTTTTAACTTATATTTGACCATCCAATTACAATAATTTTATAACATATCTCTTTGAGGGAAAAATTCACATATTTTATGAAATGGTTGTATTGGAGTAATAGTAGGTCTGTAAATATAACAGAATAATAGCACAGTATAGTATAACAGTAGCGAAGCTCTAATGAAAGGAAAATGCATCCTTTTGACAGATCGGTGCGACACTAGCACCCCAAGCGGCCGGCAAGATTGAACTAGCAAACAGCCATTTTTAACATTGGAAAGATACGAATATATGGCTGTATTTCTTCTTATTTTTAAAATTACCAGAACGAGATTATTACCGGAAAGGCATACTGGTGAACTCACCAAATCATAGACTTTATGGTAATATAAAGAAGTTGTAGTTTCAAGATCGATGACATTGTATATCTTATAAAGTATCAGACCGGTTTCCCGATGTGGTCTAGTATGGATGCAAGCGTGATAATCACAAATTGGCAATTTAATTTAACAAATAACTGTTTTTGCTTACCTCTCAGGATCTTTAGGGAACCTGAAGAAAGATAAATCGAGAGATTCCTTTGGTTCCTTTGGCTGTTGGTGCAATTTATAGCACCACAAGCATTTCCATAAAATATTGCTGACATTTTTCATAAGCAACAATGTAACATATTGTGTGGCTTCTTGCTCACCGCTACGAGCGCTGCCGTCGCGCCGGTTGAAAAAAACTGTATGGAGCTTCGCTACTGTTATACTATACTGTGATAATAGTTTAACACGTTTCACTCATAGAAACCGGACTGCAAATTACGAATAATTTTAAGTGAGACTCAATTCCTTGGATAATTTATAAAACCAAGACGGGCTGCGCAGAAAATAAATAACGCAATGATTAATATTCTTGTTAGCCAGCACTTCGTTCAACAATGCCACCTGATTAGTTTAGCATATCTGGTATTCCCTCCTTGTAACGACTTTTTTAGGTAGATTTTGAAGAAAAATCTACCTATTGCAATGGATACCATGTCATGATTTTCGAAAAATTCTTTCATATCTTTACGTTTCATGCTCCCCTAAGTACGAAACCACCGCCCGTTCAAAAAAAAAAAAAAAAATTGTGATATATATAATGTATATATATATATACTGTATATATATATATATATATATATATATATTTATATCTTTACACGATAGCGGCCGTAATTTTGAAGATATTTGAACCAAATTTTAATATGTTATTTCTAGGCCCAATAGTTCGGACAAGTTCGTTAATGAGCAAAATTGGCCCAAGGGGGTGGTCGGGGGAGGGGGTTGAAATTTTAAAAAATGTATATCTCGGCCCCTATGAAGTATAGAGGGAAACTTTGTTTGAATAAATTAGAGTACTCCCTATGGAGTTCACAGTGACACCAACGATTCGGGGGTTCGAGTGAGGGTGGGGGTGGGGGTGGGGGATGAAAATTCGAAACTTTTGAAACCACGTCTTGTGGGGTATCGTTGAAAAGCTCTTGATGAGTACTCTGCAAATCAATAAATAGTTTCTTGATAGCTCTCATATGACGCGAGATTTTAATGTTTGAAAATAATAACACTTGAAAGAATTATTATAATATCATAATTTTGTCTTGTTTAGCGGCTTTGCTAATTTTATTTATTGCTGATCTTGCGCACGGCCTCATAGAATATTATATCCTATTATTGTTGTCAAAACAATTGATTGTAGGCTCTTCCTCTTTACTGCAGGTTTGCCATGCCAAGGCTAAAGAAGAAGAGTGCTATGCAGCGACAATAAATTAAACCAAAAGCACTTCGAAATCTACCTCCGCCTGTAGGCCAGCCTAAAGGGATTTTTTTAAGTAGATTTCGAAGAAAAATCTACCTATTGCAATGGATACCATGTCATGATTTTCGAAAAATTCTTTCATATCTTTACGTTTCATGCTCCCCTAAGTACGAAACCACCGCCCGTTCAAAAAAAAAATTGTGATATATATATGTATATATATATATATATATATATATATATATATTTATATCTTTACACGATAGCGGCCGTAATTTTGAAGATATTTGAACCAAATTTAGTTATGTTATTTCTAGGCCCAATAGTTCGGACAAGTTCGTTAATGAGCAAAATTGGCCCAAGGGGGTGGGAGGGGGTGGAAATTTTAAAACATTTTTATCTCGGCCTCTATGAAGTATAGAGGGAAACTTTGTTTGAATAAATTAGAGTACTCCCTATGGAGTTCACAGTGACACCAACGATTCGGGGGTTCGAGTGAGGGTGGGGGTGGGGGTGGGGGATGAAAATTCGAAACTTTTGAAACCACGTCTTGTGGGGTATCGTTGAAAAGCTCTTGATGAGTACTCTGCAAATCAATAAATAGTTTCTTGATAGCTCTCATATGACGCGAGATTTTAATGTTTGAAAATAATAACACTTGAAAGAATTATTATAATATCATAATTTTGTCTTGTTTAGCGGCTTTGCTAATTTTATTTATTGCTGATCTTGCGCACGGCCTCATAGAATATTATATCCTATTATTGTTGTCAAAACAATTGATTGTAGGCTCTTCCTCTTTACTGCAGGTTTGCCATGCCAAGGCTAAAGAAGAAGAGTGCTATGCAGCGACAATAAATTAAACCAAAAGCACTTCGAAATCTACCTCCGCCTGTAGGCCAGCCTAAAGGGATTTTTTTAAGTAGATTTCGAAGAAAAATCTACCTATTGCAATGGATACCATGTCATGATTTTCGAAAAATTCTTTCATATCTTTACGTTTCATGCTCCCCTAAGTACGAAACCACCGCCCGTTCAAAAAAAAAATTGTGATATATATATGTATATATATATATATATATATATTTATATCTTTACACGATAGCGGCCGTAATTTTGAAGATATTTGAACCAAATTTAGTTATGTTATTTCTAGGCCCAATAGTTCGGACAAGTTCGTTAATGAGCAAAATTGGCCCAAGGGGGTGGGAGGGGGTGGAAATTTTAAAACATTTTTATCTCGGCCTCTATGAAGTATAGAGGGAAACTTTGTTTGAATAAATTCGAGTACTCCATATGGAGTTCACAGTGACACCAACGATTCGGGGGTTTTGGGGGTACAAGTGGGGGTGGGGTGGATGGAAATTAGAAATGTTTGAAACCACGTCTTGTGGGGTATCATTGAAAAGCTCTTGATGAGTACTCTACAAATCAATAATTAGTTTCTCGATAGCTCTCATTTAAGGCGAGATTTTAATGTTTGTAAAAGTGCTCTTTCCTCTTTTTTGCAGTTATTATTGCGGGTTTGTCATGCCAAGGCTAAAGAAGAAGAGTGCTATGCAGCGACAGTAAATTAAACCAAAAGCACTTTGAAATCTACCTCAGCCTGTAGGCCTGCCTAAAGGGATTTTTTTTCTTCTTTTCTTTTTTCAAAGTAGGCTATGTAGTAGGCCTATAGAGAAAGTATTGTAATCCTAAAAAAAAGATCGAGATCGAGATAAAACCGGGAAAACATGTTTCATGATACCTAGTAACAGAAAAGAGTGTTTTTGGAATTACTATCTGTGGACTCATTTCACATAAAATTCTGAGTTCCATACCTTAACTTGATCTGAATTTCTAAGGCAACAAAAACATTATAATTGTTTTAAATTAAAATTAAATAATTACAATTTCTTTCACTACTGGCAGGAACCCGCGGCTTCATCCGCGTTTAATAATTCCTTCGCTGTATCTTATTAAATAATTTCTTTAATAGAAAACTAACTAAACATTTGTAAGTTATTATTAACATTACACGTATTTCGTCCAAATAGGTCAATGTCTTCCCATTTAGGCCTACATTCACGATCCACCTATGTATAAACATTCAGACTTCTGCGTGCCGTATTCTTATAAACAAATCAAGCAGAGCAGACTAACAAAATCGAAGTGATGGGCAATTCCATGTATTATGTTGATAAAAAAAATCCATTTCATTCATGTTCTTGCTTCCAAGCAAGGCAATCTGTAATTAATTTCAACATTAAAATATAATAGCGAAAACTGATGCTTGAATAGGTAAAAAATAACGTTTTCTGCAAGTTTATCATAGGTAATCTCACGAGAGTTTACGAGTTTATCGAAACTTACTTACTTCTTCGATACCAATTTGTATTAAACTAGTAATAATCTCGAAACTGTTGCAATCTTGAAGGACACATAATTCTACGTTACAGAAGATTTCGGAACAATCGCTAAACGCCTAGAATTTGACTAAGTTTGACGAGGAAGAAAAAGAAGCATGTCGACCTACAAGAGAGGCGTTGGCGTTGCTAGGTGATTACTGTAAACAAATGAAGAATGTTTAATCTGCCGTTATCTGGCGCCTACGAGCGACACCTGTAATCAAAGAGATTAGATTTGTATGCATAAGGAGGCCGTGATAACGCCTTCTCGTATAACTTAACAACCTGCTTGTTCAAATCAACACTGAACCAATTTCCTCGTTCCATTACACTCACTGAAGTGATCAAATGAACTAGCTCTCCTCATTGTCGGATTCACGAATATTATTTGGTTATTTAGCCTATAAGTTACTAGCTTAAAAGACCCGGCGTCGCCCGGGTTTTGTATTTTGTAATTGGAAATTAGCTTATGAAGGATTTTCAATTTTACATTCTAGGTCCTTATATAGGCATTTATAATTTGAAATAGGAAGAACGACTTATTACACTCAAACTATTCCCTCAGAAAACGCTTGATATAGTTTTGTATGGCTCATAGAGGATCTAGAATTTTGCATCCCATCGCTTGTACAGTGCACAGCAAGCCTGGTAGAGGTTTAAATAAGAAGAACAGAAATTCCTGTAACATAAAATTGTAATATCGAGGCGGGAAATTTCCCACTCTTATGTTACCATAAAGCCGTTTTGGAGATGAAATTAAACAGAAAGCATTATCACTTTCATACTTTTCTCTCCAAAAACCTGCGATATAATATAATAATATACACATTACCATACCTCGTTTTGTTTTCTCTATGTCATTATTTTAGTGGATTTCATTCTGTAATATTTATTTATAACTTGAATTATTTTGATAACTTCTCTTATTTGTCAAAAGTGCATTTCAATTGTTTTTTTCCAAGCCCACCTGATACCATTTGGCAACAATATATTCTGTGATTTGGAATTGATAATTCTATGTAAAAAGGGATTAAGTATTTTCAAAAACATTTAATTTTTGGCATTTAGAATCAGAATTTTTCAAAATCCTTTCTTAGTGAGCACCTACATTATGAAACGAAGGTACTGTCAAAATTCCAAGTCTCTACCTGTTATAGTTTAGGCTGTACGTTGATTCCTGTCATTCAGTCAATCAGTCAGTCAGTCATTCATTCAGTCAGTCAGGACAAAGCCTTTTATATATATAGAGATAACTAGGGCAAGGCATTTTATGATTTTGCATCTTTTTTTATATGATGGTTAAAAGAAAGCTCGAACATTTATAAATATTATTTTATCATGTACATTATATACATACATACATACTAGGGATGGGTCCTCGATACTTTCGATACCTAGATACTCTCGATACTTGCATGGTATCGGCATCGAACGATAATTCAGAAAACTCGCTCGATACTTTTTCGATACTTTTGTAATTCTGCAATTAAGTGAGAATGCTAGTATTTTTTAACAAAATCTTGTAAGTGGACTGTTTAAAAAACTAATTTTAGTTTTAATGTAAAGTTTAAAAATAATTATAGGCTACTTATGATATTAAATTTTGTCTCATTAAATATGCAGACTTAATTAATTTAGTTGGTATTACACAGTTCTCTCAACTTTTAATTTTCAATTTATTGAAATTGGAAATGTTGAAGGTATCGAGTATCGAAGTATCGACTATCGAGGAAAAAATCATGTATCGGTATCGAGTATCGGTATCGATGGTATCGACCCATCCCTAATACATACATACATACGGTGAACGCCGCTTAATGTTATCGCGGATAATGTTATCAGTCGGGTAATGTTATCACTTTTATGAAGTCCAGTACGGATTACTACTGATTGGAAAAAATGCTGTTTATTGTGATCAAAGATTCGGTTTATGTTATCACATTTTCCTTTTCGCGGTTTTATTTCCAAGTAATGTAACTTACGTCATTCAAAATTTCGTAAGGGGACACCACTATCCCCTTACATAAAGAATAACTATAGACCGTCCCAACCTTAAAAGACAGTATTGGTCTTATGCAGCGCACTGATGCCAGATCTACTCACATTACAAGGCCCGGCACATGATGTGAAAAAGCTCTTAAACTCGTGAAAACATCGAAATTTGTTTCTTGTACATAATAATTAATGTAAATCATGCCCTGCAGATAGAACGACGGCACACCCTTCTTCCCTTATTTTCAACCCCCATGAGTAATATTTTCTCTATAGGCCCACAAATCTACATTTTCTGACCAATGTCTACAAAATGTTACACGTGTACCCTGTGAAATCAAGTAAAAATTCTACGAGACAATCATTCTCGAAAAAAAACACCCCTTGCGAAATTTTCAATCCCTACTTTGTGATCTTTTTACTAGTCTACATTGTTTTAACGATTTTTACCAAACTTTACACACAGACCCTATAAAAACAAGAGAAAAATTAGGCGAAGTTAATTTTGGAAGAAGCCACCCTTTAAATGTTTCTACCCCTATTACACCACCAAAATTTAGATCTACATTCTTGACGTGTTTTTAACAGACTTTGTACACAGAACGTATAGAATCAAGAGAAAATGGTAGGAAAACTAATTTTGGAACAAACCACATTTTAGATCTTTCACCCCTATTTTGTGATATATATTTATCTACATCCTTTGACCAATTTTATCAGACTTTATACCAAGAACCTATTGAATCAAGAGAAATTTTTAACCAAAGTTTATTTGGATGAAACCACTCCTTAAATGTTGCAACCCCTATTATATAAATGTTATTTAAATCTAAATTCTCTGATCAATTTTTGCCAGACTTTACACAGAGCTAACAGAACCAGGAGAAAAACTTAGGTAAAACTAAATTTGGGGGAAAAAAGTCCCTTAAATGTTTTAATCCCTATTAAATGACGTTTAAATCTACATTCTTTTGGCTCATTTTACGACTTGACACACAGAAAAGAAAGACTAATAGGAATTTCTGTCTCTTCTTACCTCAACCCCACCCTCCATGGTCTTTAGAAGTAATAGGGTCCTTGAGTGTGACAAGTTGTGCTTTCTCTAGGGCCTAAATTTTGAAAATTAAAGGGGCTTCCTCCAAAATTGACTTCGAAGTACAAGTAAAATACAAAACCAGGTGACGCCGGGTCCTTTAAGCTAATAATTTATAAATGTTAAATTTAATATTAAATTTCATTTCGATAATATTATTTTTCATATTATTATTATTATTATTATTATTATTATTATTATTATTATTATTATTATCATTATTATTATTATTATTATTATTGGTATTATTATTACTATTATTGTGTTATAATTTTCAAGAATATAATTATAAAGGGAAGTAATAGTTAAAATACATTGCATGCCTTTAGGCCTGTTCACTATCCTCAGGGAGTAGTATTATTCCTTCTCAGAGGGCCTTTCGTTTTTTCTTTTCTTATTCTATACAGTAAACTTTCTGGACACCCGGTAGCTTCTGCTATCTCTTTAATTGCCTGGGTAACGTTCATTTTCTTCAAGAAATAATTAAGTATATTTAATACTATAATTCGCTCTTTACTGCGCAATTTGTCAACACTAAGATTTCTAGTTCCTCTATTCATAATTAATATAAAATATTAATTAATATAACATTTAATTTTAAAAAACACAAGAACCACTTCACATCAAAGTTAAACTTCACTACACAGCTACTATATAACAATGAGCTCTGAAGAAGACACGATAGTCTTAGAAACATCTGAGTACACAAAATCTCAAAGCAACCAAGTCATGAGCGCGAGAATGCTGAGCTCGGGAAAACTGTGATAATTTATTAATGCTACATGATAGAGAGCTCTGGTTTGTTTTAAATACTTTTTCAGACATCTATAAACATTTCTTCTCGCTTAGTCACCAACGTAAAGTCAATACCAAAGTATGTTACTCACTACCTAACTTTTCTGTGTTGCCGTCCGAGAATTTTCAGGTAGCACTTAATAAAAAAATATATAGCTTTCTTCTTATGTAAAATTTATTGCCGACGGAAAGGGAGTACTTTCTTTCACCATCAGGCAGTCCAAGAAAAAAATCTTTACTTGTTTTGATTATTAGTTTTCTGTCTATCGCGTGATAAGTTATTAATGTGCAAAAATATTGACTTCCGCCAAAATAACGTAATTATGAAAAATAGGCCTCAAATTAATTATTTATGGCTTTACAATTGACACCATTAGAAAGGGCGGAAAATTCTCTATCAGACCACGCAATCACATTATTACATTTATCACTTTGGAAAATGGCAACATTGTCGGGATAGAAAAGGACGAAGCTAATTGCAGAACGTACGAGTGCAAGTGAGATGCAAATACTACATTTAACTCAATACTGTCTTTTAAGGCTGGGACGATCTATAGTTCAGCAGTTTCCTGATTTCGTCAGGGGGCCCCATATGGCAGAATTTCACGCGCAGTAAGAACGGACTTTTTTGTCTTTATGAATCATAACACCCGAACAAGGAAAAAGAAGAAAACAAGTCTGCGCATGAGCAAGGTCTCGTCATGGTAAATATCCATAAACACTCTCACTGTCTTTCTGCTAAAATTGTAATGTATATTTCAAGGGTGTGAATTCGACTATACGAGAAAAGACTGGATTTTTTACTCTAATATGTTAGTAGTAGCTTACTAAAAAACACCGCTCGTAAGATCACTTGGGGAAACAAATAGGCTAATATAATCATGTAAACATTCATTATTATTATTATTATTATTATTATTATTATTATTATTATTATTATTATTAAAATCCCGCAGATTGATAGAGGCAGACCAATATTAATTTAAAAGGTACGAAATGTTTGTACTCTCACACAATAAACAAACCTACGCCGGACTGCAAAGAAAACATATGACCTAATGATTACATGTAGAACCATAATTTATTTATAGCTATTTTCTTTGATTGTATTTATTTAAGAGTCGCTTTTTAACAACTAGGGCCATCTGTTACTGTCTCCCGTAATTTTACATGAAATTAAAATCCATATTTCGATTTCTTTTCCATCAGTTTATTATAAATTACTTCATCGCATAGAATATTATGAATTTAAGAGTTAAAAATTGATAAAAAGTCTGGAAAACCTTCTTACTATAGCCTAATACTTGCTTACTTACTCAATCGCAATAGACAATTCCTCAGCAAGCTAAAGGAATATTATCTATTTTGTAGAACCCGAAGGTTCATTGCCGCGCTTACCTGAGCCCGCCATACAACCCTATTCCGTCCTATTTCCAACAAACCATCCCTTGCAAATCCTATTTCCCTTAAATTTATCCCAATATTGTCCTTCCACATAGGTCTTCCAAGTGATTTTTTCCCTCCTAGTCTCCCAGTCAATACTTTTGAGATATATTTTCCCACCCATGCGTGCAACGTGTCCAGCCCATTTCATCCTCCGTGATGTAATTACCCTTACTATATCCGGTGAAGAGTAGGCTACAAGTTATGAAGCTCGTCGTTATGCAGTTTTCTCCAGTCCCCATTTTCATCTCCGTTAGGCCCAAATATTTTCCTAAGCCCCCTGTTTTCGAACACTCTCAGATTATGTGTCTCACATCCGTATAATACAACCGGCAGGACAGTAGTCTTATAAATTTTTATTAGATTTCTGGACAGAAGACGAGAAGATAAGAGTTTCTGAACTGCATAAAAACAAGCATTTCCTTATTTTAGTCTACACTTAACTTCTGCCTTAATATTATTTGCGTCTGTGATTATTTGAATTTTTCCATTTGTTCGAACAATTTACCGGCTATTCTAATATTTTGTAGAGCATTATTTTGAGGTTTCATGACCAAAGCCTATACTTAGTTGTTTTTTTTTCTGTATTAATTGCCAATCCAACTTTCCGGCACGCATCGAAAAGACTTTCTGCCTATATTAATACTAGCATGTGCCCGCGGCTTCGCCCGCGATAATTATTTCAAGAATTAAAAATTAAGAGCATAATAGTTAAATCATTACATTTATTAACACCTAAATCGCATGGACTACATACCACGATCAGATAGCATCGACTGGTAAAAGCGACCTCAGATTCGAGTTTCTTGGCCAAGAAAACCTCTGTATAGTGAGATTCGTCCAAATAAAACAACGTTTGAACATATTTAGGGCTTACAACATTCAAGCGATCGCGAAAGTTTTGTTTTCAAGGTTTGACAAAAATAGCCAAAGCCAACTGTAATTGATTTGACATTGAAATGTATAACTGAAAACTTATGTTTTGAAAACGCAAAAAATGCACGTTTTTTGCCAGTTTTTCACTCATAACTCACGAACGAAAACTAAAATTAAAATTCCGGCTTCGAGGTGCATTTTCCGACCCTTCAGCCCACCTATGTTTAAAATTTCAGATCTCTGCGTTCAGTAGATTTCGCTGGACATCGAGGACAATCCCTTTTATTAATATAGATAATATGAATTATAATGATACCTTCTCTAATTTGTCAAACATCCATTTAATTTAATCCAAGCCCACCTGATAACCACTGGTAACAATACGTTCTGTGAATTTGTTTTGATAATTCTATGTAAAAAGGGATTAAGTATTTTCAAAAACATTTAATTTTTGGCATTTAGAATCAGAATTTTTCAAAATCCTTTCTTAGTTAGCACCTACATTATAAAACGAAGGTACTGTCAAAATTCCAAGTCTCTACCTGTTATAGTTTAGGCTGTACGTTGATTCCTGTCATTCAGTCAGTCATTCATTCAGTCAGTCAGTCAGGACAAAGCCTTTTAATGAATAATTCCGCTTTGAGAATAGAATAGCTTAAACATTTTAAATACGCCACTGATAGTAAAAACCGGCATGTGATAGTTTCGCTTAATGCCGCGTGCCTCGAAATCTCGTCGCTGTTTTCGTGATTTCAAATAACTAAACATCTCACCAGCGTGTATATCAATTAATTTATTTCTATGGTTACAACAGTCGCTTCCGTCATTACCTCGTTGCCATAGTTCCCGTTGACAAGTGAAAGCCTACTGAGTACTTGTTCAGGCTGATGTTGACAATTTGAACATCAGGTGGGCGTCGTGTTGGTAGCGGACGCCACGTGCCGTCTGGGTCCAGACGTGCCGTCTAGGCGTCGCATACCTGAGCGTCGCACCTTATTAATAGTGCCCGTGCTCTACCTTGAAAACAAACAGCTGAATTCGACAGCACAAGAGTGTAACAAATCAGTGGCCATAAGAACTTATTGAAGTGAAGGGCCGACATAAACGAAAGTTTGCAATTACTGGGGGTGTGGGGGTATAGAATATCCCCTAAAAAAAACAGGGGTTCCGAGAATCCCTTGTTCGCTCGCTTCATCAACTCCAAATACTCGTAATATTTTGTAGATCTTGCGTATCCCTATAAAATATGAGCAACTGCATTAATTTTAAAATTTAGGTTACCTATTTATTTCTCATAAACCCGAAATTAATTAAATAAATTTCAAGTTTAACTCGACCATGTAGTGCATACACTGTATAATTTTCCTCTTTTACCGAATTTATAACTAAAAATATGACTTTAAATTTAAAATATGGCTAAAATATGACCAAGACCACAATAATGACCAAAATATGACTTTGTATGCAAAATAAAAGTGGCCCGAATAAGATAAGTGTGCAATTCGTGTTTAATTTGTATTTGCAGCGAGAATGGAGGTCAGAATAAAAATATGACATGTCAAAAAATCCGAACCCTAGTCATAGAACTTGCTTTTGAGATAACTGACTTTGAAGCCCATGTAGAAGTACAATTTTCTTGCTGAGAACTTCTGACGTTGGTCTCTAAAGGTTTCTGTATTATGTCTATTAATAGTAACAGACATTGGCACTTTCAGTTTACGAAAGATAAAGACTAGCCGAGCTCAATAATGCATAGATCTCATTTTTGCAAGAAATTGACATTGGCCCTTTTAGAACCAAGCCACAGATGGCTATACGTTAGAAATATCGTCAGTAAATAAGGTTGAAGGAAATCTATGACATATATGCCGAGGCTGTGTTGTAAGATAGAGCCAATACGTGGATCACATGGCGTTCTGTTGGCTGCAGATATACCAGGCGTCGTGATCCCGGATTCCGTTTTGTCAACACACAATTTCCCCTGTCAATAGGCAGTCACAAAAACTTCTTTTTTTGCCACCAGAGAAAAAATTCAATGTCGGTCTGCGAGAGCAATTCATATTTCAAGGATTTCAGGTAACGTGTATGAAGAATAAACATTATTATTATTATTATTATTATTATTATTATTATTATTATTATTATTATTATTATTATCATTATTTTTATTATTATCATCATCATCATCATCATCAGGGCCCGGATTCTGATGACCTAAAATTGTTTGAAAAATGACCTATAAAATTACCCTAAATTTTAAACAAAATGACTTAATAATTATAATAACAAAATCCCTTTAGGCAGGCCTACAGGCGGAGGTAGATTTCGAAGTGCTTTTGGTTTAATTTATTGTCGCTGCATAGCACTCTTCTTCTTTAGCCTTGGCATGGTAAACCTGCAGTAATAAGAACTGAATTCGGTAAAGAGGAAGAGCCTACAATCATTTGTTTTGACAACAAGAATAGGATATAATATTCTGGGAGGCCGTGCGCAAGATCAGCAATGAATAAAATTAGCAAAGCCGCTAAACAAGACAAAATTATGATATTATAATAATTCTTTTAAGTGTTATTATTTTCAAACATTAAAATCTCGCGTAATATGAGAGCTATCAAGAAACTATTTATTGATTTGTAGAGTACTCATCAAGTGCTTTTCAACGATACCCCACAAGAAGTGGTTTCAAAAGTTTCGAATTTTCATCCCCCACCCCCACCTCCACCCTCACTCGAACCCCCGAATCGTTGGTGTCACTGTAAACTCCATAGGGAGTACTCTAATTTATTCAAACAAAGTTTCCCTCTATACTTCATAGGGGCCGAGATATACATTTTAAAAAATTTCAACCCCCTCCCCCGACCACCCCCTTGGGCCAATTTTGCCCATTAACGAACTTGTCCGAACTATTGGGCCTAGAAATAACATAATAAAATTTGGTTCAAATATCTTCAAAATTACGGCCGCTATCGTGTAAAGATATATATATATATATATATATATATATATATATATATACTAGCTGAAAAGGCTCGGCGTTGCCCGGGCTTTGTATTTTTTAATTTGAAATTAACTTATGAAGGACTTTATGTATGTAGAACTTGAAATGAAGAAAAAGATTTATCACACTCAAACTATTCCATCAGAAAACGCTGGATATAGCTTTTTATGGCTCATAGAGGATGTGGAATGCTGCATTCCGTTGCTTCTACACATCATGCTTGGGAGCGGTTGATATAAGAAGAAACACAAATTACATAAGATTGTACTGACTTGACGGAAAATTTTATTTCTCATTCTCATGTTACTATACAATCGTTTCGGAGCTGAAATAAAAGAGAAATGCAGTATCACTTTCATACTTTCCTCCCCTAGAACCCGGGACATAATATACTGCGAGCATAGGACTCAAAATGTTCCATCCCATGCTTAGGGCCTATGATAAACATCCCTATTTCTCAACTAATACAAAGCCTACAGGTATGGATAGCTTATCAGCGGAAAGGATTATTTACAGACTTTTGATATAGCATACTCACACACTTAAGTTGTCCCTCTTATTCTACATCAAAATGTGAAGTGAGTAAATATTTCTTATGTCGAGGGTAGAGAAAGTTACGTGACTACATCACACTGTGCTTTATTTTCGTGGATTTCATTTTCAGTAATTATTTTCGCCAATATATTACATCGATGGAATCATAATTCGTTAAAGTCCAGCATTAGGCTATATACTTGCCAAGGCCCTATGTAATCATAGTAAACAATTCACGGTTGCCATGTGAACTAAACAGCAATTCATTTTTTCAGTATAAAATTCTCAGAAATTATATAATTTTCAAGGGAAGGAGTATTTTGTTTGAATTTTAATGTTGACCGCTATACTTCCCGGGCTTAACTGGGTATGTGTGCAAAATTCCGTGTAAATTGGTAAAGAAATGTAGATTTGTATAAGGAACAAACATACATACATACATACATACATATCCACAAACACACATTCGACTTTATATATTAGATATATATATATAAATATCACAAATTTTTTTTTTTTGAACGGGCGGTGGTTTCGTACTTAGGGGAGCATGAAACGTAAAGATATGAAAGAATTTTTCGAAAATCATAAAGTGGTATCCATTGCAATAGGTAGATTTTTCTTCGAAAATCTACCTAAAAAATGACCTAAAAACTGATATGTTATTTATAAAAAATGATTATTGTACACACAAAGTTATGGACTAGTTTGTACATAGGCCTAATCGTAAAAACTGTAAATAACTGTAATGTTGTGAATGTTCTTTTCTTACGGAAATTTATACTGGCACTGAGGCAAAATTCAGCACATCCTTTTGTGGTCTGCCGGATTATATTTGTTGTTTATTGAGGGAGTTTTCACTCTCAAATCCAAGCAGGTGGCAGACTCTGGTGCTAAGTCAATCTATTAACAATAGTAATATAATACAAAATTTTGGAGTTTCTTTGATTCTCATTTCCGAATGAGACATGACAACACTTAACACCGATTTTTTCCTTTTTGCATTAAACAAACAACACTTCAAAGAGAGCACCGCTAGCGACGAAAAAAAGTTAATACACTCAATGTAAATACATGAAAATGGCTAAATAAGGAAGCAAATGACACGAAAATGACAAAATAATGACCTAAAATTGAAATAAATACCCTAAAAATTTATAATTGCATTAAATGACAAAAAATTACCTAACAAAAATGCATTTCTATAATCTAGAGGCCATGGTTAGAATTTATCCACAAGTTGGCAATGTCTATGCAGCATCAATAAAAAAAGATGACATGTTATTAGAATCCGGGCCTTGATTATTATTATTATTATTATTATTATTATTATTATTATTATTATTATTATTATTATTATTATTATTTCTGCTGCTATTTTAAAGAGGAAATGAGTATACTACAGTGTATTCTAGATGGATCTTCATCTTTTCACAAATTCTACCAGTTTTATTAACACTCTGTATACTGAAGAGAGTGATCTATGCAAGGGGTTGGTTCTGACAAGACTTCCATCTCATCTTACCCTCTTGGCAGTTTCCAGGATCCAGGAATACCAACTGAATAAACACCAGGGGGGGTTCATCAGAGCAGACAGTGTATTGTTTTCATTGCCATGTCTCCACTCCGCGTTATATTAAGTTCTCTATTCAATACGTTCTGTCAGGGGGGATTAGCAATTGTTTGTGGTAATGTCAGAAACAAACGCAAGCAGGAACAAAAGAAAAACGCTTGTTGTTTGGAAATTATCAGGGGGCTCATGGTCAATGACAGATGAAAATCTTGCAAACTCCGAACACAAGAATCAGTCAGTGGAAAAGTGAAGGTAGCAGTTCTAACTTCGTTTAAACAAATGAATGTTAATTTCAGCAACGGTACTTTCATAGGTGTAACCAGGCCGACCATATGGGGGGGTTATAACATCCGCGGGGTCTGGGGGGTATGGAATACCCCCCAGGGAGAGGGGGTTCCGGGGGTCCTCCCCCGGAAAATTAAAAAAATTAAGATGCAAAATAACGATTTTTAAGCTTCCGGGGGTCTCCCCCGGAAAATTTTAAAAATTAAGATGCAAAATAACGAGTTTTAAGCTTTCGGGGGTCCTCCCCCGGAAAATTTTAAAAATTAAGACGCAAAATAACGAGTTTTAAGCTTCCCACGCTTTATACTTGTATTAAGTAATTTATGGGCAGACTTTAAAAAATTATATAATTTTCCTTTTTTTAATCAATGGGGGGGGGGGGTTCAAACCCCCAAAACCCCCCCTCGGTACGCCTATGGGTACTTTTATGCAGTAGATTGCATTTATAGCCTTAAAGGTACCGGTAGGCCTGTATCATTCCTTTTTTCGGCTCAGTCCCTCCTGAAATTTTACTAAAATTATACCACGACTTAATCTGTGTACGTACTAATAAAAGGACCTATTAAAGTTGTTAAACCATGATTAAATATATAGAGTACACCAATACAGAACAAAATAGATACGGATGGAAGTATAAATAATAATAATAATAATAATAATAATAAGTTAATAATAATAAATCACTGACGTAGGAGAATTGCCAAGGAAATGCTATAAATGACGAAAAACAAGCAAAGAGCAGCAAGGAAAGATAGAAAAATAAACACGAAATAGATAGAAGGGCCAAAAATATAATATAAATTCAGAAAGAAGAACTAATAACGATGAAGGATGGAAAGGTAGAAGGAAGTATGAGCGAAAGAAATAACTAAGGAAGAAGGAAGAGAGAAAGATGGACCAAAGAATGAAAAAGAAAATAATAGTAAGAAAAGATTAATTAAAGAAAAGAGCAAGGAAATAATACAAAGACAGAAAAGAGATAAGAAATAGGTATAAAAGAAAAGGAAACGAGAAAGAATAAAATACGGTATTAAGTAATGAATATAGAACGAAGGAATTAGAGAAATGAATAAAAAGTAAACGAAAGAATGAACGAATAATATGAGAAGGATATAAAGAGAAAGATACATACAAAGAAATAGAAAAGAAAGGTAAATTACGGTAAAATAAATTATATACAAAAGAATAGGAAAAAAGGAAAACAAAAAGAAAGTAAAAAAATATATATATATTTTGTTTCTCTGTGAATTAGGGAAAAAAACCAAGTAATGCATTTTTTTATTATACCGAATATTTTAAATCCATCATATTTAAGTGTGAAATTTAATGGGTGGAGATAATTCTGTCTGCTCAGTGAAATATATTGCAGATATTAGCGCCTAGTTATTGGGAAAACAACTTCAAGAGCCATGCTTGGCTGCTCGGATGAAATTGAGCGGTCATCAGATCTATGTGTATAATCCAATTGACGTGATTCCTCTTTGATCATGTTTTACACATAGCTTTCCTTTGTTTCAAAGGGAATAAGACCACGCTCTCCATTGCTCTAATCTCTGCTAGCTTCCTGTCTAATTGGCGTATTCAAAACAAAAACGCATCCCTCACACAGCAACAAACTATGAAAAATTTCACTGTCAGAAGAATCTAGAATCAATATTAATACAGCTTTTGGCTTCTATATAGCGGTACAGTGTGAGAAGTGTATGTTTCAAGCAGTGGCGGACGCAGGGGGGGATAGGGGGGTTACATCCCCCCCCCGAAATTTTAAAAAAGGCTATATATGTACTCTAAGTGGCCAGTTTTATAAACTAATTTTATACTCGTATGTAAGTTGAAAGTCAAATCCCTCCCCGAAAAAAATTTCTGCGTCCGCCACTGACTTTTAAGGAAAAGTAAGAGAAAACTATGTCGAGATTCCGTTATTATAGTCCACATTAATTGTATTGCAAAATATTTTTTCTACGATAGGAAAAACACATGTAAATACCTGCGTGAAAAATAATTAAAAATGAATAGTTGTTCGAGATGCTCTAGTTCCAAGGATACCAACTATAAAAAGTTAGTGTCTTTAATCTTGGTGGCGATCGTACATCGATTACTTCCCCACATGCAACTTTTCGTGTCGTACTTAACAGCTGACAATTAAATAAGTGAATATTAAAAAATAACATGGAAGTAAATACATAACTTAGATACTATTGAAACGGTGAAATTCAACTAGCAAATTCGAATATATTCTATGTCTACAACAGTGGCGTACCAAGGCTACCTGGCGCCCGGGGCTAATTAGATGGTAGTCGCCCCCTAACACTAAAAGGTTCAAGGTTCAATGAGTTTAATTTAAACACAGTTTATTGTTCTCAATTATTTATTTTTAATAAGTAGGGTCTAGTATGTTACTTTAACACATTATAAAGAGAAAAATATGAATGAAATAAAATTGAAAGTATTATAAGATTAATTTGTTTGAAAAAAAATAAAGAGAAAAGAAGTGTCATAACAAAATTTTTAAAATGTGCCTTCCTAGCCTTGATGGATGCAAACTTATTTATAGTAGAGTTGAAGTCTGTAGTAGCAGTCACATCACGTTCAATTGATAAAATTGCTAAATTACACCGTAAACTTTTCCTGTGTGCTCGACGCCCACGACCTATTTCGTATTGTCTATAAATAGTTTAAAACAAAACGTATATTTCATTTCATTCTAAATAATATTACTGAAGTATTTAACAAAGTAGTAAAGAAAATTTGACCAATAAAACCTTATATTTTGCCTGAAAAAGTTATTTTTTCTTAAACTAAAAAAATACTTTTTCAATTTTGGCTCCCCCTTCTTTACGGCGCCCGGTGCGGCCGCCCCGTTCGCACCCCCCTTGGTACGCCACTGGTCTACAATAACACATGCATCAAAACTTATGTAAGTAGGAAAAAGATGCAAGTTAATTATAAAATCGACACTAGGTGCAGGAAGTTCGACTTTATATCACGAAAGCATGAATGGGAAATGGTTACTGTCAAATAAAGCATTAATAATAAATATCTTTTTTTTTTTTCAATCAAATCCCTGACGTATTTAACCCCTTAAATACGCGATACTCAAATTTTCATTCAAATTACAAATCCGTTCCGGACTGCAAAGAAAACAGTTAACAAAATGATTAGGGTCATGGTTTATTTCTTGTGCCGTCTTTTGTAAATATTATATGATTTTAAGTTTTCTACGAGTTACTTTCAGTTTTTATTTATTATTAATAGTAGCTTAAAAGGCCCGGCGTCCCCGGGTTTTTTATTTTGTAATTGGAAATTAACTTATGAAGTACTATTGATTTTTAAATTCTAGGTCCTTATATAGGTATTTAGAATTTGATATAAGAAGAACGACTTATCACACTCAAACTATTCCCTCAGAAAACGCAGATATTGGATGGTCGTATGGTCAACACACTGGCGACTTGACACAGTATGTCCCTTCTTACTGCTTGCTTCTTGTTCTTTTGAGCTAATCCTCCCCCATCAATCAGTAGGGGAAGTCCGTGTAATTTGGGCTACTTAATTGAAATTTATGATTACACTTTTTCCAAGCAGTGAAAAAATGCACATTTAATTTGTACTATGTAATATACTGTTCTAAACAATTTAGCATGGCTGAAGTTTCAAAATATTGATTTCAAATGTTTAAAAATCTTTTTTACAAAAAATTTCACAACCGTGTATTTTGGGCTAGTATCGTGTATTTTGAGCCAGGCAACCGTGTAATTTGGGCTGCTTCCGTGTATTTTGAGCCAAGCAACCGACTAATTTGATGTCGGTGATAACTAACACTCGAAACACTCTACCCATCTTTTCGAATCGTCACTTATCACTTATCGTCACTCATCGTCATAATTATCACTTAAGTTTTTAAATATTCAATTCACTCCCTTCTTATCACATAACAAAAAAGTAGAAATTTCATTTACGAATATGCTCAAATCCTTTCTTTTAGCAAACTGTTTTTTATAATATAACTTATATCATATAATTTATATACTTATTTCTTAAATTTATCGTATATCATAACATATCCTTTCACATCATAACAAAAATAAATCATATTTATTCACTGTTTAATTTTCCACATGCAGTAAAACATTTAAATTAAAAATATTCCATTGTTTTCATAAAGACCAGAGATTTATTTTTAAAATGCTTAGAAACTAAACTCCGTGGCGCTACATCCCTGGAGGGATTTGGCCTACCACCCGACCGCTGCGTCATCTACCACAGGCAGACGGCAGGATTGTGGGGCATGTGGTGAGCACCCACGGCCGTTAATGGTGGTTTTCATGACCGGAGCCGCTACTTCTCTTTCAAGTAGCTCCTCAATTTGAATCACGAGGCTGAGAGCACCCCAAATCCGAGCAGGTACCGGGAATCGAACCCGGGCCGACGGATCTGTAGTCAGCGACGCTAACCACAAGACCACGCCGACGGTCTTTAAAATGCTTAAGTCGATAAAAATACAACATAATTAAAATCTGTAAAAATGTAATGGTCCTAGCATTTATAGTTTCTAAAAAAGTTCCATCTTTTGACAAGATCTTAGCATTTTTTATAATTTATTTTTAATATTTATTCTTGGGATTCGAACCTTGGGACGACAAGTCAACTCAGAGCAATATCATAAAGGAATACTATGTCTGAATTGTAATGCACTTAGAGAAGAACGAGTTTAAAAGTAAATTATAGCTCCTTTGTATAATTTGTCTCCTGGCTCAAATTACACGGATTTTACTGGCTCAAATTACACGTATAGCACATTATTAATGTTTAATTAATTATCTAAGAAAATAGAGTAAAGTGATTAAAAATATATACACTGTCAATTACCTCAATATAGTAGATATGATTTTCTAGCAAAATTCTTGTTTCTTCACGATATTAGCTCCAAGAACACCAAGTGACACCATTCAACAAGTTTACAGAAATGACTGCAATAAAATTCTTTTCAATTTTCGCCCCCAACTAGTCAGACCAGAGGGGTGAAAATTCCGGACAGAAACTTTCACTGCATTGTTCATATGACCTTGCCAATGGAATGTGATTTGCAGTGTTGCAACGTTTAAAATTACCAGTGGCTCAAAATACACGATGGCTCAAATTACACGGAATCCCCCTATTCCTTTGGAAACAACTGTTTTGGAAAATAGGCTAAAGTTTCTGTGAAAAACCGACCCTTTGCCGTTCTGCTCTTCATTCAAGGATGTCTATGATTATAAAAATTACAGCAGTTTAATTTCATTTTATATGTACAAAATAGGCATTTTTAGGCACTAAAATAGTAAAATAGGCTCTAAAAGCCCAAATAAGCATTTTAGGGCACTATAAAACTCTATAAAATATAAGTGATTTATCATGAAACATCAACATATTAAAAAAAAATTCATGTTATTTCATAAGGAACAAAATAGGCATTTGCCTTAAAATCCCAGGTCTATTCATACTACACCAGTTTTTAATGAACCTGGAAACGCACCTTTCACCTCTGTTCGCGATGTTTCAATCACAACTTCCCTTAACTTAAGGAAAGCTCTTAATCATTTCTGAACTACAAGTCGTTCAAAGGAAGGGTAGTTGAAATACGGCGGAGTTCCGAGAAACAGCCCTTCAACACCTAATTTATGTGGTGGTAAACGCCGGCGAGAACAAACCCTTTCGAAATTCAGCCCCGCTCTCCGGGGAAACGAAAAACCCTCTTACATCTTTTCATAAAAACGGGAAGAGAACTAGATATACCAGCGCCATTAGGCTGAAGTATTTCTTGTACAAACACTTTCTTTCCGTGGAAGATAGAAAGGGGATGATTCCGGCTTTCCCGTCCCACTGGAATATCGACTGTCGCTACCAAAGTCTTGTTAGTAAAAATTTGTGCGCCTGAACAAAAAAAAGTGCGTATATCACATTACAGAGAGGTACGTTCAGAAAGTTCCTGGACCAAGTATGGAGCCTTGTGGAGAAGTAACGTTAAGCATGTGAGGAAAAATTAGTTCGAATTATTATATTCAAATTAATGAGTTTTTTCTCAACTAATATAAAGCCTACAGTGATGATTAAGGTAATAGTGGATAGATTTTTTACTGATTTGTGACATAGCGTACTCAGTGTTACATTATTTGTCTAAAATTTTCTACCAAAGTCTTGTTAGTAAAAATTTGTGCGCCTGAACAAAAAAAGTGCGTATATCACATTACAGAGAGCTACGTTCAGAAAGTTCCTGGACCAAGAATGGAGCCTTGTGGGAATGTAACGTTAAGCATGTGAGGAATAAATTAGTTCGAATTATTATATTCAAATTAATGTGTTTTTTCTCAACTAATATAAAGCCTATAGTGATGAATAAGGTAATAGTGGATGGATTTCTTACTGATTTGTGACATAGCGTACCCAGTATTACATTATTTGTCTAAAATTTTCTATCAAAGTCTTGTTAGTAAAAATTTGTGAGCCTGAACAAAAAAGTGCGTATATCACATTACGGAGAGCTACGTTCAGAAAGTTCCTGGACCAAGTATGGAGTTTTGTGGAAAAGTAACGTTAAAAATGTGAGGAATAAATTAATTCGAATTATTATATTGATATTAGTATCCTTTTTCTCAACTAATATAAAGCCTACAGCGATGAATAATGTATCAGTGGATAGAAATTTTTTTAAACCGACTTGTGACATAGCGTACCGATTTTCATATTATTTGTCTAACATTTTGTTGGCAACATCCCTTTTGCTCAACTAATACAATTATTATATTATTTTAAACGATATAATTAGAATAATGGTCTAATGGTGGTATGATGCGAACTGTTAAGGGACTTGCGAACATAACTTGAAGGGATAGCAGAGAAGAAACCTACTTTGTTGATTCTGTTAAAAAATTGATGTTTCTATTTTCTCTAAAAAAAATCCTAGTAGGAGTTGTTCAGGTGACTTAAAGAGTTTGTAAAATATTTGCAACTTACGAAAAAAAAGAGCGACGATCGAGGAATTTAAAGGGGAACAAGCAGAAGACGCCTTAACGTTTATGACCGTAACTCACAAAGGATTTTAGGTAATTATGTTACGAATTTTCGGCTAATTATAGAGGAAAATCTAGATCACTCATACAAAGAAAGAAAAAGAAAGAAAGAAAGAAAAAAAAGAAAGAAAAAGAAAGAAAGAAAAAACCTTTTCATTGTACTTCTTTGCCCTCCTTCATAAGGCAGACCTAATTTTAAAACAAAATAGGTCTAATTATAATTGCAGGTTTCCATGGCTACCGTTGTCTCGCTCGAGTTATCGCGGAAAGCGTGAAATTGCATGTTGAAGACAGAACAAATCTTAGCCACGCCCACAGTGCATTACCGTTACTAGAGCATTTAGTTTTAGCGAAATAAACGAGCTTCTTAATAGCGGGTTTGCTTCTGTTTTACAACACTAATTACTGCTCTAACTCCGTTTCTTGACTGCCTTAAGGGACTAGAAACAGCATATTTAACGTGACAAGGATATGCATTAGTAACTATGGTATTAATATCACCTAGGCTAAAACTATCATAGTTTTACTTTCTCTCTTCGTGCCAGAGGTAGTATGAAGTTCCAAGTCACAAGTTGAATTAATGATTATTTAACGAATAATACACAATAAACAATAAATGAAAGTATATTGCGATACAAGTGTCATAAGCGGTGCATACGGATCGAGGGAAGAGTTTTTTGAAGTAAAACTTCTTTAGTGGCGGTAGAGGGTGAATCGGGAAAATCAGTCACACTAAAACCGTCACGAAATCAGTCACAATCAGTCACACTCAAAACCGACTTGTTTCGGTGCGGACTGTACAGAAAACAATCAACTCAATGATTAGGAGTAATCAAAGGAAATTTTTCAGACCTTACTTCCTCAATGGCAATAGACAATTCCTAAGCAATCTAAAGGTATATTATCTATTTTATGGAACTCGGAGGTTCATTACCGCGCAAATCCAAAATTAAAAACCCAAAATTAAAAAATACAAATTTCCAAAATTTAAAAAACCAAATTAAAAATTATAACATCCAAAAATCCAAAATGTAATAAATAATAAAATAAAAAATTTAAGAATCCAAAAATAAAAAATTTAAAAAATAAAAAATAAACAATTCAAAGATCAAAAATTAAAAAAATCCAAAATTTAAAATTTAAAGATCCAAAATTAAAAAGTCCAAAATCCAAAATTAAAAAAGTCCAAAAACTCAATATTAGTCCAATAATGCAAAATTGAAAAAATCCAATAATCAAAAATTGAAAAAATAAAAAAATAAAATAAAGTTTTCTTCTGTCGCGTGGCGTTCCACGCACTTTTTTTTTTCAATTTCCGAAATCCGTTATGCGCTTACGGCATGAGTATTGCATGCTATTTTTTGCACGATGAATATTTATATAAATTTATTTATATTAATTGAGATATTAGCTGAAAATATTATGTAAGTTACAAACACTATTGAAGATGGATGTTATATTTCAGAAAGTGATTCTCATGCGTTGGTTGTTATGGGGACCGAATATTTGTCCTGTTAAATTCGCCACAAACTGGGGGGCTTTGGTTCCGGTCTTCCATAAAGGCTTGTATTATGATGGTTTCACTTACGGCACTTGTGCTTTTTGTAATTTTTACCGCACGGAGATTTCTTTTGTTTTCATAGCAACCAGATTGCGTGCGGGAATGTCAAGTTACGATCGACGGCAACAATATTCGTAAGTACCACTAATTTGTTACGTCGTGCACAAAATCAATTAATAAACTACGAATAAAGTTGCCAAAATTTTCATTAATGTAGCTTAACAACCTAGGATTTTTTTAGTAATCCTAGTAAAACGGAAATAAGATATGACGAAAATATGAAAACAAGGCTTATTGATCTATAACTAAATTCCATTATTTTAGTTCACATAATCATAATTAGGCCTAATAGTAACTGAAAAACAAGATACAGGTCTTTGAATTTTCCATAAGTTTTTTTGTTTGCTTGTTCGTTTGTTTTTTTTTTTTGCCCTAAATAATGACAAGATAAGAAATACTTAATTTTCCAGCGTCGAATTCTTCTGGAATGAGTTGATACAGTACGTAAAAATAATAGGATACAGATAAGTTAAGTAAATTATATCAAATAGGTAACAAGAGTAAAATCTGGTGAGATAAGAGGTGCATAGGAAGTGACGCGGCTTTGAAGCTGTTTTTGTAGCAAGCCTTTGATTTTTATTGACCTCAAAGCTTGTCTGAAGAATGACAGCTGCTGATGACATGCTATTAGCGTTGACATCTTCATTTACGTGTTTTTACGTTCTCTTCCCAGCGGGTGGTCCCTCAGTAATTGTTCTGCTGTGTGTTTTTTAAAATGGTAGCCACGTTGTGCATCCTTCAATGTCATGATACAGCTTCATTAAGTCTAGACAGATATGCAAAAGAAGGCATTCAAACACGAGGAGAGAGAGTACCTTAATCCAAGTTGGTACTTGATTAACTGATTCCTATTTGTATACCGTAGAACACTAGCAGGTGCCCGTGGCTTCGCCCACGATAATTAATTGAAAAATTAAAAATTAAGAGTATAATAACTATTAAAGCATTATATTTATTAACACTTGCACGCAAATAATTCATAAACTAAGCCATTAATAACTAATTAAACATCTAAAATTTTGGCTTCAGAGTACATTCCACGATTAGAAAGCGCCCCCTGGGAAAACGATCTCAGATTCGATTATGCAGTTCCAAAGCTACCTGTTAACACTGATAGCACGTATTGTTTCTCAACTGTTTGTTGACGGATGAATATGATGTGAATTTTATTTGATAAATTCAGTGTAATTTTCAGAAATTATATAATGTTTCAAAAAAGGAATGGTTTGTTTGGATTTTTATTATCAGCGATATTTCAAGAGTTAAACTATCAATATTTTACAGCTGGTGCCCGCGGCTTCGCCCGCCATTATTAATTGATTGGTTCAGAGCTATGAAAATTGTAAGCAAAAATAAAATTAGAATATTTGTTCATTGTGTTCATTTCACTTAGTATTTATATAATAAAGAAACGGTTTTCCTAATTTTGTACTCTTCGTGAAAGTTTAGACTGCGAGAGACGAACATCGCCGAGTATACCCGATGTTTCACGAAGTGGGCGAGCTAGTGAGCACGCTATTTAGGGCCGTTGAATAAAGAAGTAGATTAGTACAGCATGCATTGCTTATTGTTACTATAGCAACCGATAATGACTGTGTATTTCAGTCATGGCCCTCTATTAAATAAAAATTATATCAGGTCATGCTTAAGTAGTGATTGAATAAAACAAGCACTGTTTGTTGTAACTATGGCAACAGATAATGACTGTTATGAAATTGCATTTTGGTCATGGCCCTCTATTTAATTAAACATTATAAGAGGCCATGCTTAAATAAAAGAGTATGCTGCGTCCCCGATACGGCCCTTTTTTCAAACTAATACTAGTGAAGATTACAGCCAACAAATGAAGAACACATTGCCTACAAGGAGAAGAAGGTGAAGAAGAAAGTTAAATAAAGGTTGGAAATTTGCTACCAAGACCCCAGCACGAGCAGTTTATAGTATTTATCTTGGAAGCATTAATTCAAAGCCCCCTAACGCTCCCGTAACCATGGCAATGAATGAAGGCTCAGAGGCGACATTCACCAATAAGCAGTTAAACCGAGGTGTGCAGTCAACTGTCTGTGGATGATAATATCCTGCCAGTGAAAGGATATTAAAATATCGCATCAGATAATGGCGGGCAGCCATAACTTGTTATTACCCATAAAGCATTGTGCGTTTCCATAAAACGCGAAATGCCTTCCATACCGGGTCGTTAAAATGGAGAAACAGTAATTCCACACTTCAGACACATTTAACTGTTATCGTTCGGTATTACCGTAGGTGAACAACGATTCAAGGTCCACTGAAGACAGAATTGTATTTTACATTGAACTTGAAGTTTGTTAACCTGCTACTGTACTGAAATTTTCCTGATTAATTTCAAACTTAGAACTTCCTGATGTTTTCACTTCATGCCTGCCTTATTACCAGTGTATACGTTTAATCACGGATGGAAGACTCTAGGGAAAAATATGCATGGAATAGTTGCACGAGACTCAATTTCTCATGCATCTTATAAATCTGTGCCGGACTGCGAAGAAAACAGTTAACAAAATGATTTATTCCTTAAGGCGCAATTCCACTGAAGCAACACTGAACGACATGTGGCATGCGACTTGTATCCTAGTGTTGCCTGATTGTAGGCGTGCGACAATGTGCCACAATAATTCCATATGCCGCATGCGGCATTTGTCTCCCCATGTCGTATTCGCTTTGTCGCCTAGGCGTGTAGCATGGGACTAGAACGATTCAACTGAAGCAACTTCAGTCTGGTGCAACATGTCTTTAATAATACCATATACAATACCCATATTTATATACAACACCATGGGCTATTAAAATGTCTGAATAGCTGTCAAATTATTGGCAGACACTATTTAATAAATTACCAATAATTTATCAAAATTTACCTGTAAATTTCTTTAAGATAAGAGCACATGACTGGTTGGCCAGGAATCCATCAAGAGGGACTTTTGGTATAATTGATTTTAGTTACTCCAGTAGTATCAGAGAATTGGCATATTCAAACCCCATTTTGTAACATAGATGAATTTTTTAATAGTAATATATCGTAACAACGTATCCTAATATTGTCTTATTTCTATTTAACATCAATCAGACTGGACTATAATCCTTACATTTTTATTTTTTTAAATTACTTTTTTATTCTCTATATTATTGTGTCTTGAGAATGCGCTAACTTGGTCTATTGACAGGTTATGTAATAATTGTAAAAATGTAAGATTCTTATGGCGTAATACTTAGCTTGCTGTCACTTTGCATAGTTTACTTTACCTGACTTTGTCTATCGGGGGGGGGGGGCTCCTGTTTCCCCTGCAATACATCATTCTACCAGTGCTCATTCATCATGACAGGGCCCGGATTCTGATGACCTAAAATTGTTTGAAAAATGACCTATAAAATGACCCTAAATTTTAAAGAAAATGACTTAATAATTATAAAAAATGACCTAAAACTGATATTTTATTTATAAAAAATTATTATTGTACACACAAAGTTATAGACTAGTTTGTACATAATTATAAAAACTGTAAATAACTGTAATGTTGTGAATGTTCTTTTCTCACAGAAATTTATACTGGCTCTGAGGCACTGGCGAGTCAAAATTCGGCACATCCTTTTGTGGTCTGCCGGATTATAGGGCCATGATCATGATATAACCATTGGTTGCAATAAAGGAATTATTATTTTTCAAGCCTAATTTCGAATGTATATATGTAACAACTACTTTCATTGCTGCTTCCCATTTCAATTGAACTACTGTATTGGCAATTATTGGGATTTGAAGGAAAACAATTATTAAGTTTTAAAACTTCAAGGAGACCCGATATACAGTACTACAGTAGTTATTTTCTTTCTCCTCCTTTATGCTGACGTGGCTGTGATTTAAATGCTCTGCTCTATGAAGACCCTTGTTTGTTTGTTTTCATAGCTTGTTTATGAGGTGCAAGCAGCCCATGTCGCATGCTACATGTCGCCCCGATCCGCTGGCTGTCGGATAGCGACGACACTGTTCGACACGAGGAATTTTGTCGAAGGGCGACAAAGGCCTCCTGGCGACAACAGTCAACTTGTAGCATGCGGCAAGGCGACTTGTCGTTTGTCGCTTCGTGTTGCTGCAATTGAATTACTGTGTGTAGCATGCGGCATTGACGCATGCTACATGTTGCCCAAATGTTGCCTCAGTGGAATTGCAGCTTAACACACTATTAGATAAATTTACATGCATTTTAATAGTATATTGCGATACAAGTGCCGTAAGGCACGTTTACGGGTCGAGGAAACAGATTGAAAACCCGAGGGTTTTTAAGTTTTCGAGACCCGTAAATGCCTTTACGGCCCGTGTGTTGCATGCTATTTTTTGCACGATGATTATTTATATCAATTTAATTATATTAATTGTGATATTACCTGAAAATATTATGTAAATACATTCTTGAAAATATATGTTTATTTCAGAAAGTGATTCGCATGTGTCTGTTGTTATGGGAACCGAATATTTGTCCTGGGGGCCGTGCCCATAAAGGCTTGTATTATGAAGTGTATCGTAATGAATTATGACGTAGCGCTTGGACCGTTTGTATTTTAACCTCATCGCAACCGGCCTCAGCAACAAGACTGTGTGGGAATGTCAACTTACGATCCATGTAAACAAAGTTCGTAAGTACCACTTACTAGCTAAGGAGTGCAAAAATACATTTTCGATCAACTATGATATATTTCTCAACTATGATATCTTTTGCTGGCTTGGAGTTCTAATAATTAAAATTGCATTTCGTCACATTTATAAAATACTACCGTAGCTGAATCTATATTACCTTACATCGATAGCATCAGAATTTATTCAAGTCCAATATTATGTAGTTCCCAAAGCCCGATGTGAACACTGCAAACAATACACTGTTGTCATGACAACTGAATTGGATTTCATTTTTTCAGTATAATATTCTCAGAAATTACATAAATTTTCAAGGGAAGGAGTGGTTTGTTTGAATTTTAATGTTGACCGCGTAACTTCCCGGGCTTAACTGGGTATGTGTGCAACATTTCGTACAAATTGGTCAAGAATTGTGGATTTGTGTATGGAACATACATACACACATATCCACTTATCTACACACATTCGATTTTATATATTAGAAGATGAAATTTATAAAATCTCATGACAGCACTGTCACTGAACTATCTTCTGTAGGCTTCCTCGCCGCGTGTGCGTTGACCATTTTATGAGATATGTGTGTGTAATTGAACTTTCTGTATATTTTAATATTTGTGTTTGCATTTTCATTACAAATTTCATTATAATACCACAAACGGAATGGTGAAATTCATCAGTTATATCAAGGGTGTAGGCCTGAATGGGAAAATACTGATCGATTTGGATGAAGCTCACCATGCGGGGTTTGTTGGGCCAGGGAGCTCAAATTTAAGGTCTATTTTTTTTCCGGGCGGCGCTTTCTAAACGTGAAATGCACTTCGAAGCCGAACCCGATTTAATGAACACATATTTGGCTTTAAATATACTTACTTCCTTACTCAAGGGCAGTAGACAATTCCTAAGCAAGCTAAAGGAATATTATCTATTTTATTAAACCCGAAGGTCATTGCCGCGCTTACCTGAGCCCGCCATTCAACCCTATTCTGTGCTAACTCCATCCAATCATCCCTCGTAAATCCTACTTCCCTTAAATAGCCTAGCTTATACAGGAGTGCCTTATTCAGGCTACAATTATTGTATTGTATTAATTACATTTTCGTTTTGTTTTACAGTTAATCTCTCTATATATAAAAGGCTTTGTCCTGACTGACAGGAATCAACGTACAGCCTAAACTATAACAGGTAGAGACTTGGAATTTTGACAGTACCTTCGTTTCATAATGTAGGTGCTCACTAAGAAAGGATTTTGAAAAATTCTGATTCTAAATGCCAAAAATTAAATGTTTTTGAGAATACTTAATCCCTTTTTACACAGAATTATCGAAACAAAATCACAGAACAAATTGTTTTCAGTTTTATCAGATGGGTTTGGATTAAATGAAATGGAAGTTTGACAAATTAGAGAAGGTATCAAAGGAGGCCGTGATCAATATTATTCATGTTATCTTTATTAATAAAAGGAACTGTCTGTCTGTCCGCGGTGCCCAGCGAAATCTACTGAACGCAGAGATCTGAAATTTTAAACATAGGTGGGCTGAAGGGTCGGAAAATGCACCTCAAACAGGAATTTTAGTTTTAGGTTTCGTTCGTGAGTTATTAGTGAAAAACGGGCAAAAAGGTGCATTTTTGGCGTTTTCGAAACATCATTTTTCAGTTATACATTTCAATGTCAAATCAATTACAGTAATTGGCTTTAGCTATTTTTGTCATACCTTGAAAATGAAATTTTCGCGATCGCTTGAATGTTGTAAGCCCTAATATGGTCAAACACTGTTTTATTTGGACGAAACTCACTATACAGAGGTTTTCTGGGCCAAGGAACTCGAATCTGAGGTCGCTTTTACCAGTCAATGCTATCTAATCGTGGTATGTTTTCCACGCGATTTAGGTGTTAATAAAATAATGATTAAACTGTTATGCTCTTAATTTTTAATTCTTGAAATAATTATCGCGGGCAAAGCTGCGGGCACATGCTAGTAAATTAGGCCTATATTAAAGCCAAAATACTATTTTAACCCATAATGAGCAATACTAAATTTATCAGATTCTTATAAACGCGTGCCGGACCGCTAAGAAAACAGTTAAAACAATGATTACCCCATAACTTAAACTATTTCATGCTACTTACTTACTATATAATGCTTACTTACTTAGTCAATGGCAATAGACAATTCCTCAGCAATATAAAGGAATATCTATTTTATGGAACCTGAATGTCCATTGCCGCGCTTATCTGAGCCTGCAATTCAACCCTATTCTGCGCTAACTACAACCATCCCTTACAAATCCTGTTCCCTTAAATCGATCCTAATATTGTCCTCCCACCTGCGTCTAGGTCTTAAAAATCAAGCTTTGCAAAACATCTAAGAAAAACATACTCCTAACTCCATGGCGCTAACATCGCAGAAGGGACAAGGCCTACCACCCGACCGCTGCGTCATCTACCATAGGAAGACGGGAGGATTGGGGGGGGGCATGTGGTCAGCATGCCGACACCCAAGGCCGTTAATGGTGGTTTCCATGACCGGAAAAACATAACTTACTCCTAATACCCTCAAAATTCTAAACTAGCAAAATAAGAGCAAAAATGGACACAGGGGGCTCAGGAAACAGTTGTTGCGCTTTTGTTGTTCATGTCGATGTTCACATGTCTTAGGTCGATATTACACACACATAAAGGAAACAGAGATATATTTATTTTCCTCTTGATGTTCAATTGCTGTACATAAACGCGTTCTGATATTCTCCCAATAACCTCTTCATTTTTCCGCATCGCTGTCTCCAACGAAAGCATAAAAGCACAACAAGAGACTAGGAGCTTAATGGCACATCTTCTGGATAACTCCACTCATTTCAAAATCACCCCGTCATTAATCTGCATAATATTTTTTTTCTCCATCCCTAACCAAGAAGGGCTGAAGTTTTTTCCTCGGTTTCCACCCCACTGCCTGTCACAGCTATACAATGGATCACCTTTACCCCCCAATACTTCATCCCTTCTGACGGCGTCGCTCAGGCGGGCGTCGGGGGTACTTCAGCCCTTAAGCTTTCTTTTATTTGGTAGGAAGCAATCACATGCAACTTCCCTCTGGATCCTTGCCACCCTTCAGTATAGGCCTAATCCTTTTGTCGATGTGGACATCGAAAAGTGTTCCAACCCCCTACGGTCAAGTTCTTCTCAAATTCACGATGAGGGTGGGATTTGTTATTTCCTGGTCTTCTCAACCGGAATTTTACCCCCTGAAATTTTTGTGTCGCAGCGCTTTTTGTTTATGCTGCCGGATGTTATCCACTTGGACATAAGTAGGAAGAAGTTTCCTTTGATAGGCCCTTTAATACAGTATATCGTAAAGTTTCGAGAGTCCATTTTTACAGCTTTCCGTCTTCAGTGAGAGGATTTTCTTGTAGCCTTTTTCAGGAACATAAACATAGTCCATTTATTTATTGTAAAGTGCTAAACATTAGGAAACTTGTCTAAGAATGTTTCCTTTTTTAGGACGCTTGCTGAACAGTATTATTTCCTAAACTCTCTACTTGGCTGGAAAGTTTAGTTTTGCGATTAGCTGTCAGATAAAACAGTTTTACCGGACGATTATCTATTTCTGTATTGTTTATTTTTGTAATATTGAAATTACTTTTGCCCTTTTATATATATTTTAATTTGAATTTTCTTTATTAGTCATTCGTCAACACAAGTTCAAATAGAAAATAATCATAAAAAAATACATTAAAAACATTATATATATAATATACTTGAGACTTTTCTGGCACAAACCTGAAAACGGATTCTTCTGTAGGCCTACTTTTCAATATTTCTGAGAAAATTTTCGAAAAGTCAGCCAATGACATGGCTCCTACCATCTCAAACGGCAAAATATTAAGCGATGTAACGATGTCAGCGTATCTGATTTGTTTACTGATCTAAATCTCTTAAAAATGAACTATTGATGTGCAACTGTTTTCTATTGTTGATGTGTTGTGCCTTCTTAATGCCTTGAGATGCCAATATTTTATTTAAATCATTAATAATTTTTTTTAGCAAACCAAACTGCAAATTAAACAACCTGTAATTAAAATAAAAACAATTTTGCTCGTGTTAATTTGAATATCATACTAAACTGTGTTCATTTCATGTTTTAAAATCCCTTGGTTTGAGGTTAAAACGGCAAGAGCTGCCTCTTTCTGGACTAGTTATACAAAATAATTATTGCACATAAGGGGGGGTCTTGAATTCTTCAGCTGTTTGAATAACTCTAAGGCCCGGTATTATAAACAAAGTTGATCTTTAGATTAAGTTAAACCTAATCTAAAGTTTAACTCTAGCTGCCGTTTTATAATGTTCTGGTTAAGTTAAACCGTAGTGCAATGGTGTTGGTAGACCTGTTGGCTGAAAAAAGAAGACGAATTGGCCTTGGAAATAAAAGAAAAACAATAAGATCCGCTAATTCGCTTATATTTGTTTGTTTGTATGAAGAGAAGTTGAAGCTAGAAATTTTATTATTAAAGAAACGGTTAAATGAAAATTGAATTCAGTTTTGCTCAGTGTAAGTTTATTTCAATCACAGCTAAAATAAATAGCTATTCATTGCTCATAAAAATGATATTGTATTAGCATTTGTTTCAATATACAACCTTCTATTTTCTTTCCGTTTCGGAAAGTAAACAAATAGAATTACTTTGAGTTTTGTCTCATCTTCTCATAGCATGTTGTATCGGAAATTGAGCCATAATACTGCCTTAAATCGTGTTTTTATAGCCATTTTCATTAAAATAATTATTACGTCTTAAACTGTAGGTTAAACGGTAGAAAAGGTCCAGTTTGGTTAAACTTAAGATTAACTTGTAGTTATCGTTTATAATACGCAAAAATCTGAAAAACTAAAGTTTAAACTAAAACTGAAGCAGGGGCGGATCCACGGGGGAGGAAATGGGGGAAATTTCCTCCCCCAAAATTTGTAACATTAAGCGCAGATTATTCAAACGGTCAGCCTTCTAATAAATTTTGTAAAGACAACATAACCCAAATACTTAAATTAAAGCAACGACATTCATTATTTTGAAATACATTTGCAATAAAATGCTGAAATGTTCATTTTGATTTCAACTGTGTACTGGGAATAATTAATTTTTATGAGTAAAAACTTCCCTCTCTACTTTGGTTCCCTCCCCAAAATGTCTCTCTGGATCCGCCCCTGAACTGAAGGTTAAACCATGATTATAATACCGGCCCTAAGGTATACAATATTGTTTCATAGCAGGCTTTGTACTCGAGAATGTAAAAAGGCCACCAATACATTAAACTCATAAAGTAACACGTTACTATGGCAACAGATAATAACGTAAAGAGAACTGCCGTGCGTTTTTCTCAAATGGACACCCACTTAAAACTTCCAAGTTGCATAAACTTTCTGGTAGTAACAGACCAGTTAAGGCAGGCTATAAGTAGAAGAAAGGTGCAAGCTGTCAACCTCCAATGCACGTTTCACTTCCGGTTCCTCCTGATCATTAATCTGGCCTCCACTTCCGGAATTCCCTCAGACACCCTCCTGACACGTGGCGGTTCCACCCCTTCGCCTCCCTCCTCCCCCTATTGTGTCATATCTCGTTAATACTTTAGGTTTAAGTGCTCCCTCAGAGACCCAATCAGAAGACGCAAGATAACCTTTACAATGAGCTCCCCAGACATAAGCTCATCACACCTGCCTGTCAAAATCCGTCTTTCACCTTTCACTTTTATCCAGTAAATTTCTGCTCAAGTAGATAATAACTTTCTTGTGAAGTATATTACATATTTTTATAGTACATATATAGTGGAGACTACTTCTACATATACAACTTTCTTCAAAGCAATGCCGACAGACCCTTATAATCCGCAGTAAATAACTTGAAATGAGGGTGTCTTGGACAATAGAATTGTATATTCTGGATTTTCAGCGTGTTTTCTTGGGCGTTGAATTTGCCTGACAGCCAATAGAATTTCGTGTGCAACCAATCAGTGCTCATTTCTGAATTTTTGACATTTTAGCTATGACTTCACGTGGGGCACCAGACGATTGCCGTTCAGTCATTACCATACCACTCCGTAAGTGCCAGACAATGGCTTAATCCCCAAAGCATCCCGACTGTCTACATAGGTCTAGCCTCCACTTATACGAGGGTGGATCGAAAAGTAACGCACAATATATATTTTTTCTTTTACAAAAGTTTAATAGGTATGATTACAAACAAATGCACACATGAAGGAGCATCTTTTGTCTATTTTTCTATACAGTCGCCGACTTTCTCAACACATTTCTCCCATCGTGATACCAGTTTCAAAATACCCTGTCATAGAAGTCCGTTCGGTTGGAGTATAGCCATCTGCGGACTGCTGTTTTCACTTCTGTATCTGACGCAAAGCGTTTACCGACCATGAATTTCATCATGGGACCAAACAAATGAAAGGTTATCACGGCCATCTTCGAAGAACGCACACCACCTGTTACGGTCCATACAGTCGTCCCCTGTCACCTATCGCGTTACGCTTAGGATGACAAGCGTGCAATTCGCGTTTAATTTGTGTTTGCAGCGAGAACGGGGGTCAGGATAAAAATATGACATGTCGTAAACATACGAAACATAGTTATGAATACTGGTTACAAATAAACACAAAAGAGTAAGGCAGTGGAAAATTTTAATTTTAGCATATAACAGACGACACCGGCCACCATGAAAAAAACCAGTGACCTAACAAATAAGTATAGTCAAAGCCCTCTTTATTCAGTAACATTATTTAATAAGGAATAAAACTATTGAGGCCGTGGTGACTGGATTCAAACATAGCCCACATCAACATACTAAACTAAACTCCGTGGCGCTACATCCCTGAAAGGACCAGGCCTACCCATATAACCAAACAAAAAACTTTCTAACTGAACTGTGGTTGATTACGAAATCACAAAGTGGCTTAAAAATACGTCTTTTAAAATAGACTGGATGAGGGGCAGCATGCAGAAGTGAGTGCGCGGTGCTCCTGCAGTGGATAATTCAAGAAATAAAAAATAAATAATAATTAAACCAAGAAAAAAGAAAGACATATTATCTGTGTATAAATTTTAAAATATGAACGAAATAAAGAAAGAAAAAATAATAAAAAGAAAGGTATAAATAAAAAAAGAACCATAGAAATAAAATCAGGTAAACTGATGTAACAAAGTGCCAAAACGCTTTTGTTTAATCAGTGACAATTGCAATTTTTGTATGCAGAAAATAAGTTATTTTTGTAATCGATTTCCGATTTAAGCTCCAGATCGATTCATTAAGCAAGGCTTACGGAAGAACAAAGGTCTAGTTTGATAAGTATATATAAAGGAATATGTGGGTAGTGTTATTTGTCAAAGGTAACTGTATTTTAATTTCCAAACACTTTAAAAATCATGTTGTCATGAGAACTGATTTGCATTTGATATATTCTAATATATTACCATAAAATAGGCACTAAATTGGGCATTACTCCGGTACCAGTCAACCGATTTGGCCCAATATCAACAGGCTTCTTCTCATGGATGTTATAAACGCGTATACCAAGTTTCATTGAAATCCGATAAAGCGTATTTGAGTTATAGCGCTTACAGACATACATTTTTCCGGGCCCCACACAATCTCATAAAGTGCCATTCTGGCACTTAATAAACAATAAAGAAATATTAACGAAATTAAAACAAAACAGCAAAGACGCGTCTGATTCTTTTAACGGAATGAAACACGTGTCGCTGTGCACTCAGCTTAATAAGATCGTGCCAGTGTGAACCCCGCTCTCTACACTCGTGACAGACTGAACTAATCAGAGCAGAGGGCGACCACAGTAAATGAACAAGGGATGAATACGCCCTCTCCAGATAACGAACAGAAGCGACTCATTGACAAATGACGCGTGATATTTTCGGCTTTCACGTGTTTTAATGGCGACCGCCAGGGGGAAACAGTGATCAATCTGAAGGAGAGAAAAAAACAACGGAAATCTGTGAAATCCCGAGTGAACAAACAGAAGTAAGACGGAAAAGACAAACAAACAAAGAAAATCCTAAAATAAATGTGGATCAAGAGAAGAAAATACTACAAGGAAAGAAATCCAAACTACGAGAGAAGCTAGAGTGAAGAACAGATGACTCCATAAAATAACTTTCGCACACGCCATTAACGGAAGAAAAACACGATTTCATGGGAAAAATTTATTGCAACGGATAGAGCAAGTGTTCAGCTATTTTTCAACACATTCGCCACAGGAATTGAGAAATTTCTCATAACGTGGGACCAACTTTCGAATACATGTGCCATAGAAGTCTGCCGCCTGGGATTTGAACCACTGTGTGATAACCTTCTCCGTTTCTCTGTCAATCTCTACCATTCTCTGTCATTCACTATCATTTATTGAGGGGTAGGAAAAGATGAAAATCTCAGGGTGCGCGGTCCGAGCTGTAGGGTGGAGGCTTCAAAATCTCCCTGCAAATCTCCTGCAAAAGTTCAGCTAGGAGATGTTTTAACATCCACCCTACAGCCCAGACCTCACTCCCAGTGATTTCCATCTTTTCCTACACCTCAAGAAATGACAAATAACTCTGCCATTTCTTGAGGTGTAGGAAAATATGAAAATCACTGGGAACGAAATT